>VWZN01021820.1:0-80319 GCA_013396955.1 Regulus satrapa | reverse complement strand
ATGTATAAAATGCATGCAGGAGTAAAAAATGAAAGTGCTATTGAGCACTTTAAAGGAGTACATGCAGACTGTCCTTAAACTCAGTGCTGGAGCAACACTCTTTTCCTACCAGGCTGATTTCAGTGGACCACTGCCTTTATAGCTGCAGCAATTTCAAACATGTTTTAGTATTTTGGCCTCTTCAAATTTTTAGCTACCCTGGCAGACAGAAAGTAACAGTAATAGGAGAAATTCCATTACTAACTAGCCTGATTTGTGATTTATGGACATTTTGATACCCCTGCTACTCAGCGCAATAAATGAAAAAGGGAACACGAACAGGTAAGCTTTTTACAACTACTTCCCAATTCATTTTTAGGGGAAGCTGCTGTTAAGGAAATTACTTTTAATTTTTAAAAAACAATACTTCAAAGTCTAAATAAATATTTATGCTATAAACATTCTTTGGAAATGTGGACCCTCATCTTCTCTACTACCATTGGTTTTGAAATGAATTTTGAAAACAGAAGTCCAGATCATGCAGATCTGGGAGCCAAGATGTAGGTTAATTCAAGATGAGGATAAGGGCTTGGCAAAGAGGGGGTTTTTTTGGCAGCTGAGTTAACAGCAGACACATGACCTGCTTGAAATCAGTGTGACTGTTCACTGTGTGCAGAGAGAAGAATCCATGCAAATCCTCACAGAATTCAATTTTACAGGATTAGTGTGTCTGAATACAAAGAAATTATAAGCCATGACATTATTCTTCAATCAACCAACACAAAGATGCTCCTTGGGTATAATTTTAAAGTTCAAGTTGCTTGCACTTGAATAATTAATTATGAAGGACACCAAAAAGTTTAAATTTTCCAACTGGAAAATGTCTGCAGCAATTGATGAAACACAGATGTTTTATCTATTATTACCAATACAATTAAAACTAATGATTTCTCTAGTCTCAAGATCATAGATTTAATTTTAATAATAATTTATAATTATTTTATAATATATATGCTATACCTATATATTTAGTAATAATAACGTTAATTGATAAAAGTCTTGCAGGTATTCAAATACTTATTTAGGAATTCTAGCTAAATAAAAATCAAACAAAGATGCAGGCTTTCTTAAAAGTAGCTTCGATAGGAACATGACTGCTCTTCAGCAAGACAAGAAATGTGATGAAATTTTGAATCCTTAGGGAGATTTCATATTTTATATATTGAAAAGATTATGCATTTTTTAAAATTGCATCTGAGGGAGACATTCTACATTTTTTCAATAGCAAAATTTTTCAGTGAATCTTTCCAACTAAATCTTAGTTAAATACAGTAACTGCATTTTAAAGTATGAAATCAGGTGCTTACATTCACACAAGTCCTGCTATACAGCTACACCATAAACCCATTTATCTCCCACACTTCAGAATACCTGAATATAATACCCTCTAAAAAATATAAAGCTATGCAATGAAAGCACCCCCATAGTCCTCGTGATGCAAATGTGATACATAGAGAGAGTAACATTTTCTAGTTTTATGGGCTAACATAAAAGAGGTAATATAATTTGTTTTATTCACATATGTGTGGAAGATCAATGCAATAACTCAGAAGAGAGCCCATTAGTATTAGCAGTAGTGATACAGTTACACACAGACTGTACATTTCATAGCACTGAGGATTTTTAAATCAGTCTTAATTCTTAGCAAATCAAATTTCTAATTAAAAATATTTTGGCTTTTTCAAAATATGAAAACTAAAATCTAATTGCGGCCACATTCATAGATACTTGAAAGCAACAGAACCGTATCTTCATATTACATGAACAAAGAACAAGAATAGCAGAAAAACACCTTTTCCACTGGACTACAGAAATGCCTACCATTTTTTAAGCACATACAATATTAAGATAAATTCGTCACCATAAACCTCCCCTTCAAGAAAGTACATCCAAACAAAATAGCTACAGTGAAAAATCCAAAACCTTGAAGACATAGATTTACATTCACTAGAAATCATGACTGGCCCCTACCCGGTCCACAGAGGTGAGGGATTATTAAAGAAAACTGGAGAAAATAGGATATTCCAACTACAAAATCATGTGTAGGTAAAGGAATAGCATGAGTGTGTGTATAGAAGGAGATTTGGTGACAATTTTTAATAGGTAACAGCTAGAGATGCCCTTCTAGATATGATTATAACCAATACAACGAAACAAATTTAAACAAACACCTTGCTGTAAATGAAACTTAATGTAAAAGAATTTACATTAAGTGGCAAAGATATGAGAATTTTCAATATGCTTTATAAGGAAGAGATCAAGGACAAGATAATTTCTGAAGTATTTTGAGAAAACAGGCTTCAATAGATACAGAATATCCCTCTGTAAGGTCTCATGGGCAGTTAAGCCTACAGAAAACAAAGGAAAAGGTAATAATATTACTAGTGAATGCAGCACAGGGATAAGACAGATGAGAGCCCAGCTGGCACAACTCAGAGCTCTCCAGTGACTTTGACACAGGAAAGTCAGGCAGAAAGATCAAAATAAGTGAGATATTTCTGAAACAGTGTAAGCAACAAGGTATGAGCAAAGAGACAAATCCCAGAGAACCACACACAGATGAAATGTAACTAACAAGGACAACATGAATAACATTCTAAAAACACAAAAATATGCCAAGTTTTCTCAAGAAGTTGGCTTGTTATTAAGAGCTGGAAATACCAGTAGATGATGCCACACAAAGCACTTCAAGAAAAGGTCAGTTGCAGTCAGACAGCAAACTCATGTAAAACCAGCAGTGAAAACTGTGGTCTTAACTACAGAAGACCTGAATGAGGTAAATGCTTGGCATTCAACTGGCCTGATAATAGTGAGCTGAGGATACTGTGACAATGAAGCTACATAATCCCAGAGTTACAACAATTGTTTCATGGATATTGGGTGGGGTTCTGCAAGCCTTGTGTTGCTTAAAAAAAAGGAAAAAAAAATAGAGTAGTCTGCTTAATTCCAACATTTCAAACAGAAAAAATACTGGCAGTACACTTATACTTTTATATACACACATGGAATTTCCTACAAGAAACCAAGAGATGAGTAACAGCTGATTTGGATTTGGATTTGTTCTGAACAAATAATGTCAAAGCTATTTTTTCCTCACAATAGCAAAGAAATCGGACGTGTTCAGGAAGACATCACATATTTTTACTTTAGGAAAAACTCCAGCACTGTTCCACATGAGCAATTTCTTAACGAAAACAGGGAAGCACATATTCAGAAGGAAAGCTCTTCATTGTCAAAATGGTAAATGTATTGATGGGCATTCCTGAACTGTGCACTAGCTAACATTTGCTTTAATGACCAATTTAATAGAATAAGACTGCAAAGTATATTTGCAGATATGAGTTGCTGCAAGGCTTCTGGAGGACAGGATGAGAATTCAAAGTTTGACAAAACGGAGAAACAGTCTAAAAAAGAATACACTTCAGATAATTTGAAGATGAGATTCCACAGCTAAACTACACAGAGGAAGAGACACAAGTGAGTAGATTCTTCAGAAAACACAAATATTCATATTGGCTCATGTCTTCAACAGAATTGACAGTGCCATGGTGTTTTGAAAGAAACAGATATTCCCTGGGGATGTGAAAAGTACTGGTCTGTAAAACAGGTTGTTTTCTACCTTTTACTGGAAATGCTACAGCTGCATTCCTGGGTCTACTTAGAGGAAGAGAGTAATCTGAAGAGAGGAACACATGAGAAAAATCAGAGGTCTGGAAAAATATGACTTATGGCAAAAAACAAATAATTGAGTTATTCAAGTTGGAGGCAAAGAATTACAGGTCATGGCAATCCAAATAACTGGAAGTAGCTGCCACTAGTAGAAGGAAATAATCTGTTCTCTACACAAAGGAAAACTAGATAAAAGATGATAGAATGCAACTGCTGTAAAAAGAACTGGATACTAGGCTGAACACTGGGAAAAGACTGCTTAGGATGGTGCTTCTAAGGCCCAAAAATGTATTTGCTGAAATTTTTAAGGGAAATTGGACAAACATCAGTGGAGATGGGTTTTGGCATAGTTAAGCCCTCACTGGGAAAAGAGAGCAGATCCGGGGACCAAAGCTCCTGCCCACCCCTGTTTCCTATGGCTCTGTGATTACAAAGGAAAACGTGATCCCCCAACCTAGGAAATGTCCAAACACCAGGAGATGCCACTGGAGCTTCAAAGTGAAAGTGGGATCTGAAAGTGATGCTCACCATTTGTATGCAAATGAATTCTCTCATCTCTTTTTTCCAGCCTCACACAATCCCTCCTCCCACCCCCACTTCTCCTCTACCTCCTTAGGCTGGGCAGGGACAAAACAGCATCTTTCCACAGCCCTCTCCCAGGAATCTCCACACATTCAACCATACAAGTCCTGGTCAGTAATGTCACATCACCAAGTGGTGCCTTGGAGCCTCTAAATATGCAGGAGCCAACTTTGTGTGCCACAAATCACACATGGGCTCCAAAGAGGACCGAGGGGAGTGCCACATCCTATCCCTCCCACCTCCTCCAGCCACATGCCAAGGAGAGAAAAGGAAAAGCCCCTTGCACGATGCAAAGTGACTTTACATCTCTACAGTAAATTATGCTAATTAATGTGAAAGCAAAACAGCTCAAGGCTATTCCAAAGGATACAGCTACTTCAGGTCCTTAGCTCTGTTCTGAATTATTACAAGGCTTGGTCAGAAATTGTCCCCAGAAACATTTTTGCATCAAAAAAGCCCTGTGCTCCAAAGTGAAGTATGCTTTTTACATTTTCAAAACCAATTATTTTAGAAAGAGAAAAACCCTACATTTGATCAAAGAGCATAATGAATTTCTTTTTTTTTTTTGCATTTCAGGTTTTAATTTGAGAAGGAAAAAGTGATTTAACCTAAATGTAATCAAGCTGTTTTGTGAAGAATAAAATAGTTTCCAGCAGATGTGTCCCATGTAGAAATTTCACGTTTCTGAGACCTCAATTTGTCAGATTTAGTTTACATTGATCAATGCATTTGAGAGGTATTGAGGAGAAGCTAAATAAGATAGTGAGACCCTATAGCTGTAATTTATTTTAGAAGTCCGGCTCAAAGTTAAAAGCTAAACTATGTAAATAATTAGTATTTCAGTAACATTTTTCTTCTGTTAAACCAAAACCAGAACATTTTTCAGTACAGCCAAGTTAGTCAGAAAATTGTCCTTGATAAAGAATATCAAGCCACTTATTTATCACGTGTGCCATAGCCCACCTTGTTTTTCAGCCCAAGTATCATTCTAAAACATGAATATAGAGAGCCAGAAATCCAGAGCTCAGTTCTCTGAAAGGAAAGAAATCAGACAAGTGAACCTAAATAAAATGCACCTAGTGGAGTAATGGGTGCCTAATGGGATATTAAAGTAGATAGATCATACCAGCCTGCTGGCTGATGTACATCTGAGACAACAGGTACTATGAGAAGTGGAAAGAAACACTCCCTGGTTGAAATCACTTTTTCTTCAAACTATTCTGGCACCATGATTTGGTAAAGTACCATTAGATTCACACTGCTATGAAGTCATCTTAAGATGGACATTAGAGAGAATTAAATAGAGAAATAAAAAAAAAAGAAAGATGAACTTTGAGAGTATCTGAAATTCCAGAGAATAGTGCTCATTGAAAGTGCAAATAAACTATATTTTGAGGTAAAAGAATCATAAACTTCAAATACAGAAGGAAATTGACCATCCTGCAAACAGATAAAAGTTATAGCTACAGTAACAGGGCTCAGAACCCAACAAACTTGCTGGTGCTTTCCATTTCTGACAAAGTCAGAACAAAGCAGAAACAGCCCTTTTCATTTGTCTTAAAAAAAAAATAAAATTGACCAAACAGAGAAGCCTACAGACAGCTATTTCTGGGAAAAATTAAACACCCCAGATTACCATCTCTTTGAAGCAGTAACTGTCCATACCCATGTCTAAGACTACATATAGTGCCTCGAGATTTGATTGACAACAGAGATTTCCAGGCATGCTGTATCACAAAAGAACTTTACATAAACACAGTTGGTAGACACAGGAGCCATTGCCAGTCCCTAGAAGTCCAAGTCTAATAGAACTACAAGCTCAGAGATTTATCAGGGAGCTACTGAGTTTAAAGAGCAGCTAGAGTTGCCTGGCATTACCTCTAAAACCAGCAAAATTGTAATACCTTAGAAATCTGCGTTAGAAAGGACAGTCAAGAGATTACAATAAAGTCTACATATTTGAGTCAAATAGTAGGTACAGAACCTCAGGAAATCATCTGTTAGGGTGATCAAGGAGCCTATAGCCTCAAGGCATCTTTCACACAGCAGGCAAGCCTGACAAATGAGGGACAAGTACAACTTCTCAAGGCACGATTAGGAATCTGCAAATTCTTTGGAGTTTCCAAGTTTTTAAGGTCTGCAAAAATCACATAGACTTTGCATTTCCTCTAAATTGATAGACTGCAAAATATACATAAAGTATTCACAGAGGTTTGTGGGTTTTTTCCCCTCAAGCAAAGCCATATTTATTTAAAGATGCTCAAAAAACTCTGCTAGCCACTTCCCAGAAAACCCCCCATCTCTTGAACAGGTCTGCTTGGAAGGATAATAAGGATAGTTTTCACACATCCTCTGCCTTAAGATTCTGCAACTGTGTGGACTGAGCTGCATCTTGTTTAAGTTTTGAATAGATTTCACAGTCAACATCAAATAATTTGCAAGTTAAATGCAGATATTTGTTCTGATATTAATTAGTTGTGCTTCCTCAAAGTTGCTTACAGGATGCAATTTCAGTCAAGCCACCTCTGTGTTTCAAATTCAAATAGCCCCAGATGAGTAACAGATTGTATATAGAACACACAATTTTATGAAATTGTTTAATTTGGAAGATGCCAGGTATTGTTTCGATTATATAAAACTGTGTGCCAGCTATAGCTGCAATATATGACAGATCTAATACCACTTGCTTTCCAGATGTCCATTTTACCCTCTGTACAGCAGTTTTTACCATTTTTTAAACAGGTTCAGAGAAGACCTTAAGTGAATGGAAGAAAACCTAAGAAATACTCTTCATATGATAGAATATCCTCTTCTTACCTCTTCCCTTCAGGGTGTTTTATTTTCTGCTGAACATTACCTCTGTTTGGCTATGATGAGCTCCTGAATTTATCTATATTAGCTCTTACAAGCTGTTTCTCAAGCCCTTCATTCCTGTAAAATGGCTTACTCCAGGCATTTTATCGACTGCATGTCTACCTTTTTTTCCACTTTGGGGATCAGATTTTGTGTGTGTGTGTGTGTGTGTGTGTGTGTGTGTGCGCGCGTGGAGTGAAAATCTGGCATAAACCAAGGTCACTTTCTACCTTTCCTGTTACAAAATACGGGGCTGTACAGTCATGGTGGTTCACTGTTTTTTATAGAGTTAAAAGAGAAAATCTTCATAAATAAAAAACAAGATTCAGGAATTCCTGGGAAATGGTCCAAGATGGAGGAGAATAAATACTTTGGCAAGTGCAAGGTGAGTCTGGGTGGGGAGGGGTTCAAACAGAAAGAGGCTGAAGCAGAGTTACTCTGCTTTATGAGTTTGCCTGTACGGTGTGAGCCCTGTTGCTTGCACTGCAACCAATCAGAATGCCTCGTATGTGATTGCGGGATTGGGCATGTAGCATCCTACCTAAAATTCTATCCTATGAAGCATTTGCTCAAGGTATTTTGAGAAAACCTCCTAATAAATCTGGGGGTTTTTTTGGTTTTTTCTTACCTCTTGGGTTATCACCGATGATGTTGGTTTTGCCATTCCAGTACCAGAGCAGCAAGGTTGCATCCCTTGATCCTGAGAGGATGTAACAATTCCCACCAATGTAGGATTCGGAGCGAGCCAGACAGGTCACAACATCCCAGTGGCCAAAGACTACCTGCATCAGTTTACCTGGAACACAGCAGATTGATTCTTTTAAAACTACCCTCTTATTCTACAAGAAATTAAATAAATTTTAAAGTATTTTAGAAATATCTTCTTTATCCAAAAAATTAAAAATGTTCAAAATAGAAATAAGTAAAATAGAACCATAGTGGGGAATACTGTATTTTTCTATTTGGTGGGAACTTCTTTAAAAGTGCAGTAGTCCACAAAATTCATACCAAAGAATACTTACTATATTTTAATCAGAAGTCTAACTGGATTTGCTGAAGCCCAGCAATTGCAGATCTTGAAGCAGGATAAAGAACACACACACACACACTTTTCTCATGTACCTACTCAGCCCCTTCAGGTAGCAAGGGCCAGGACAAAACCTGCATTCAATGACACAAGGAAGAGTGGTGTGTGATGCCTCCAAGGTGTGACCCTGGCTTTCTCAGTCCAAATGACCATGCACCCATTTGTACTTTGGGCTGAATAAAGAACCAGGAGGAACAAAAGGGAAAAAGAGTGATGGCTTTGGAAGGATTAAGAAGACGGGCCATAAAAAGAAACAGAAAATACAGACTACTGTGTTTATGAATACAAATAAATAAAATTAAATAAAATGTTCTGAAAACCATTTTAAAAATAAAAAGTAACACACATCAGTGTCACATTTGAATAAAGTATTTTGGTGCATGAATTAAAAACTATTGGTCCCTTAATATGATTAATAGGGAACACTTCAAAACATCTTTATAAACAGTACAAAAGCATTGCATTTCTATCCAGCCACTAAAAAACAATTAATGAGAACAAAAGACTTAAGGGAGTGATTCTGAGAAAAGAACAAAAATAGCATTAACAGCCCAATTTATAACAAGATCAAAAACGTAACTGCATTAAAGTGAAGAAAACCAGAAAAAAATTCAAGAGATATATATTAGTATCTACAAAAAACAAGGGGTAACTACTTTAGCGTATGAGAACAAAATAAAATAACAAGATGCAATTTAAAGGGAACCTGTACATCAATTTCAAAAATAAAACACTGGCAAAACTTATTAGGTCCACTCTAACCTTCCAAGGGAAATTGTGATAAGAAGTGCTACCACATGAGCCATTTCTGAGTGGACAGGGCAAATTCCTGACTGCACTCTTACTGTGCATACCCATCTTGTAGTGCAAGGGTGAGAAACTCAGGGATCAAACAATTATGTGCTATATTTTTCAGTTGTATTGATATTACTGGGGGTAATTTATACTTTCAGAACACAAGTTTATGCTATAAACATCATTGAGTTAAAGAGATCTCCTTCTCAATTATTTCTAATTTTATAGGTTCTGTTCTAGAAAACAAGCATTTTACAAAGTTATTTCTGGCTGGTTACTTTTATTTTGTACTGTGTAGCCCAAGATTCAATGAATTTCATCAAAACAAGAAATAAGATTTTTCTATTTTATATAAACATTTTTAAAATTACTCATTTCATAAGAGTTCTTCAAACTTTCCCATTTCCTTTAATATGAGTTGTCTTCTCTACACAATAATACCAAACTTTTCCATTTGCACTCAGATATCCCTCTTTGACAGAACAAATTTTCTAGTTAATGTTTTATTTGACAGCTGTGCTGCAAATAATTAAAGGAAAAATAAGACTCAAGTCTGCAGTACTGAAGCTAAAACCCTGTCTAGAAGTCCTTCCACTGCTGGAGGAGGGTTTTATTGTGCTACTGCTATACTGACAGTGCTGAGAACCCATGATTTAAGTTGCAAGTATTTCCTATTAAAAACAAACAAAACCACCCAAGATCTGATAGGAAAATTGTTCTCTTTTTTTGGTGTAAGTGCTAAAATGTAATTGAATTCAACACTTGTGATCATTTATCTTTACACATTACTGATCATATCATCTTTTCCCCTTGATGTTCTGCTGATTTCAAAATATTTCCCTCCTATATTCTCATGTCAATTTGAAGCAAAGTAAACTACATCTGAATTCACTTCATTTAAACTACAGTTGCTATATTGACAAATAGAAGAGATAAATCTGAAACTTTTCTGAAAATGGTATTTTGTTTTATACCCTGACTGGCTATGGTAGTAACAAGGTGCCTGATGAATCTGCCATACGCAGAGGAAATAACTTAGAGATATTTGTATTTCAGATTGATACAGGGCAAGGTTATCAAAATCATAAAAGTTCCTTCCACAGGTGTAAAGTAAAATACATTCTTTGATATAATAGAATTACTTCTCTATTTATGTAAGCCAAGAATATACACTGAATATTTATTACTGATAGCTATGCTTTCTGACATTTTCTGATGATCACAGCTTTAAATTCACAGTTTTATGTAAATTTATTTTCAAAAATGAGCAAATTAACCTAAGACAGGTCTAACAAGACTTCTGTATAATGAATTGTGGGCAGTCAATATTACATGTAAATGGCACTTCTCCTTTATACTTAAGGTTTTAAAATTGTAAAAATGACAGAAATACTGAAGTACGCCAGGAGATCTAAAATCTTAACAGATTTTCATTGAAGACCATTCTGTTTTGTCAGACATCTTGGTATGCCAAGTGTGAAAAACACTGTTAACTAACACATTGAAGAAACGATGGCAAACATGTAGGATATTCCCTAGGGATTAATAACCTACTGGAAAGCTTGATGGCACACACACATTAACCACACTGGGTCATTAATCCCAAAGAAGTACCTTGCGGTGAAGTCGCTATTTCCATTATAAGATAATGAAAGGGAAAAAATCATAACTAGTTTTTCCTGGGGTTCCATGGCTTTTAAATTCCTGTAGCTCCTACACTGAAAGATTCTTTTCTATTTAGCATGACACATGCACAACTTCAATGGTTTGGAAACACTTCAGCTGGCAGACTAATTTAACTGCTGCCCATTACATCGATCAGTTTATGCTATATAAAAGAATTCAGTCGCTTCAAATCAATTCTTTAAGTATAGCATAGCTTTCAAAGGCATTCATAAATGTTTTTTCCACCAGATTTCCACTTCTCTTCTTATTCTATGGTACTTGCCTGTATATCCTGAAAAACCTCAGTTCTCTAGTGCTGAAAACCAACCAGAGTTAAATTCAAGTAAATACTTTAGGAATAATTAACAATTAACAATAATTAATTGTTAATTCATTTAATTAACAATAATTAAAGCCTGTTATGCCAGGCTTCACACAAACCCTCACCTGTGAAAACTACAGTGCAAGAGTGGGCACCCCTGTCCTATAAGTTTGAAGTGTGAAGCTCAGTCTAAACCAGAGGTCCTTCTCTCAGATTTGCCATAATTCGACAAAAATGATACCACAAAATGCATGGCAGCAGTAGGCAAGGAAAGATTTGACAAATATTATTAATAGGGGAATAAATACACACTCCACCCCTCATCCTTTATTTGAAACAGTAGGCTGATTATAAACAGAAAAAACATTTTTTAGGCTGTTTTCAAATTTTAGAAATGCATTACCTGAGTCAGTAGAGTAAACACGGAAACTCTTGTCCCAGAAGCCACAGACCAAGATGTAACGATTGTCAGAAGTGATGACAAAACACTGGGAATGTACCTGAATGCTTTGGTCTAAAAGGTCAGTGATTTGCCTCCTGTGCATACCTGTATTGCTGGCTGAACAGAAAAACGTACAGAACAAGGCATTTTAGCATCCACATTCACAGAACAAAAGCTCTATTTAGAAACCTACATTCACACCAAATACATTCCTCACTTCTGTTACTTGTTTTCTTTGTGGTAGGAACATTTTCTTTCTAATTCTACTATAAAATGCTCATTACACTTCTGGGAACAATGCTAATTCCTTGTAGTATATATTCTAAAATAGAAGAAATCCCCTTTTTAACTGATATGCAGTTGAGAAATAAATGGAAGATTGCTCATACGCAACAATACACAGAAATGTAAAGAGATCCCTTTCCTCCTTTCTTTCTTTCTATAAGAAATTAAAAATTACAAACAAAGCAAAGGAATGTAATGATAAGACAATACACAAACCAGGTAGTGGTTCAAATGCAACACACAAAGAATCATGATTAAGTTGTACATGAGTTGTATTTCATTGCAAGCACTGCCATTTAAAAAAAGAAAAACTTCAGGAAACATCACTACTGTCTACATTATTTTAAGCATGGCATAAAAATCAACCATCTTAGCGCCACAATTAACTTTGGGGTTAGGAGAAATTATTTGCCCTATTTTGAACACTTAATGCTTTATTTCCTGAGATGCTCTTGCATTGGGAACCCACAGAATGGAGAGGAATCAATTAGTGAACACCTCTGCCATATTATGCCTTGTCCTTAGATTAATACGGTGTGCATATGCACACACACACGCATATATAGGTCATATATATATATCTATATCTATATCTATATCTATATCTATCTATATCTATATCTATATCACAAAAATCCTACACCGTAGGAAGAATTTCCATGGGCTTTGCTCCTGAGGGAACCTGATTTCCATCCCAGGCAAGTTATTTCTCCCAGGTTTGTCTGCCAACTGCTTGGAGCACCATTGCTTCCATCCTGGTGGTTTCCAGACCTACCTCTGTCCTAATGCTGTGCTCTCCTTTACTCTTTGTCCCATAACTCCTCTCCACTCTCACAGGTCAGCTATCTCCCTAATCTTGAGCATATTCCATTTGCTCTGTATCAAATCCTTAATTTATTTATGCTTTTGCTATATATTTACAATGTTGATACTGCCTTGTCCATATGGGTAGCAAATAATTTAGCAAGGTGCTGCCACTTGCTCTCTGCAGGTACCACAAATGCGGCCTTCACTGATCTTGGGGTCACTTGAAGAGTAACAACACCATGTTACAAATGCACAGTGAACTGCTCTGTATGACAAAATAGAGGCAAAGGAACCTCAAAAGACATGCAGATCAACTAATTCAGTGAGGATAAGGCCTTCAAAAAGAGATTTAGGATCTGTGTCATATCAGACACTGCTGTTTTATGTCATCCTGTACAGAGTAAAAATGAGGAGAGCAGGAATCTCTCCTTACAACTAAGACAGCAACAAGATTCCTGCTATAACCATTAAAGTGTAATTTTGTGGTCCTCTTAGGTGCCATTTCTAGGTAAATGTGTCTAGCCACAATTAAAAACCTCTAATATTACCTACATAATTACTTGCTTGCACCCAATGATGCTACTTAGCAATGACAAAGAAAGACTTAAACCTTTTAAACTACATCCAGCGTAATCCCAAGGCTGATTTGAGATCTATTGCAGGAAGAGAATATTAAACCATTTTTTAGAATGTGAACATTAAAGGTATCTGTCCTAATGTGATTTGGGGTTTTTTTTGCTGCAGTATTTATTTATACTTCTAAGATCTACTTGATAGCAGCTTTTAAAGCAGAACACACATTTCATGCTCCAAACATTTCTTGGATAAAGTCTGTTTCAAGAAGGAAAGGAAAGTTATAGCTTTGTCTGCCTCATAATAACTATTGCATTATTCAAATGAGGATTGATTTCAGAAACTTTGGAAAAACACTTTAAATTTTATCAGCTCTATAAAATAGTTTCTGGTTTAAAAATGGTGTGGTTCTACAAAATTGTGTTCCTGGTTTAATTATCCTAGAGCTTACCCAGCAAAATGGCTACACAGGAAGAGTCTTGTACCTAACAGACAAAAATTCTGCACTTTCTACTGGGTCGTGCACATTAGTTTTGAAATTAATTCTTGTTGGCTTAAAGACCTGTCATTCTAACCTATCCAGGCAAGTTCATCTTTGCTGATTCTTCCCTGCTTCTATAACTTGCCACACCACTTCTTTTCCAGTTAAAACCACTCTGAAACAGCTGGTTTTTAAACTAAGCTCAAAGTCTAACAAAACTGGGGGTGGAGGACAGAATTCTGTCTTCTTTGCTCCCATCGCAATTTGTGTTTTGCTGTTAGGTACTTGAGTTTTTCTTTTCTCATCATGTTTAAGGTTCCCTTTGCCATGCTACAGAGTCCAAATATGCACTCCCCAAAGTTGGGCCTGTAATGAAAGAACTGACTGAACTCTAACCCTGCTAACAGAAAAATCAGCTCTATATAAACTGATAAACCTCTATAATAAAAAGTCATGAATTGCATCTATTACACTGAGTCATTAAATAAAGGAGAGACATTCGTCCAACCCTTTTTAATAAAAGGAAAACACACACAAATTTAACTGGTGAAGCTGATCA
The DNA here is from genome assembly GCA_013396955.1 of Regulus satrapa. Taxonomy (NCBI): domain Eukaryota; kingdom Metazoa; phylum Chordata; class Aves; order Passeriformes; family Regulidae; genus Regulus; species Regulus satrapa. The sequence continues at coordinate 66,160 of VWZN01021820.1, read as the reverse complement.
AAAGATGCAATACCCTTGAAAAATGAATACTAATATCTCAACACTAAACCAGAGTGGGCAATATATTTCAACTTTGAAACCACTTCGCAATTACACATTAATCCCCTCAGCCTGAACAGCAGGTCTATGAAGAAAGGATTGATCTCCTTTAATGATGAAACCCTGGCACCATGGTTTTATTTTTCACAACACAGTGCAGTTAAGAACCCCACTGTTATTATGAAAATTTCCTCAGCAAAGGAGCTCCATCACATTACCAGTGCACCGATTCATCATAACGTGCCCCGCTCCTGCTCATCAACAAGTCTGAGTGATGAAAAGATCCAATATTATCCTGACAGTACTTCATGCACATTCTCAATCACACATTATTACAGCATCCATATTAATTTTCACTGACACGCGTCCTAGGCCTGTTCAAATTAGGCAAACCAACGAGGGGGAGTTGATGAAATACCAGCATAGCCACAGCTCATTGCATTCCAATTTGCATGCAAATGGTTTATCAGGAAAATTCCATTCCCAGCAACCAGCAAGTGAAAAACAACCGTAATCTACACTTCAGGGCCACCATACAGAGCTTAATGAATCGCAAAGAGAGAAGGAAGTGACAGACCTATGAGAGGATCGATTTCCACTGGCAGCTGGTAAGGCTGGTCTTGTACAGCACCTTGATGAGCTGGAATTCGGGAAAGAAGATGTTTAAACTTTGCATTTTCTTTTTTAAATACATGCAGCCACATATATTTTATAAATCAAAGCTACACCCTTGTTTTTAACAATTCAAGATTCTTCTGCACCAATTGAATGAAAAACAAAAAAAATCCAGGTGCTTTTGCAGGCAGCTTATTAAACATTTATTTTAGATTAGGGCTATTCTGAATGTATGCCATCAGCAGCAGCTCTGGTCCTGAGCCATAAGCTCTAGCAGATGCTTTACTGGCAACCTCTCCTGTCGCAACAAAACAAAATTAAGTGGTAAAGAGGACTGAAAACAAAATGTGACAACCATCTGCTGACTGTAGCAAATACTATTTTCCTCTTTACTTTTTAAAGCACTGCTTTGAACAACTGAGGCACAAAGGACATTTTTTTTGAAAAGTCGGTTTATGTTCCAGAGAGGAAAATCTCGTAGTCATCTTATAGCCAGCTAATATTAAAGGATTCATCCATCACCAAAACCCATTTATTTGCAAGTTTGCATAGAAGTTAATATATTAATTCTGCCAACCACATTTCATCTGGGCACCTGGCATACCAGTAAAATGCTTATGTACTGAATTCTCCTGCAGGGGTAAAAAGAAACCCTCTTTTTTCCCCCAGCTTCACTACAAAGAAACAAGCCTGCTCCCTATTGCCCCCACCCCGCTCCTTCCCCTCCAACAGCCCATAATACCTTCTTGGAAGAGAAACAAGAAATAATGGTCAAATACTTACATGTATGATTTTTCTACCTATCATCCATAGCTTAATATAAACATTAGTGTCAATACAAGGATTTCTTAAATAATTCATTTATAAGTAAATTCAAACTGCAATGAAATATCAACACAACAAAACATGAAATCTACATGACAAAAAAAAAGCATCCTGCTGGCTACCAGTGCCATTAGATGTCTGCAAAGCCCCCAGATTCAAAGGCAGGAATGGGCTTTTTAATTACACATTAGTGACAACTGGTCATTTGGCAACTTAACTTTTTTATCATGATGCCTCATTAACAAAGACAATGCTAAGCCCACAGCAGGAGCAGTAATGATACCTGCCCTCTCATCCTAGGAGATCTCTTTTTTTTTTCCAATAAATTGGAAGTCAACAACAGCAAAGGCTCAGGAGTCCACACTAAAATATCTTAAGCACAGTATTCTATTAACAGCCTGCAACTGATGTGTGCTCTCACAGGAGTGGGGTGAGGTGATTTTTTGTTGGGTTTTTATGGTTCGCTTTTGTTTATCTTGATCCGTGGGGTTTCCTGAATTCTTTGTGATGGCAAGACAAGTGTAAAATGCCTCTAAATGAAAAAATAGCTACTCAAAAGCACAGCTTACTGTTCTCTTTTCAGAGGTGAGAGAAAAGCATAAAAAAATCTGAAAGCTCTGTTCAACTCAAACCAGTTGATTACTAGACTCACCAAACTGGTTGGATGCTCACAGATCATCAACAACAAAATGGTGTTGAAATCAACTCCTACCACTTTTGAACATTGTGTTGAAATCAACTCCTACCACATTTTCTTCTTTCCATGACGGTTGTAGGTTCACAAAGGCCATTTTTAAAAAGCCTTGACTACTTGTATGCCCATGGTCAAGCATCCAAGGCATGAGACCGTACTGTCATCCTCCTTCCAAAGAAATCTCAGGAGCCTTGTAAATAGCTCTTGCTCGCAACTTGTTATCTTAGACAAGTCTCTCTTCCCCCTTCCTTCCCACCTTTCTCTCCAAGCATTTCTCGGGCGGGTGAAATAATACATAGATGTTTCTATTTGAGAGGTAATTTGTAAGAATTAGGAAAAAGTGTGGGAGTCATCTGGCTTTTTTCAAAAGGTAATCAAGGACTACGGGTCAAGATTTCTAGCAGGAATTTCAACAATCTAAGTGTTTCTCTGGTGCAAGTATCTTCTATTTAAGTTATTTGAGCAGAATGTCTTTTTTCCTCCTTTCTTAAAAAGCCTTTGACCAAATATACTACAGTGCACCAAAATAAACTTCCTTTGATGGCTTGGGCCTAAGACAGTGATAGTCAAGGACATGAGGACAGATGTTTTTAAGACTGGAGAATATTAGAATTAAAAGAGGAATTATATTTTCAAGTGCAGCATAGTTTTAAAGGAAAACTAATTTTATTAGCTGCTGTGCAAATGTCTATTTTGTTTTCCTTTCATACTGACAATAAATAAGCACCTATATAAGTAACTTTGGGATGTTTAAGCTAAGACTTTCCAGATATTTTATTTTCTAATTCACATGGGGTGCCTTTAACAGCAGAATGTGGAGTTTATAATCAAGAAAAAAGAGTAGCAGAGAAGATTTCAGGCAAGTTCTACATGCTTGAAAACTGCCTTTGACATGACATGGTTCAGGCTCCCAACAGACAACACAAAAAATTTAAGAGGAAGAGTGTGTCTTTGTCGTGACCAAATAGTGATAGACTGTTTTTGTCTCCTTACATGCTGCCTGATGGCCTAGAAAGCAATACATTGTTTTTACAAACCTTTGTTGTGCTAGACATCTTGCTGTAATAGCTCAGATTACCTTTCCAAGGAGAAGCTAAGCCCACATGTGAAGAGCCTGCTGTGTCAGTGAACTGGATTTGCTTTTTCCACTTTCAACTCACAATAGTTCCACAGCAAATTGTGACAAAACAAGAGAAGTGCTGCTGGTTGGCAGGGGTTTCCTAGGCTTCTTGCATCAATGTACTTACCAGGGAGGCTGTGCCACTTGTTCACAGCAAAGAGCCTGTTTGCAGTGACCGTGATCACAGCAGGAGTGGCCAGGCCAGGCTGGGTGTTGGCGGCCACGTGTGTGACCGGGGAGTTGGACGGGAACTTGAGGACCATGATAACATCCTGTTGGGCTTGCTCTGTGAACATCAAGGGGCTCTGCAGGAGGAGATACTGTTGAGTGCACACGACAAGAACCCAAACACATGGGAAAAGAGAACACGGGGAGGAGAAGAGACAGGACAAGAGAAGGAAGATTGAATTAAAACCCACAAGAACCAATAGAAGCTGCAGAGTAGAAAAGCAAATGCAGTAATCCTGGGCAGGCTTGTGGAAATAACCATTTTAGGCAGAAAACCCTGCATCTTATTAATCTGAGGGTTTTGTTGAACACAGGGTGTCTGTATACAGACTTTGCTACAGATCACAGCAGATTAAACAAAAAGTTTTCAATCATCCATCTCTGCCAAAAGAATTCTCCTTCATATCTGCAGAGACAGTATGTCAAGGAAAGCAATGCGAAATCAGGAGGGAAACCCAAAAAAAAAGTGAGCAAAAGAAAATCCTGCTCCCAGAGATTGTCTCAAGTTGCATTAAATTGGCAGACTGTAATTCTTTACAAGCCAGATGAGAACATGAAAGCACATTAAAATAAACAGATACACACACAGGGTAGATATATGTTCTGTATATATTTCTGGTGTACAAATATAAGATTTATGAATGCAAAGTAGAAGACTTCCCTGCAAATCTGTTTCAAAGGACAAACATAATTAAGTGCAGTTGTAAAGAATACAAAGTGAACGTGATTACAGACACTATCCTGCATTGTTTCCAGAAATGCTAAGGGGAGAGGAAGAACCTAGAGACTCATTTTCAACATAATTTTTAGATTTTAGTTTTTTAGTTTAGTAAGTTGAAAAGTTTACTAACTTTTTAACTATGTTCTCTAAGAATACTGCAAATGTCTAAACAAAATATTGAGAACCTTAGATCCAAGTATCAAATGTGAGGAGGAAAAAAAGCAACACCTAATGAGTTTACGACTGTGTGGTGCGTCTAAAAAAAATTTAAAAAACAAAAAAAACCAAAAGAAAAACCCCCAAAAAAACCTCATTGAAATACAGAGGTACAATCATCCTGGTCACCAGTAGCCACATTGCTCAAGTATTTGTAATTTTCTAATAACCAAATTAGAATACTAATGAAGTGTCCTTGGCTATACTCCACCTGCAATATTTCATTACATATATGTGCATGTAAGTGCATACATTTAATGTATATTTATACAGAACTAATAAAAAAATTAAGTACATTTGCATTTTTATTATCAGTCCTTTTAAAAAAGTTATTAAGAGTACTTAGAAAAACATATTGCTCTACGAATTCCTATTTACAGTCTTTGCATAAAGGTGTAAATAAAAGCAACTAATAAGCTACCCAGACACCCTTCTGAGCAAGTGGCTAAAAGCCAATCAATATTATGAGTTAATCCTCCCTGGATGCTCATTCAATTAAAGGTGTCAGTAATGCCTCATCTGATGTGGCCTCAATTAAATCCAGCTATCTGATGGTTGAAAACACAAGGGGATACAGCAACAGCAGCAAAACCAGACAAATAGGCAGCCTTCGTGTGACTGCTAATTACTACACCTGGTGTATATTATGGCTTGTGCACTTAACACAGCACGTGGTAACTTCCAATTCAGCTGTATTCATGCACACATGCACATGAAAACAAAACTCAGTAAATAATGCAACAAGAAATAATTTATGTCAAAATTATGACAGGAAAAATATCCTTACTGTATTTCAGCCCCAGGAATATTTTTTTAAACCACTTAATATAGTGCTGTTACAAAAACATGTATTAATATCCACAAAAACCAGTAAGTAAAGAACTAAGGGCTTTTTTTTCTGGGTGTACCACAGCCCAAAAAACCACAGGAGTTCGAAACAGCTAACTTCTTAGATTTAACCTCTTCTATTACATACTAAATCTTCACTAATTCAGCAGCATGAAAAAATACTACGATAAAACCACATAAACTGCTTCCGGGTATCAAATTTATTTATACAACAATGCCTCTGACTAACACATCAATAATCAACTTCTCGAGTTGCTCCTCTTCCTGAAACAAATCCCTTTAAATCAGTGCGAGTGTTCCGTGCCTGGCACCATGACAGACGGACACACATATGGCAAGTGGCTGCACGAGGGGAGTACCTGGGCTCCAGGCACCCCTGTTAGCAAGGCTCCTCTGAACCACACACTCAAGCCCCTGCAGTGTCTGCTGGCCTGGGACCAGGGCATGGGGCACTGGCAGCTGAGCCGCGCTCAGGTACCACACGCAACACATTTGAGAAAGGCCAGTAGCTCAGTTTATCAAGGAAGTTTACACTTCTGAGACTCCTGCACTGAATGGTTTGTAAGCTACTTTGGAAACACTTCATGTTTCTTTGTAATCTTTTAAAACCTTCTGTGCTTCAGATATATTTTCAAATTAGTAATTTTAGTCTGCTCGAGTAGGACATATTTTCTTATAAGACATGTCTTAATTTTTTATATTGTAGTGTAAAATGTCCATCCTAACAATAAGGAAATGTAACATTTTTGAAAACCTTGGGAATTAGCAGACCATTTGCTACACTTGTCAGAATATCTTTTAACACCCTTAGTTCTGGACCTATGACAACACAAATGATACCTTAAACCCAAGGACTGCACACAACATGATATGAAAAGTAATCAGTAATAAAATAATAGTTTGTATAATAAAATTCTATTAGACAGAAGTAGAGGTAAAAGGGAAAGCATGTTAATGCTCACTGCCTGGATTTTATCACCCCAGCTTTACTGCAAAACACATTTAGTCACATTCTTTGCTATGTAAGTTTCAGCTCATGAATTCCTAGTAATCCTGGGTTTAGGGGAAAACCCATGCCTGGGGGAAAAGACAAGGAAGTTCCACCTCCTAAATCCATGCTTCTTGGGGAATCTGCCAAAGATTAACTAAATTGTCTCCACGATGACTGGCTCTCACCTGTACAGGTATGGTATTAACAAAATCAACTGATGAAGTGTTCTTAGATTACACTGACCAAAAAAAAAAAAAAAGCCTACACTAGAAATCAATGCAATCCTTTCAGCAATAAATAAAAAAATAGTTAAGCACTGCATACAACTCCTACCAAATCGTAACTCATCTGCTGGTTTTAATAACATAATTCCACAACCACATAAAAGCAAAGTGAAAGTGTCCAGTTCTGCAAAGGTAAGATGGCAAAGGAAGTGAGCACAACAGCAGGTCACGAAGAGTTAACACGGCACTTACCACCTGCATGGCAGAACTTCTCGGAGGATGTGGTTCTATGAGCAGTTGGGAAGGGGTCTGTCCAAAACTTCGTATTTGAGCTTCCACAGCCTGGAAAAGGCACAGGCAGGTTTGCATGTTAAGAGGTGCTAATTACAGGCAATAGAACCATAACTGTCACCTGAAAATGTCATTCCACACTTCTGGCTTGTTTCATGTTGAAAATCAACCCCGTGTGTTCACTGTGGGGCTAAGTGCTTGGCACTGGTACTAAGAATGAGGTAATCTTTTTAGTACTGTGGACGCTATTTCCATGAGAAACTCTGCAAAACCTCATCCTGCTCAATGATATTAAACAGAAACAAGCTATTATAATCAGAAACCCTCTTTATTGGCTCCATTTTTCCTTTCTAACACTGGCTTATCCTGTTTGTATCATAACTCAAAAACAAAAGTTAACTTCTAAAAAGTTTCTGTAAGTATTAAGTGTTATACATTAAACTCCATTGCTTCCTTTCACAGCAGTAAATATAAGGAAGACAATACCGAGCTGTTATTCTTAGTTCCAGTTTATTCAAGAGCAGCAAACATTAGGATGCATTAAGCTACCAATGGCAAAACTATAAGAGAACATGAAGGCATATCACAAGGGGTTTTTTTAAGTTTCTCTGTACCTTCAGCAACATGCTTTAGTATTTTTTTCATAGGAAATACATGAAAATATGATGCTTAATGATCTCTTAAAAATAATCACGCTGAAACCTGTAAACTTACACTTCTTGCCCTAGGCATGCCCAGCTAGTTTTCCATGCTGCCACCTTTGGCCCACTGGTTTAAAGATAATACCAAGCAGCCAAAATTCAACAAGGTACTTCTTGTCAGGTTGTCCCCTTGCACCACCACTCACAGAAACAGGCTGGTACTACAGAAAATCTCATATCATTTAGCTCTTTCACAGAGAACTAAACTAATCACCTTGCCTTTTCTGTGGGCTAGCAGGCTGCACATGGGTTGATGCCTCAGGTATTTTTCCCTAATTCTTCTTTTTCATGGTTCAACCTTCCTCAATGCTCCCTACACTTACATTTCCTGCTCTATTTTAGCCCCTCCTTAAAGTTTTTGAGACGATGGAATAATATTTATGCTGACCTTACTCTTACAAACACTAACATAAAAACTATTTTTATATCATTATAAAAACCATTACTAGGACGTTCTCCTGTTACAGAAATAACAATGCCAAAAGTAGAATGCACCTGAGACCTTAAAATAATCATTCTCTTGACAGTAAAGGTGCCATCCAAAACATCTTGACCTTATTATATTTGGCAGGGCTTTTACAACATCTGAACTCTGAACATCTAAACAGAGCAGGAGTTGAAATTATTCTGTGAACGGATGCTAACATCCTTGCCCACTCTGGGAAGCACCATAATCTTCAAAGAACTGGTGAATAAGTAAGTTATCAAAAAGCTGGCTGAAATCTGACATACTCACACTGTGATGCAGTGAGCACTTTTTGAGGAACATGAAGCACTAAAGCTCAGTAAGACCACAAGTCTCCTCCTTGCTGATGAGACATGCTACATTAAAATTCAGATCTGGGAGCTTGTGATTCAAGATATCAAGGGAATCACAAAAGCTTTGAGGTCTCTTAAGACATGAGGCATTAACAAAGGAACTGATAAGGCAGCCCTAACCTCTCCATAAAATGCTGTTTGTATCAAAATAGCTAGATTTTTAGAAGATGTGCCTAAACTTACCTCCAGATTAAGCAGCATATTTTTACTAGCAAATGAGAATTCTGCCCTACATTGAGTAGAACCAGAAGAATTTAGGATAAAATATTTTTGAAACACAACTCCCATGCATTTCTTTTCAAACTGAGAACAGATAAATCAAGGAAATAAGGAGCTTTATATTTATTAATTTCCTTGAATATTGACTTATGATCAATACAGAAAATTTCATTCCCAAATGTTCATGTTCAGCATTATTTAAATAGAGTCAGAATTTTTTCTCAATCTTGAAATCTGGTATGTCTTTTAATTCCCAATTCTACCTCTGGAAATTATAGTTTTACACAGCACCTATAGTGAGGGAAAATGAAACACAAGATATCATGTATTGATGCACAGTATTTCAAATACATTCACCATTACAAGAGCTCAAACTGATGTAGAACAAGTATAAAATACTCTACTCAATCTGCCAGTCAAGAGGCACTGTGTTTTCACATAGTGTGTCAGACCTAGTGATGCTACTGACCAATGGGACAATGATTTGGCTAAACCCCTCCTCAGAGGATCACAAATTCTCCATTTTCAGTCTTAACAGACAGTTTCTAGATCACTATTTATGATCAAGCTTGAGTTTACGATTTACAGTTCTGGCCTAAACAATTTAGACTCATTCGGTTCTAGCCGGTTGTTCCAAAAAATATGAGATGCTATAGTTCCAGGACTGCTATAGCCCCCGACACAATCTTTCCCTTTTAGACAACAGAACTGGGAAAAATCCATATTCAGCTTAAGTCATACCACAGGTAATAAGGTTTTATAAACCATCAGATCTGTACACAGAACATAAAAGCACAGATACTGGTATGGGTATGTCGTCTTTACTGGTTTCTTCCAAAATCCAAAAGAAATGTGAAGAACTGTTGAGTAAAGGCAACAACACTTGGACAAATATGTCTAGACATAGTGGCTAGACGTCAGAAAAAAAACCCTTCTGCATTCCTTTTGGTTGCTAACAAAAAAAAAAAAAAAGAGTAGAGCTTTCTTTTTTTAGCATCCACATTTTATAATAATGACCAAGAGAGTGTACTAGCAACCCCAAATGGTTCCTTCCTTTTCCCAGATTGTATTCAAAGTCAATCCAGATGTCAGCTCCACATTCTGATGTCTCAGTCAGAAGGATCACATACAGAAGGATGCAAGATGACCTCCCTCTATCAGCAGAAATATGATGGTAGAGCTGGAATTAACCCGCATTCTCTCAATTAACATAACAGAAACAACCACCAAATGCCACTCAGACCTTTGTTCAACCTGACAAAGAAAATCAGGTAGGACCTGGGAATCTTTTTCCTCAGATATATAATTAGTAACTTCTTTGAAGAAAAGAACCTACCACTCACCTGAGAAAATACAGTAAAATGCTCAGCAGTCAAAGTCATCATCCACTTCCTTTCTAATGAATTACAGCCCAGCCTCGAACTGAGCTTTCTTGAAAAGAAGTATTACCAGCATCAGTCAGAATCACTAAGAGACAGACAGCTCCTCCAGCAGTAGAGGAAGGGCATGTGATCTCTGGATTCCTCTGGAGCACACAGCCATTCAGAGGACTGTAGGTAGAAATGTTTGGCAAATTTACACAACCAGTCCCACATGCATTTAGGACACCATATAACTGGTAAGGCATATATAACCTTTGTTTGAAAGGCATTTTTAGCTTGACAAACTCTTGTAACTGAAAGCAAGATGTGCCACAAAATAAAACATAGTATCATTCCACATTTTATTTCACTGTTTCTCAAATACCTCAGTAAAACTGCCTTTTTCCTGTTAATATCTACAAACCCAAAATTTTGGTAAGGCCAGAGTAATTCCAGATGCTACAACTAGAAGCAATAAAATGAAACAAGGTAAGCAACCCTTTACAATAATTCACACAGTATGCATCTCAAACACATACCTACGTAACATTGTATTTTGAATGTTAATTAATTAGGAAGTCTGAAAGCCATAGGCAAATTTCAAAAGTTAACATTTATCTGATTTTATCCATTCCTAAAAAGCCTCCTGGATAATTGCCTTTTCTCTTGGGGTGTGGGAAGGGGAAAAGGGGAATAGGGAAGCAAACTAAAAGAAGGAAAGTAAAGAACTTGAAAACTTGGCTTAGCTATAATGTAGTTCCTGGCCACTGTTTAGTATGGCTATTTTCAGTCTCTGAACTTTCCCTCTCATCTAACTGTGAAGAAAGTTAATTCAACAGCATGCAGTACCCACCAAATACGGCTGTAAATTTTTTGGGAAGGAGGGTGATGGGGAGGTTGAACATATGGATGCAGTTAAGGTAAAAACAGATGTTTGTTACTTTTCTTTGCAGCAACACTCAGAAACTAAGTCAAAATTGCTTTTTTTTCATGTTTATGTCTGAAAGAACTATAAAATTAAATATGAGGGAGGGCGGGTGGAGGGGGAACTGCAGTGAGTGTCACAGAGAAAGAATGAAACAGTCTCCAGTTTTGAACTCAAATCCTCAACTGAAGGTCCATAACAGTTAAAAGGCAAGACATACACCATTTAACTTCAGATTTAAAGACCTTTAAAGGGACTAGCTCAGAGCTGCTTTCATCATGCCTCCTCAGACACAAAACACCTAACTGTCTGAGGAGCCCAGGGGCACAGCACACCGATGTTAAAATGCATGCCTTGGTCTGAGGGCACAACAAGCTAAAACCTCCCCATTTGCTACAAAGGGGCTGCTCTCAGCTCCTTTACAGATCTACACCAAAGTACTCCCAGTTACTTCCAAAATCTCTATGATTTAGTTGCCAAACATTTGAAACCTCAGGTGAAATAACAACAGGCATTGTAATACACATTCTTTCAGCACACACATCAGGGACAGAAAATGTTTTGGGTTCATCCTCCACCTTTCCACCCAGTGTTTATGTCCAGAAAATAACAGCCCTCACAAAAGTAATTATTTTGGCTCTCTGCCACTCCTACCTCACTTTTCAATATTCAAAAAGGTTTACACACATGTTCCTCAGTGATTTCTATTGGCTTGAGTGATATGCAATTATGATTACTTGCTTTCCCCTTCCTTTCACCCAGATGTTGCTTTAGAGCATCAGAGAACACAGACTGTTTGACAGGTTTCCCCTCAGACAGGGAAGTTGAATGGCTCAGCGGCCAACCAAGGGGCTCCTTTCCTCATGGGACAGTGATTAAAATCAAGCTCTGGTAACAAGTGATCAGAAAACCTCCTCTGACCAGAGAGAGACACTTACACCCCTATGGGAATATTCTTAGTTAAATTCCCCAAGGACTACAGGAACACAGATAACATGAGCAGAGAGCAAGCACAATTCATAACAACAGATAAAATTGCTGAAAAGAGGCAGAAGATTATAAAGAAAAGCTCTTTGCAATACTATCTCCCTTGTTTCCTAACAATCCCCATTAGATCAAGATTGTGAAAAATGGGCAAAATGCTTTTCTGACACAGGCAATGTATATGCTGTCTGACTGTACACCTGCCCTGGGGATATTGCGCTACACTTGACCCAAGGAAAAAATACAGCACTCAAACGTTAGTATCATAAATTCACACACTCCCATTCGCTATTTTAAAAATAAAATGATCAGTCTAGGTTCTTCATGTCAAACCAGAAAATTATTTCTCTTGTTTTGACTTTACAAATCAAACATTTTGCACCGAATCACTTCCGTATTTTGTTTTCTCACTGCAACATTCACCTAACATACCAATTTAAGAAAATTGTCTGCACTAGCTTTCAAATCTAACAAATAGCAGGGAAGAGAATAGAGCAGAAGAAAGGCTAAGGAAAAGACACTACAGTGGTTGTTCTCTAGGCATCATTAAACCTGACTGCAAAATGTTTGTGATGTACCCTCTGCTAACCAAGCGGAATGCAGAAGGTGCCTGTTGCTGCCCACTAATGCAGGTACAGCTCCAAGCCCAGCACCTCAGGGTCATGGCTCCAGAGCCAAAGCGTGGGCAGAAACACTGCAGGCATGCCACAAAGGGGGGGAGGCCTTATTAGAGTACACAAACTACTTGGGATGGAGCAAAAAGCGCACAACCTTTGCCTGCTGCTGTGCATTAGTGAGGTCTGTAACAGACCTGTGGGCCTTATTGCACAAAAAACCAACAGATACATAGAGAAATTAAAGTAATCAGATAGAAATTAGGCTGTTTTCTTTTTTCTTTGTACCTTCCTTGCAATAAATATATATCTGCTGCATAATATATTTATTTTCTTTTTACTGCCCCCTCCCAGTTTCACCTCCTTTTGCCTGCTGAAAACATCAGAGTTTTCTGGAGATTGGTTACTGGTCTAACCACTTGTTCTTTATAAAATTCAAACTACTACAGCTATATGGAAGGGAGGGTGTTACCCTAGGCAGAATTAAATTTCTTTTCCTCAAGCTGTTTGAAAGTCAATATATGAATAATAGATTATCCTGTTCACATCAGAGAAGTGGAGAAAAGAGAATAGCACAGGATGCCCTCCACCACATCTTTACAAAGACACTAACTCAGCTCTTAAACCACATTAAAGAATTTTCTGCAAGAAAAAAGAAAAAAAATGAAGTCTTTTTGTCCAGACAAATCAGTGTGACAATTACACAGCACTCATTAAAATAAAACGGGAAGTAATCACAGTTTGTGAGAATAAAAATAGAAGCCCCTCAGGGCTGTGCAAGTTGCTTCAATCTGAATATATACATTCCAGGCATATTAAACAGAGCCACAGCCCAGCCTGGCTGCAATCTCCAGCTCACACAGCTGTCCGTCTACTGCAGCGTAATCCCAGCTGCCAATCTGAAAGAAACCAGTTAGTCAGAGCAGACACAACCAACAGAAACAAATGTCACTCAATAATGTTCAGAGGCACTGGGTTCATGGATAATTTCAAACAGTATCTCTGTCTGGAGCACTGATGTGCTCATTCAAAACACCTAAATCTTTGGCTACTGGAAAGAAGCAGATAAAAACACTAGAACTACAAAAACAGGTCTGGTAGTACTTCAAAGAGACTGACAAAATAAAAAGGGAAAAGAGTCTAAAAGGAGAGTTAAGATCAATTTAAGAACCTGCAAATAAAACTGGATACAGTACAAGCAAAAGCCTAAGCAGCTCTGGGATTAGCTTTTTTAAATACAACAGTTTCTGTTTTATTTGAGCACCACAACCAAAATTGCTTCCCATCTCTCTTTTCTGAGGCAGCTAAAGATTTCAAGAGAGCAACTGAATGCTTTCATTTAAAACCAATAATTATCGCAGAGATAGTAGTGGCACTGTCATGCACAATACCCTTGAATTTCAATTTCTGGCATTATTAATTTGCTCCTCTAAATTGCTAAACAATCCCAAAGTTTCTTATATAAAACTTTTTCTCAGGAAAAAAAAGCAATAAAATCCAATTCGTTAACATTCCACAGAATTTCCTAAACAATGATGCCATCACTATTTATTAAATAAAAAAGCATAATTTTAAAAAAATTCAATCTGAAGGAGGGTAATACACCGATGTAAAAATCCAAAATGTAATGGTCTTTAAACTGTCTTCTTTGACCACCTTTCAGAGTTTGTAACAATTGTGAAAAATAAATAACTCCTTCTGTTAAGATATGAAATACATTTATTTAAACTCTCCTAACTACTGCCTGCAGACCAAACTTGCTGTTTCCAAACTATGGGTGCAATGCGTTCTCATAGTTTCCTGCTGCAACAAATAAATTTCTTGCTATTATTTAATAGAATGTTGCATTTAATGGAGACTTGACTTTTAGATACTGCTTGAGGAAAACACCTCTGGCATGACAACAAACTTTATCATTCAAACAGCTGCTGTTTATCAAGTATAACTAATAACTAAAATAGCAAATTTTGCTAAGTAAACACCACACATACCTACAGCCACAGTGGGAATACTGATGCTCAGGTCATACACCCTGGGCTAGAATAAGCACATAGAATGAAAATGTTCCAAACAAAAATGTTTCGTTTCACAGTTACTGTGAAAGTCAATATGGATACCATTTGGACAGCATAAAGAGGCTGCAAATAATCAAAGCACGTTGATGACACAAAAAATTTCTGTAGCCTGTTCACTTCCATGTTTCTTTCAAGGCTAAATGACTCTGTGTATAACTGTAGCTACTATATACAAGTATATCTCATCCTTCCCACATATGGAAGAGGAAAAAGTTTAAAAATATCAAGTATTTATATCAAAATAAGTTATTTTTGCAGTATTATGAACATCACTTTTATCCATACCTTATTAATCTTCCTATTACTCTTTTTTATTTAATGCTGGTCAAAATATCTGTCAGCTAAGACTGACCAGCCAGGCACAATTGAAAATACGGAGCCCAAGGGGTCTCAAGACCTCTCTGGCTGTAACAGATCCCCAACTCAGGTCAAGCAAGAAGAGGGGATGGAACTGACTGTGCTGGAAATTTCTATCCCTTGAATTTCAATCAATGACTGAGGGAAAAAAGCACTCAGAGCTGAAGAAATAATCCACATGAGTTACCTCCTTCTAAAAAACTTTACTACGTCCATTCAGTTCTTGAAACCTTATACATGAAGCACCTCAGTCCTAATAACTCTAAAACAGCTCTCCTTTTCCTACTGGATAGAAAAGCAAAAGCAGCAAGTAAAATTACAATCTACCCTGTAATGAAGAATAAAAGAGAACAACAAGATCAAATATTTTTCTGGATCAGACCCCACCTGAATATTTTTCATGTCTTTTTGGAAGCATTGTAGTAAATATGCAAGTTAAGACAAAGGGCAATAAATCCCCATTCATCACATCAAACTCCAGGCTGAAGAGAATCAAAGGAGTGCCAAACCTCACATATATCACAGTAAGTACTTGTTTATTATGCTCCTTTTGCTCATTTACTCCAACACCACAAGCAGGTCACAGTGCGAGCAGAGATGTGAGAACTAATAGGTAACTGATACAAACTGGTGGCAGGAGTGATGCTCCAGTGGCTTAATTCTCCATTCACCAGAAGGAAACACTGCATCCTTCTGTGGGGGAGCCCTGATGCCCAGAGAGGCTGATTTCATGGAGCAATGGTACCTGCCCTCACAGGAGGCCCTGCCTCTGTTACACGCTCCTGCTTTGGGTACTGCCCCAGGAAAAGAACAAGGCATGGGCTTGGATGCATTGCCAGGTCCACATCTCCTTAGCCATTAAATCACTGTGCTTCCTTTAAATACAGCCTTCTAAATTCCAGTTCCACATAAGGGTATTTTAATACAGATCTGCGATTAAAATGAGACCAGTGTTAAACATCTATGTGGCTTTAACCACTGTTCCTGTGCTACATGTACAATATCAAACATGCTACCTGTGCAGCACGCTTCCAGCCAGAGACAATTCAAAGATGGTTTCTATGGTACTCTGAATGTTGCCTGCATGAATTTGTTGCTTACTGAATACAGCACAAGGGAATTTACTGCTCTGCGACAGTTATTTTATAACTGTTTTATCCTACATTTTAAAACTCATCACAGCCACAAAAAAGACTGCTGCCCAACCTGCTAAATCCAGATTGATCGTTTTCCCAACTATTTACTAAATGTTAACTATGTTATAAATACAAATCGTGTTTATACTCTGTGAAAGATTCACTATTGTCAGGGTTCTGTAGCTGAGTTAGAGCTGAAATATGCTATTAACTCCCACCATGACCAGAGCTAAAAGAGAGGCCAAAAATGCTTTCTCTGGGATAAGATATCAGATTTGCTACTGCTGTCATGAAACTGAGGTCACGTAAACTAAACATCTTTGTAACTTCTTTTGGGCACAGAAGTCTTTCAAACTGTAAATATTTAAAAATAAAATGAGACTCACAAGAGATAGACCTAAGATGCATAAAACTTACCCAAAGTTATTAATCTTGAACAACATTTAAAAGCTATCATCCATAAAATAATTTATCCCATATGCCTTAAAATGGAAAATAAAATAATTCTCTTTTTTACATATATAATCAGAAGTGGCACATTCAATTAACAAGCCAAATGCTATGTCGAAGCTGATCCGTCATAATTTTTGAAACTCATCATTTTCATGGAAATGAAATATCATAAATAGAAAGAAAGGTGCCAAAAGAATGGAGAAAGCTTGCTTCCTAATGTTAAACAGGACCACCTTCATGTAACAAAAAGGAACTTTCTCTTCAGAGGAAGAAGTACAAAACAATAGAACCATCTAAGGCTAATAGCAAAGAAGTTGAAATTATTAATTCAAAGGGACTTCTTATGTTTTTAGAGGTATTATTGTTGATTTAAAAATTATTAGTCTTCCTTAATTGCTGACTTCAAAGATCATATCAGATGGGTTCAGTTTTTTTATTTAATGGGGCTTTTTGATAAGCATGGTATAAAATTCAGGGCGACACCTGAAGAGGAGGGAAGTAGAAATCTTACATACAAATACAATTTGTACTTCCTGTATAAAGCATGCATTCTCCACATAATATTTCATCTTCCTGCTACTAACTTTGTTTCTTTTCTTTGTTTTATCCAGTGTTTACACTAACTACATAGGGATATCAGTGGAGAAATGGACTTTTAAGTAGTAACTGAGGGCAGCCCACATTCACGATTGTCCTTTGTCACACTAAGTCAGAGACAAGAGGAATTTCTATTCATCTGACCAACACTGATGAAATACCCACTAATCAGTCCTAGATACAAATTATTTTGTATGGATTGAGCTTCAGCTCCTAATCAGTTACTTGTCTGAATGACTTAGATCTAATTCTACTTTTTCCTTCCCCTCCATTCTTGGACAGCTACGGCAAAAAGAGAACAGAATTTGTGATAAGAAGGTGCCGTGAATTCTCTCCAGAACAGCTGGATGACATTTGTCTGTGCTAAATGACTCCTTGCCCCTTCCATCCAGGCAAAAAAAGAGCCCTTCCACAGCAGATCTTGTGACTGGGAGTTGCACGGATCAAAACGTGGTGCTCAAAAGCAAGTCAACAGAAGGCAGTGACACAGCAGAGCTCTGCTGGCAAATGCAATGTTTTCCAGCTGAAGGATATTTACTGCTTGCCCACTGAACAGCAACTTCCCTCTGCAGCTCTCACCTCCTTCAGCAAGCCACACAAGGAGCAGAGACAATGACAGAGGTACCAAATGCTTGGAGGGGAGGAGGAGGAAGGAATGCTCTCTGCAGGATGAGCAGTGCACCAATATGCCAGCAGGATACTGGATCCCTTGCCTTGCTTCTCCTGGCTGCAGTTCCCTTCCCCCACTGGCTGCGACTCAAACCCTTCTCTCTTGATCTACTCCCCTCCCCCTGAGATTTGCCTTTGAATTATGCAAGCTTTGCACTCCCCAGGGTTTATCTGCCAAAAGGTAGCATGTGGCCCATGGTTTGCATTTTAGTTTAAAATTTTCTATTATGGCAGTCAGATCCTTTCAAAATACTTTACTTCCTTTATTCCCATAGGCAGAAAGAGTGGCAGGAAAAAATTGCTCACAGCAGTATAAGAGGATGTAAAAGTTCTACATTTTCAGTTAGAGAAAAAAAAAAAAAAAAAAAAAAAAAAAAAAAAAAAAAAAAAACCAAAAAAAAAAAAAACCCAAAAGGTGGAATATGGTTTTAATCAAGTAGTTTTCCTTCCTAGACGAGTACTTCCTTCTTGCAATATATATAACCTGACTGCCTATAAAAATAAAGGTGCCAGTTGGAGCCATTTAGGAGACCTAAGGAAATTCTGCATTAACCTACACCCCTCCACTCCTCAGTGCCTTCTACCATTGTTCTGTGTGTGGCCTCTCTGATGAGTTAGGTCACCAATACCCACATATAATTCTGTGGAGATACCTCAGAAACACATGCATCAGAGGCTTCTCATGGCCGATGTGGTCAGCACTATCTACGTGGGGAAATCTAAGCACTTGCTATTATTTCCATATGATACCAAAAAGCCTCAACAACTTGCAGCTCTCAGAATATACAAGAGTTTCTCTTTGGTTTAGGTTTGCAAATAAAAATACTTTTTCTGCTACAACTGTGAAGATTTAAAGACCCAAACCTAAATCGTATCAGAAGGAAAACCCAAAATCTATCATTTTAAAAATCAAGAAAACCACTTTAATAACTGCCTAATAAAAAGATAGTAAGTCTGAGTTGCCATGCCTGCCTAAAAATACTGTTAATTGTCCACATCAGAAATTCATTTGGGCTCTAACCAGGAATTTGGTGGAGAAAAGAGGATATATTTTTCTGGCAAGCTGATTGAAAGAGAAAAATAAATGCTGATTGAAGCTGCTTGGCAGCACAGAATGTTAGCATAGGTCCTCAGGGAGACAGATTAGCAAGCAGGAAGAAGGTGAGGCTGTCAAAGGTGCATGATAAATTCATTTAGCACATAGATATAAAATGATTATGCACATAGAAATACGCACAAACGGATTTTTCATTACATTCATCTCTACCTATGAGTAAAACCAGAGTAAGTCACCATTGGTGATGAGTCATTAAATGTCTGCAGTATCAGTATTGCATCAGAGCTGATCATACGTGCCAATTGAAATTACAGATACACATTTACACAGTAATAAACATGCTTTACAAAATACATATAAATGGCAAGGGATACCTAACTAAACAGGAAACATTTCACTGTTCTAGTGGCATGCTTAAAAATCCTAAATAAAAATATTCCATTGGGCAATCCTTCAAGCAACTCAGAAGTGCCAGAAGACACCATTCACTCTTCTGCCTGGATTCATCAGTGTGCATTTTTGACACCATATGTATTGTTTTAAAATTCTGCTGCTGCTAAGCTACTCCACTATGATGAACTGAACAATACTGCAATCCCGTCTCTCCTGTTTTCATTTTTAGTCAGTTCAGACAGCACAGAACAACTCAAAAAATAAAAAACAATCCTCAAAAATTTTGAGTTGTAGCAAAATTCAATACAAACATGAAAAATTCAAAATATTTGGTAACAAAGTGAATGCCTCTTTGAGATGATCCACACTTCCAAACATTTGTAACTTCCCTGGTCCCAAATTTTTTTTCAGGCTATAACACAAGTAAAACAGATCACAATAAATGCGATAAAAGAACAGTTTGAGAAAAATCAAAAATACAGACATTGTGTGGGGAGACTGCTACTTTCACTAGTGTTACTTCAGTTATTAGTTTCATAAATAAAGGTTCAATGATGGTTCATTTAATAACAAAATTTAGAACAAATTACACATAATATGCAGCCTATATTTCAGCTCACACTTTAATCAAACACTTGAAGAGTCTAATACTCCTGAACTGTAAGAATAATTCCTCACCAATGCAGAGAGAGCAAACACTATTAGTGAATTGAAAACGCATCACAGTGAACATCAGATGACGCTTGGGTCAACAATTTTTCCAAACCCAGATGATGACATTTTTTTCTTGTAACCCACATATTCCAGTATCCCTTTTCTTAGCTCAAGTAAGTGTATTTATGCACAACATATGCATTTTAGGTTTAAATAGACTAAGATGCAGTTTGCAGACCGATGGCAATCTATGTAATGACACCACTGAGCCATCACTTTGGTATTAAGCCAGTCCCCATGCCCCCTCTAAATAAGACATTTGATAACATTCATATTGCTTTATTTTCATGGACTCAGAATATTTTATAACAAGGCACCACTTATATTTATTCTATAATTAATACACTTCCAGCTATACCTGGTACCAATGCAGTGTCTGAAGAGAGGACATAAAATCAATCAAAAATCTTTTTTAATCACCCCACCCTGCCCTTTTTTAAACAGCTGTTTAGGTGTAGGAGGAGGAGCTTTTAAACCCACAGTATTCTGTGAGATACTTTGGCAAATAGATTTTCTGAATGATGCTGAGTCTGAGTAAAGCTATAATCTTTGCAATGCTGAAATATTTTCTTTTGCATCTGAAAGATATGGGCCAAGTTATATTAATTCGATAGCAAACCAAATTAAAGTATCAGCGGCTACAAAACTCTGATGTTTGATCTTTACTACATATGCAAGATTGCACTTTAAAAGAACTGTTAAAAAGTGCAGAAGTAAATTCAGAAGCACAAGACAAATCAAGGTTGCTCACTGCCACTAAGATCCAGTATCAGTGAACAAAATGACTGAACTCAGCAACTGAAGCAATCCTTGAACTTTTTTTTTTAATATTGGCATCCAGCTTGGGCTGAAATCCAGGTGCACAAAGTTTAAGAACAACTTGCATCCTTGTTCTATTAATTCTGCATCCTGTGACAACTGGTTCAGGCACCTTGCATTTGACTGGCTGGAGGCCAAACCGCAAGAAAACACAATGAAACTGAACATTCACCAGAAACCTTGAACAATGTGAAGTCTTTAGTTTCAACACTGCAGTGGTTAACGAAACTTTTCTGTATTTATAGAGACTTACCTCTCTCAGTACAGAATCTGTTATTGAACTTAAATTAACGGCTCCTTCATAAGTCAAATAGTAGAATACATTCAAGGACCTAACAGCCTCTGGCCCTTGTTGTTTGTAGCCAAAAATCAGATCAATCCACTGGTGAAGCTGGCAGGAAACAAACTCACTTTCTAATGCCTGTGAAAAAAAACAAACAAAACAAAACACACACAAACTTGAGTTTGTCAGGTAGTCATCATTTGGTAGCAGCAGAAATATTTTTTGTTTTGTAGCATGCAAAATTATCTTAACAAGTCTAAATACAGTATTGATAAGAGTATTTTAGAGATTCTATCCAAAAAAAGGTGGGCCTTGTAATAGATGCCAGAGTCTCGTGCCCTGCTTCCCACTGACTGGGAGACCTCTCTTTTTAAACTGTAACAGTGTAAATAAGAAAAAAAAAGCATCAAGTAGAAACCATTTTCGCATTTATACAAAGCCAGGCTATGTTTTTATCCACTCCCAAGATGAAACTGTGCTTTCCCGTGTGATCTGCATGCTGAATAACAGCAGCAGTACGATCTGATTCTGACATTCCGAGGTTGATAGAATTAGGGAAACAGGGCTAACTAATCAGGCACCTTAGGGTAAATATTTTTTAACAGGCTGGAAATATCAAACTGCCAACACTTTCAAGTGTTTCTTGTGTTCAAACCTATACAGAAACACTATGCTGGATGATTAAGCTGCTTTTCTGAAGATGTTATCCAGTTGCAACCCAATCCCCAAGACAAGAGTATCCAAAAACTACTATATTAAATGGTAACAAAAATCATTGTCATCTAAAGAGTTAATTTGTGTAGATTAAATCACTATCAGGATATGGTATGCCTATTTTATACAGAGGATCCAATGTATTTCTGATTTGAATTACCAAATGAAAAAACATAACAAACATATATTCTCTTCATCTAGCAAAATGAATGGCATTTTCCTTGCAAAGGAAGTTCCTAATTTTGAGCAGAGGAAGTTGAAATTAATCTGAAAATCAAGGAAATCACTCTGCAATTTGCACACAAAAACGATGGGTTTGTTTCATTAACCGATGCCTGAAAACAACATTTAAATTGACACATAAAACCAGCAATTGTCTTAATTTGTGTGGTGCACTCCACACAAAAGCCCTAAATATGTTCAAATTAGAGCAAGCTGCTTGATTGTCACTGCAGTCTCATGTCATATTAATGCATGACAAACATTAAACCATACACTTAAATGGCAATTTATATCATTTAAATGTTTACTGCCACGCCAGATCATCACTCATTTAAATGTGACTTTCTGACAGCTAATTTCAGTTAATTTTCCTCGATTCACTTAATTAGAACTTTCAATCAAGAAAAGACCTGTATGTATCTTAGACATCATATCATTCTTTTTTTATTATTACTTTTATTAGGATACTGAATTGCTGAAAGCATTCTTTAAAATGAATCACCACATAGCAGAGTATCTGTTTGGATGATCACATAGCAATACCTTACAACATATATGCTTAGGACCTTTTTTTTCTTTTTAATTTAAAAAGCACCCAATATTTAGACACAGATACAAAATTAAAACTATAAAAAACCACAAGCAGGCCAATTAAAAATTAATGATTTCAAAATTGTTTAATAAGATAAAACCAGTCAGGAGTCTCATGAGTGTCCATAATACTGCAATGTGCAGCCATAAAATTCTAGAGGGCTCAGCAAAAGACAATGATAGGAATTAATTTTCATGCTATCCTGCTAAAAAAAAATTTAACCCTGGAACACACTTACTGTTATCATTGTAACTATATATAACTATCATTAGAACCATTTAATGCCGAGAATGTTAGGAAATTGAGACCTTTTTTATAGATACATATGTAAATATTCAGCATGTGTTGAAGTTGTTCATATTCTCCTTTTCTACAAAAAGCCAGATTTTCATTGAGTTTCATTATCCTCAAAGCATTAGAAACTGAATAACTGAAGGAATACCACTGCAAACTCCTTAGATTAACATCTGTATAAATGATTTTTTTTTTCCTTTAAAAAGCAAAACTAAAACACTTTGCCTTCTCAGGGAATGGCTGTAATCCATCCCGATCTTACTACTCTTTTTCAAATTTGAATTTTACATTTGAAATTTGTACAGTATAAAAAACAGATTTTTTTTTTTCCTTATTAAGCCATTTAAAAAAAAAAAAAAAACTTCTTAATTGCCAAATCCCAAGTGAAAGGGATAACTGAAAACCAGCTAGTCACCATCAGCACCTCAACTTCAGACCAAACAGCACACAAATTCAAAGGCCAAATAAACTGGTCTGCTATTTCAGGTTCACAGTTAAGCTCTTGGTTAGAGGGAAGTGCTTATGCTATGACATAATCAATGGGGGAACAATAATTAACAGCTTGCATGACTAATGAACAGACTTCCAAGGAAAACAACACCATGTGCTGGATCAGCATGACGTACTTTGCAGCCACACTGGTATACTGAAATATGGGTCCTCCTTAGAAAGCATCTGAGAAATAAAGAGGTTGCAATTTGCAGAACTATTTGGTTATAAAAAGAAGGAGCTTTGCCGTATTTGTAGTTTTTAACCATTGCTGTTAGCATCTACCTCTTGCAAACCTAAGCCAAGCCTATCCATGGTTGAGCTTTTAGGATTACTTCAGCCTCAACTTCATTTAGGACAGGCAGTGCTCGTTAAGGCTGCCTTAAACCCAGCACGCAGCCATGGGATATAAACATCCTTCCACGCTGCGCCTGGAGCAAAACAAGGAACTGCCAGCACCCCCAGGGCACAGTGAAGCACATTGCTCACCCTGTGCTCTGAGGGAAATGTGCACAAGGAAACCCCCAAAAAGGTCCAGGATACACAGCAATATCCAATCCCACGGAGTTATTGTAAAACAAATCAGGGACTAACATCCAATTGTTAATGGATCAAACAAGCCCATGGAAAGGCAGTCAGGGGAAGCCACACACAGATTGTCAATTCTGTCCACAGGGGACTCATATTAACTTTGACAAACTGTCTTGGGGCTGATATCTGTTTCTTTAATGAGATCTATTAGGCAGAGACTAAAACACTTGAGATATGCTAAAAAGTACAGTATACAGATGTCAAACACAAACACCTATTAGTAACTTTCATTTCTCTATTCCCAAGGTAGAGACACTCCAGACATATCAAAAATAGAAGCTTTGATCTAACTAGGAAATTTTAGTTTATTCATAAATATTTTTCGAATGCACAATCTGATGCCACTAAATATATGCAATCAAAATCTTGCCGTGAACAACTCTGAAATTCACTCTTATGAGCATCTTTTTCTGTTCTGTTCTCCGAAAGGATTGAACAGAGAATAATTTACTGCTGGCAACCAAAGACTAACATCAATCTAATACTAATACAAATTATTTGGTAGAACAAGGATGGAACGACAGAAAACATAAAACTAGCAAGCTGGGAATGATTTTTCCTTTTTCCATTACAGACTCTCTAAAGATTAATCATTATATATTTTCCCAAACAATATTATACCTTTGGAATCGAGATTTGTATAGTTGAAGTGACTATTATGACTTTTGCCCTCTACTTTTATTTCTGCTTTAGATTTTATGCAGTGGCATAACAGCATAAGAAGCGATGTCTATAAAAATTAATATATACTGTGCTTGAGTTTGGGATCTTCTAAAGCTGAAATTAGATGAAAGGTTTAACTGCCTTTTTTTTTTTTCCAACAGCACAGATATATATTCATAGCCAAGCTATTCAGAAATAAATTACAGACTTACCTTATTCCTATGCTGATTAAAGCAAAGTAATTTGGAAGCACAGCATAAAATGCAAAGCATGCATGCAACTCTTAACTGACTGATAGAAAAAGAGTCCAACCTATACAAAAAGTGGCTTATAAAATGTTAAAACGAAAGGAAAAACTCTGGTGAGAAACCAAAACTGCTTGTACATGAATAATCTTTCATATTTATTCAATTGAAAAAAAAAAACAAAAAACAAACCCAAAACCAAACAATCAAACCAACAAACCCAGGAATACACTTCACCAGCAAGTAAGAAATAAATCTCAAGTAAAAATAATTGCCTGTTACCTTTAACGAACTAAACATTTTAATTCCCCTCTGGAAGAATTTCCTCTGAACTGCTCAAAATGGAGTCTCTTTTACATTCCAGTTCAAAAATATTTATGTACGAACAGAAAAGCATGAATTAGGATTTCACACATTTTTAGCACGACCACAACTTTCAGGTGAAAAACATTTCTTAAACATGACAAAACACCCGCACAACTGAAGCGGCAGGTAAGCACTTTACATACGTGTTCCAGCTTGGAAATGTGTGTGCACATGCATTCAAAACAAAACCCCAAACCCACCAAAACTAAACAACTGGAATGATGTTTGCATGATCAGGCTTTCAGCCACAAGTTGGTAATTCTGCCTTAACATTGATATATGACCTTTGTAAGTTACAATGAAGAAGGCTGGTTTTTTCAGCCTAATTAGAACTGTTTCAAATTTTCCTGCTAAATATATGATAGAAAGTCCTTTCAACTTTTTTTTTTATTATTATTCTAGAGTTTCTTTTCACGTCAGCCTTGTTCCAATCAAAATATGTTTTGAATTAAATTATTTTGATTCAATATGGGGATCACATTTCACTTCTAAGATTTAAAGTTCGAAAAGGAAAAGTTTAGGCTGTTCAAACAAAGCAACGCAGCCACTTTGCGGAAAGCTATTCACATTTACCAAGACTGACAAATTGTTTGTGTGCACCATTAGGTCTAGTTTCTGCAATAGTTGCCAGATTTCCTGTCCTCCTAATAACATATTAACTCTTCAAGTGCTGGCTTTATCTTTAGAGGTTTCACAGTAACCTCCAGGATTTAAAAAGTAATTTACCAAATGTACTTTCACCAGTGACACTGTTTGATCACAGGGGTAGACATCTGAGACTAAAGATGTATATAAAGTTATTAGGAAAATATAGAATTCAGGCCTGCCTTAAGGATATCAGATGGAAGAGGACAGCAGACGTCCTAAGTAGAAAACTCCATGTTCTGCATGAGGTAAATTTCAAATGGATGAAAGGGACATCATTTATATGATTGGTGGTTTTTTACTTGGTAAGTAACTATTTCAAGCAAGTGCATTTAGCTTTACTCTACTGTATTTTAGAAATTGTTATAAGCGTGAAATACTTAAGAAACTGAGCATTGCTTACAGAAAAAAATTAAAATAACTATTTCATTTTTCCTTTGTGTGTGCGTGTGTGTTCCAGAAGTGTACTGCCAATTCTTCATTACAGTTGTAACAAAAGTGGGCACTTTATTTCTCTAGTTGGTTAGCAATACCAGGAAAAAGTACTCAGGAAAAATACAGTCCTAACAAAACACTTAACTCAAATGCTTTACTGAGGACAACACATCTCATAGAAAAGAAGGATATCAGCAATTTCAGAAGCTTAGACACAGGAGATCTCTGAAAGATTAACTTTCCCTTCTCTGATCCTTCTTCTCTCTATTTAACATTAAGCTAGTAAGTAGTGACAGAAAATAAAACTTGTGTAATAGTGTAACTTGATGAAATTTTGTGGCGAGGTATATTCTTCATGAGTAGCATGTAAACAAAGAAAAATATTTTGGAGTGCAATGATTCAAATTCCTATCTGAATTAACATCATTATTACCAAAATAAGAGCAGCATCTTTAGCCAAAAAAGTTTCTAAATCTCTCTAAATCCCTTTTTGCAATCTTTTGGTCATTTCTGTATTAAGTCTACAACAGTAATTTTGTCATTTAAATGGAAAATTCAGACAACTGCTACACATTTTGTAAAATGGAAACTACATCTCCTTTGAAATTTGGCTTTATTCTCAACTGGAATGTCTATTATTAGGTGCCAGGAATAAAATATTTCACTGAATATGAAAATTTGTGTTGGAGCATTCGTAGCTACTCTTTCCACCAAGGGCAGTGATCACCTTTAGAATAGTTCTCAGTATATCCTTGATAACCTGCAAATTTGAAAGAAATATTTTAAGGCAGAACTGCTACAATCTTCCACTAACAATTTATGAACCAAACAAATCATACATTTTTATTCTTAAGCTTCAAAGTTTAGACATCTATCTTAGGTGTTGCCTTACCTCAGTTGTACAACAAATTCATGGTTGTTACATGTCCCCTACTGGAAAACAAGAGTGGGTAAAACTTGTCTCAGCCAACTGGCTCCATTAGTAAATAGTAAATCCAAAAGGCATCCCAAGAATGGCCCTGTCCCAACTGTCTGGTTTCTTCACACCAAGAGGTAGAAGAGGTGCAGAATTGATAGGAATAAGAAACAATCAGGATTTGTCAACATTCCCTTACATGAAAAATAATTGAAAAAAGCCATAATTAATTGCAGTTGTGAAATCATACAAATGGCCATGGTTACTCATAACTCTGACAACACTGCTATATGTGGCTGGCAGCTGTCCTTCCCCAGAGACACACAGAACATCTAACTGTGACTGGTTAGTCCATAACCATTTATTCACTATGAAGTTGGCTACAAGCAAGTGTTGATAACACCGGGAGGTATTGCTGAGTTATTGACCATTTCCACTTTCCCCCACCACATCCACCAATTTATTGTCCACATTTAAAATGTCTGCTACGCTGCTAAGAGGATTCTCTCCCACAGAAAAGTCACCAGCATCCTGAGGCCAAGACAGGGAATCAAAACTCTCTCTGAAAATCATCACACATGGCACTAAAAGGAGGCAGGAAGTTCTCTCCTCCCAAAAATTCAGCAATTCCTCTCCCAGTTCCTCCAGCACTTGTTTGCATGAAGACTGACAGCCTGGATCTGGAACCTATTACCCATGGAAGCACAGGCTGTTAACCACATAGCTGACAGTTGGTTCAGTCAATTAGTTCAAATTAGGTTTTGTTTAAAAAACCCAAACAAACAAACAAACAAAAAAAACCCCAACAAACAACATCCCACCAGACAGGACTGCATTTCACAGTGCAATGCTCTGCACTGCTTGTCTCATCATCCCATTCTGCCAAGATAACCTATTTTTCCCCTCAAAAGTCTAATGCAGGGACACGGCTTCCACTGCTTCCAATGTTTTAGCTCACTTGCTTTACTTCTAACCAAGGGACTGGTGTGGCACCTCCTTGAGCCTTGTGATCACTGAATGTCAAGTGTTGGCAAATACAAACTGAAAGGGTCAAGGACTCCACACCTCTGAAAGGATGGCAAGCAGTCATTCAGCTTTTTATGTTACAGACTCTTTCCCTTTAAGGGAGAGGTGCAAAACACACACCACGAAACTTCAAACCATGCAACATTTGCTAGCCTTTGAGGCTGTATGAGTTTTTGTAAATATTGAAGCTCAAAAGAGACCAAATTGTGAAATTCAGGAAAGCACTAGAGTGCACTTAGCAGCAGAATTTTAGATTGTTCACGTTTACTGACCGTACAGGTAGCATAATGAAATATATAAACTCAGTGATTGCAGTGAAAGTCATGAAGTTTTAGAAAGCATCAAAAAAGGGGAACTGAGCATCACTGACATGTTAAAAAAAGAAAGTTTATGTGAACATAGACAAAGCCACAATTAAAATGGCTTTCAATTAAGTATTTAGGCTGCCACCCCATTGAATCCTCAACGTTTACTCTTAAGCATATTGTTTGCTTAATGACAGCACAACACACTTCAAATTGTGAGAAAATAGTAATTTTTTTAATGTATTTTACATTTAAACCACTTGTAATTTCTTCCTTCCCTAAGACTTACTCAGTAAGCCCTAAAAGCAAACTGTTGCTTTATTTTTGCACTCTGTTTCAACAGCTTGCAGCATTTATGCTGTGCTTTGATGTGTCAGTTGTATACCCAATTCACAAGAACTGTAATGATCAACAAGTATTAGTATGCATGTAAGAGGAGACAGAAATAGTTGCAAACACATGGTCTCCAAATCACGGCAAACAGCACAAGCAAACATCTTAGACGAGTTGTAGAGACTAATCTAATTTGTCCTTGAAGGCAGTGGTGGGGGCAAGGAAATGCTCCAGAAAAAGTTGGTTAGGATTAGGAAACGGTAAAACAAAAGGTCAACGAATTTAAAACACAGTTTAGATGCAAGTCAGGCTGAAAAGTCATTTCAATCTTGTCATTTGACTTGTCTGATAATTAACCAAATAGAGCTATTCTAAAGCTTTTGGAGAACAGAACGCAAGATTTACAAAGGCAACTAGGGTACCACAGCTGAATAAATCAGACAGCTACAAAAATAGGAAACAGCACTGTATCATCACATGGGACAAATGTAAAATTTTTTGGGCTGAGGTGCCCAGATAAGAACAGGATTTGCGTGCTTAAGATGATTATGAATAGTGAAACCCTGATCTCCTGTAAAGCCATTCTGAAGAGTTGTTTAGGATGACACAACGTGCATTTGGCAAGTAAATTGGACTCCTTGACGTTGGCATTTAATGGGAATTACAAAGGAGAATCATTTGACTTTGAGAACGACAGAGGAAGAAAGAATGTGTCCAGCAAGGACATTCAGCATTTAAGGAAAAATAATCAGATTTGTGGAATATACTATTTGGAAAATGAAATGCTCTTGCAAACTTGCTCAAACACAGCAGGTTCCCATTTGACAACTTGTTCTGGCACACTTGCATAACAGGCTATCCAAGCCATGGGGAAGTCTGGAGCCAGACAAACTCCTGCTTACTGTGGCTCACCTATCAAATACCCTACGGCAAGGGCTCCCAGTTTGCTGATTAAGGAGGACACTGCCCCAATCCTGACTGCACCATTCCCTCTCCCAGTGGATCCACCAGGTTGTCTCACGGTTCCTGGGAGGAGATTGGCTAGCACTGGAATTCATAAGAGAACAAAAAGCTCTTAGGAGCGAAGTTCAGTGCTAGAAAGAAACCAAACTTAAAATTAATTGTATTTATAAAGTATTTCTTAAAACATTCCATCCTTAGAAAACACAAAGTCTTCAATTCTTTATTCTCATTTCATTATGCATTACATGTTAAATGTCAAACAGCTTTATTCATAATGCTTTCTTGTAAATAGAGTATTTTTTTCTAGATTTTATTCCCTTCTTTCACCTAACCAGCCTCAAATTTCCACTGACAGCTGTACACAGAAAGACAAGTGATATATTGAATATATTGAGCATGCTCAGGAAACCAAGGCATAAACACCTCCAAGTGCAACAGACAGTCTGCAGCCAGCTGAGAGCAAACTTTTCATAACCTTTATATTACTCTGCCATGAACCATGCTAGTGGGAAGGGCACAGGAGATGAATACTATGAACATTCAGAGGCAGAATGCTGAAAAAGCATATGGTCAGTTATTACCATTTTTATTAACTACATATTCTCCTGTTATGAGTGAAATAAGATGCTAGAAAACCCTAGAATTTTCCCTTATATTAACAACATAGGTGTGCTAAAAAAACCCTAACATTTAGAAATTAAGTAAAAATATACTGCAATAAAACAATTTTTAACTCCCATCTTCCAAATAACCATTTCAGAAGCTGAACTCCCAGGGGCAGCTCTTGCTCTTTAGAGGGAAAACAAGCAACTATCTATAATGTTACTTCTCAGGATGGAAAAAAAAAAAAAACCTAAAAAAAACACACAAAAAAAAAAAAAACCCAAAAAAAAAAGAAAAAAAAACAAAAAAAAAAAAAATCAAAAAAAAAAAAAAAAAAACACCCCAGCACAATATCATGGCATGTTTAAAAACAGCAACAAGCAAATTACAAGCTCTTAGTCAAATAACATTCTAATAAGCCTGTGGAGTGGCGTGCAGCTCTCTTACCCAGAGGATGCTAAACATCTCAGGACACTATCCGGTCCTTCTTTCACCAGAGCTGTAAGGAACCCTGTGGACCACTTACTCAAGATTTGGGCTCACTGATCCACATGGGTCCCTTCCAACTCAAAACATTCTGTGAAACGGGGACTTTACCCAGAGAAGCGAAAGGAACCCATAGATATACAGCAGCTCCACGTTCACACCACAAGGCACTTTCTGCTGCAGGCAGGTACCTCCGCCAGCCTCTGCCACCGCAGGTGTGGTGATGCCCTCCAACCCTGCCACCTCAGTGCCACCGCAGGTACCTCCTCCAACCTCCATCACCCCACCACCACGGGCATCTCTTCCAGCCTCTGCCACCCCAGTGCNGGAGGGGTTAAGGGGCGCGGGGATGGGCCGGGCACGGGAGCAGCCCCGGCTCTAATGAGGCGCTCCCGGGGACCCCGCAGCGGCTTTCAAGCCGGGCCCGCCTCAAACAGAGCCACCCCGGCTCGGAGCGAGGGTGATTGGAATAAATGACGGCAGTAATTAACTCTGATCGGGAAGCACCTGATTGGGAAGGGAGACGAGGAGCCGTGCGGCCCGGGAAGCTTTGCTTCGGTGCCGTGCTTGTGTGCGCTAGGAGAGCTCTGCCTTTCAAGTAGGTACGGGGGGCACTAATGAAAAGCAGCTCCCGGCCCAGGGCCTCCCCATTCACTCTCAAAGGGGCAGAGAAGAAAAGCTTCAAAGTAGAACTAATTTACTTCATCCAAACCCGGCCCTGGGCAGCCTGCAGTTTGCACTGACACCGCGACAAAATATTGGTCGAAAAAGAGAAGGGTCGCCTCTCTTCAGAGGGAGGTTAAACATTTTAAAAGCACTTGCAAGCTGTGGGTCTGATTTTTTTGTCTTTCTTTTCGGCTTTGTTTTTGTTCTAAATTTATTTTTTATTTAAACACAGCTATTAAGGCTTTCATCAATAACAGCAACTTCTCCATTTTCCATGCCCACGTTGCCAAATTTTATAAAGCCTGAACATGTTCCTTTCCCTCTAGCGGTAGGAACTTTATTTTTTGTGCATTGAACAGCAATTACACGTTTGGGTTTTGGGTTGGTTGTTGGTTTTTTTTTTTTTTGGTTTTGTTTTGTTTTTCTGGTGGGGGGAATAGAATTGGCAATCTCCAGCAGCCCTTAGGCAGGAAACACATTTGCTGTGCACTGGCTCTCTGTGCCATGCTATCTTGCCACTTGATTTTACAAAGTAGAGCTCCAAAGAGTGAGGGCATTATTGCCTGCTGTTTTACAAGCAATCAGCAATTCACTGTGCCAGTGCTGTCCTGTACCTGCTGAGTAAATGCTTTACAAAAGTTCCACTAACTGCCCAGTAACAACTACAGTATGGTAGCAAAAGCAATTCACCAAATGTTTATACTGAGCCTGTGATTTATTTGACAGCTTTACACCTTCAAGACATGATATAATTAAATGTTTTGACAATGAAACAAAAATTGTATAAATTAGAAAGTCGTTAAAGCTGTACAGTATCTAAAATGAAAACATAGTGTGGGGCTGTAAAATATGATTTTTAAAATGCTTCTATAAAATAGACAAAATGTATTTAACTTTTTTATCCTTAGACTTTCTGCTACTGTATTAAACTGTTATACATCTAAAAAACTCTAATAATTTAATCACTTTCTGAATGCCATTCGAGAAGATTACAAATACAATTCTGTGTTATTTAAGAAAGGCAAACAAATCATAGCTTAAGCAGAAATAGTAGACCCAAAATATGACATTTCTTAGAAGTTAAAATACTAAGCATTACCTTAATTTATGTCAATTGCTGTTATTTTGGTTGTCTCAAAATATAAATCAACAGCTGACACAAAGTCTTAGCGGACAACTAACAATCTGTGATGCTAATCCTGCCCCTCCAAGGCACTCAGTTCAAGCCTCAGACAACATTTTGTGCGTGTGTAGACCCAGTGAGATGCAAGCTGGCACTTCCTATTGGAGAGAAGAGGGCACACAGTGTACCAGGAACGCTGAAAATAAGATTCAGAAGGTGAAAAACTCACTGCTATGCCTGTGTTCAAAGACCAGCCCAGGAGAACGGCAGGAGTGACCAGTCATGTTCCAAATTAAAACAAGAACGTTAAAAATCAAAGTTTAAAATCGAAACAAATGTCTGAACTACAACTGCTCACTCTAAGGTCAGTTTGTATCTTTTAAATGCAGTTTCATTATCATTTTTTGGTAGTATGTGTATAAAATGTGAGCTTATTGCAAGCCTTAAAAGCTAATTGTTTAAACAATGTATAATTATATAACCATTATTTAAACATTAAAGCCTTTAAGCAACTATGCAAAAACATTTAGAACCAATTTTTTAATGCAGCTGAAGAGCACTGTTGTTCTAAAGGAAACTGTAATCCAGCAAAAGGTAACAATGACCAGTTGTTTATAAAAACCACTGAAATGTTTGGGAACTAGTTCACATTCTCATGCTATGTTTATGTTTCCATTCATCATCCTTCTCCTTGAGAAGATAGCTCAAAAGGAAGAAAGACTAGAGGAAAAAAATTTTGTTTAAATTACACATGGAGACGTCAGGTAATTTAACAAATCGAGACAAAAAAGGGATGCCTGTGTATAGCTAAAATCATTATTGCATTAAATCATTTTCTCCTCTCTCTCTCTCTCCCCCTCTCTCNGAAAAAAATTTTGTTTAAATTACACATGGAGACGTCAGGTAATTTAACAAATCGAGACAAAAAAGGGATGCCTGTGTATAGCTAAAATCATTATTGCATTAAATCATTTTCTCCTCTCTCTCTCTCTCTCCCCCTCTCTCTGAGACCCATCTTTGCACTGACGTTTGTATTTATTTTGTATATTCAGCTTTGCCAAGAACTTCTAACTCACAAGTGAAGAACAGGAACCAGAAATACAATCTAAATGTAGCAGTACACAATGAATAAATGTAGTCTTGTCAATCAAAGAACAGACAAAATCTTTGCTTCAAACGTGTATTTTAACGATTGACTCCCACCCTTTTCACACTTCTCTTCCATTGCACTGTAACAGAGTACAACCCAAGATAATATGATGCCCACAGAAAATAAATTGGTGATAATGGGACAATTTCAGGACTAGTATAGTGGGCAAATGGATAAGAGTTATTCATCAAACTGTTCATTAGGAGGAGTATAGCTGCAGTGGGCTGTGCTTCTGAATAGAAATCTCTTTTTTTGCCCCACTCTCGTAAATTACTGAAGCCACCTAGCACATTTCCCTAATGATGTGTGTGATAAGAGAATTTGGGAAAATTGTCTTCCCTTACACCTCTGTGGAGGACAGCTCAAGGAGTTACCATTTTGTTTAATCAAATGTTTGGGTTTTGATTCCAGATTCTGTTCTGTGTCTGTCTTTCAACTACCACAGGTTTGAAATAAATGATGAAGGAAACTCTGAGAATCAAAGAAAAATAGCTAGAGCTCCATGGAAAGAACTTATTCTTCATAACTGGTACAAAACTATGAAATACCTGATAATTGTAAATAGTCACATTTGGAGAATGTTTGTTCTGAGACAAGCTGGCAAGAGAATTCTTGCCATACAAGGATTAGACAAGGTGTGCTTGCTTGCTACAACACCGAAGTAAAATTAACATCTCTGACTGGTCCCATTGAGTTTTTGCTGTATTAAATTTGGGGAGCGGCACAGAGGATGGCTGAGCACTATAGGTTGAGTTACTCAGCCTTAATGCAGAGTATTCCAATTGTTTATTAATGTAATGCTAGAAGCCATTTATTAATCCTTTCTCTTACAGTGTTCTCAATTCTCTAAATACCTTTTCTTTTTTCCCCCAGGATGTAAGTAAATTCAAGTGGATATTTTACAATTAAACAAAACATCAAAATAATAGGGCTTTATGCAGCCACCCCATGCAGGTGCATGTTTTTGTTTTCATTAATGTAATAATATAGTATATTCTACTACTGCTTAGCTTGCATTCACACATACTAAAATCTTAATGGAAACATTGTCTGTATTAATATAAATCTTGCTATAGTCACTCCACCTAGAAAATGTAGTAATTTGTTTTATGAAATAATTAATTGTAAAGCTTTAGCTTAAAAAATACCTACCTGTCTCTCAGAATAATCTTCTATTAGAGCAATACTGAGTCTATTCCAGGGATCAGCTGACATGGAAATACACACACATAAAAATTCCATCTTACTCAGAAAACTTTTAGAACAAAGTCTTTTGGTGACTTTATGTACTGGCCTTGCCACTGAGATGACAGAATTTGCTAGGCATATAATTCAATGTCATTCATGTCTTAAATTCTTGTGAATGAGTTAAGTTAATCCTGATTTTTTATTGTAACAACCATCCTCTCCAGTTTCCTCTAATGAAGACAAACAATAAAATGGCCTGTGCTTTTCCACAGGCTAGAAGTGACTTAGACCACATTTCATCTTTTTGTACCTAACTTGGTCTCTATTCATCATTTAATTGTGGCAATGTTGCTGTTATTTAATTAATTAAATATTTTTAAAAAATTCATCCTCTAAATGAGAACAAATATACAAAATGATTGCCACACCTTTTCTCATAAGGAAATGAAATATCATAACCTGCAGTGTTAATGGAAATGGCATGCAGAGATCCTGCTACCTAAGACCTTGCTCAAATTTTAAAGCATTTGAATAAATCTCTATTCAAATTTTAAAAAAAAATACAGCTTTGAAAATGAACAAAATTGTAGAAGTCTGAGAATTAATACCATAACAATCAGAATCACAAGTGCAAATATTTCAAAAAGTTCTACTTCAGCATTTTTTGTAAATTTGTTTTTGCTTGAGCAAGCTCTCCTCCAGCTACTTACATACTAAATATACACATGATATAGTGGTAAAATCGAGAACTTTCATACATCCTGTAAAATGTACATCCATAAAATCCCTAAGCAGGTAATCACAGGGATTTCTCATATAACACAGTAAACACCTGAGAGGACCTTACATATTTATGTCACTCCTGCACTGGATGTACACTAAACAAGCCCTTTAGTTCTCTTCTTTACAAAATATACCAGGCCACATTATAAAGATTTATCATAGCACTACAGAAAATAAGGGAAATGTGCTATGATTTATTAGCCAATTAAATGCATAATTAGTGATTTATCCTTCAAATTACCTATGAAAAGCCCTATTGTTGTGAGCCAAAATGAAACTCTTAGTGTATGATTATTGGCAATACTAAAAACTCACAAGAAAAATGTCCAGCTTAGTATGTGCACACAAATAGAGATGTAGAAGCAGAGAAAAACCTTTTACCTGCAAAAATGAAAGTGTGTTTGTGGCAAATAGTATTATTATCATGACATGATGACAATTAAAATTTCATAGCTTCATATTTGACATATCTGTTTCTGCTGAAAGTTAAGATATTGGCAAAAAATTTTTTTGGACATCAGAGGACTAGAAATACTAAAATGCAAAATGTTGTTAAAATCAACTTGCTTTTAAAATCAATGCTTATTGTTGTTAATTTTTAAGTTTGACAATTATCTTATTGGTCCTGGGCCATGAATATATGTGAGAAATTCAGTATCACACACTATGCACTTAAGGAAAAATAAAGGTGCCTGTAGAAAAGAGATTTCAGAAAAGCTTGTGACTCATCTATAGACAGAAATTTCCTCAGCTGCCTTGTCGTTGTTTCCCAGCCCCTTCATTGCCACTGGACAATAACATTATAGTTAGTTCTGCACAAAACTTGTGTGGGCAATGTTCAAGCACCCAGTGAAAAACCTCCAAAAGAGGAGAAGATTCCAAACTACCAGGAACAGAAAGCAATGGTGGCTGCCTGAACATGGAAATTCAGCAGAATGTGGCAGTGCCTGACAGGTACAAATCCTGTCTGACCAGCACCTACAAGTCAGGATTGGGGAAGAAGGCGGAAAAGAAGAAAGATCTTCCCTCTTCCAGAAAGACTGCACGAGAAAACCAAGATGAGGAAAGAGAGGGGCTACACCCCCAGTCCCTGAAGGCCACAGTTCATTCTTTCAGTTATGCAAGAGTTAAGAGGTGAAAATCATTACCAAAAATTTTGGGGCTCAAAATACAATTTAATTTTTAATTGCCTAGGTAAATTTGAAACTTGAAAGTTCACATTTTCAACCATCTATCCACAGAATTAGAAAACTGTTTAATTAGGAAACTGATTAATTATAAAAGCTTACACTTCAGCAAACTAATGATTTCAAGGGTAACAGCTTAAAGAAAAACACAAACTCTAGCAAACTTCAGCGTGAGAAAGCCTGGAGATTTAAAATGTAAAAACCTTAAAGGAAAAGTTTACTGGAAACTAAGTAAAAATGGATTGTAGACTAAATTCAGTATATAACCTACAGATCCTTCTATATAAAACAGTGGGGGGTCCACATTATAGTGAGTGAGACGTACACTAACGAATAGTTTCACAAGCCTTACAGCTGCTGTTCCACTCAAGGGAAACAAACTATTTAATACAGCTGGTAAAAAGCACATAATTAATAAAAATATGAAAACAAGCAACTAGGTTTACATTGCTCTCTTACAATCTTACGTTAATCTCTGCACACACAGGGGTATTCAGTGCAAATACTAACAATAGTAAGGTTTCAAAAACTTGAAAACTTTCATCTTTATAAAGGACTTCATTAATTCCATATGTATACCAAGCTTGTACTTTTTAAATACCAGGTCCCAAAGACTTCTCCTTTAGACAATTCTTAGTCTGATTAAAATTTTCAAAAAAATCAAAACTATGCCATGCCGTTGTTTTGTTTCTGACTATGCAAAATGACTACATGTTCCTCTGATTAAACACTTCACAATGAAGTCCTTATACATACAAGGAGCAAAGTTACTGCAAGAAACTCAAGTATAATTTACATACAAACAAGAATATTCATAATATTCATGATACAAATTTTAAAAAATCCATAATATCCATGTCA
This sequence comes from Regulus satrapa, assembly GCA_013396955.1. NCBI lineage: Eukaryota > Metazoa > Chordata > Aves > Passeriformes > Regulidae > Regulus > Regulus satrapa. Next base: position 28,325 of record VWZN01021820.1, on the reverse strand, counting down.
TTTGGTCTGGGTGAGGCAGCATATGCACAGCAGCCAGTTCGCTGGTGGAGCTGCTTCAGCTGCATTGTCACAAGGAAAATCTGGAAGAAGCTGAAGTTGCGGATAAGGGATGAAGAGTAAGAAGCTAAGGAAACAACACGTTGGAAGGAAAGCAGCAACTGGTCACATTCTCCAGCTAAGTGCTTTAAAAATGAACTTCCATGTCACAATAATTTCCAATTTTATTCAGAGAAAAGCATGAGGTAGTGTTGGAGATCTTTAGAACACACCCTCAGCAAGACAAGGTCTTTTAATGTGTCTTATGAAAATATATATACCTGTTACTTTAGTACTTAAAAATAAGTACTTAATCATACAAAATAATTTTTGTGTCTTTTTAAATGTGCTTCACAGATGTCCCTCATTCTGATTTATCATGAAGAACATAAATTAAGTTTAGCCCAAGAAATTACATGCAAGTGTTAATACTAAAGTTAGCAAAATACACTGACATATTTTATAGCTTACTGTGTATTACACCTTCCTAACTAGGTACATAAACTGAAAACGTGCAATCTTTTTAATTAAGTAAGAAAACTACAGCCCTAGATGCTAAAAACATTGACTTCTATAAAACATGATGATTCAAGGATGTTGGTAGGCAAAAGTAAACTATGGAAAAATCTTCATGTATTCCTTCAAACACAGAGAAGAAATCAACTTTCTCCTCTCTCACAACCCACATGTGTCACTTCAGATTCCAAAATCCAGACATTGGAGAGAATGTGTGTGCTTTTAGGATTGCTACAGTATGCTAGGAAGCTACTGTTCCTCTGTATATTTAATATAAACCAGTCCCTGAAACACTAACTGAACATAAATTAAAATTTTTGTCATTAATATTATTTAACTCTGGAATCTCCATTATTGAGAACAATGGTGCTCGGAGAAGAATGTACTTTCTTACACTGCTTTGTGAAACTTGGCATCTGTCAGTGTCATATAAAACACACCAAAAAAGCAGCACTACCAGTTTTAGCACAAATATTTAAAGTAATTCAGTATAAACTTTACATCCAAATAAAGTCTACTAATACCCAGCAAGCAGTGGCGCAGCTGCATTAGCTCATGTAATGTTTCACACATGGAAACCAAGATGCAAGATTACCTCATTTATGGTAACACTCATAAACTACACAGTACACAGTAAACATGTCTACCCAGCAAATTAAAATATCACTGCACTATGCAGCAGCTGAAGCTATCCAGAACCTGTTTATAATCCAGTAGAAACAGAAATTTGTCTTCAGTTCTAGAAACAGGGGGGAGGGGGGCGAATCAAAGTCTAAGTAAAATAAACTGCACTGCAAGTGTCACTTGCCCCAAGACTTCCTGCTTCCCACAAAAGACATGCAACCATTCTGGAGATCAAAGGTCATGGCTTTACAATAGAATACATTGTAAATAGGTTTAAAATAATTGAATACAACTGCAAACCAAGGACTCATTTATAGCTTGCTAGGAAAAAAATATAGCTGTTTTAAGTCATTCCCATATATGAACTGAAACCTGAATTATAAAACTGCATCTGCTTCCAAGCTACCAGATCACCACCTGCATACCAGTTTGATTTGGTCATTCCACAGCCATCTAAATAATGAAATGCTTCTGAGTAAATTACATGCCACCACTGTTTTGATTATCCTCCACGATGTCTGCAGAAGCACGGCTGTAAGTGCTGCCAAGGGACTGGCTGCTCCGCAGCTTTCCTGGGACCTGAGGCTCATCCCTACAGCCCTACAGAAGTGACAACCACTTCCTCTTGCTGCAGCATTCAGCGTCGGCACAAATGCTAGAAATATTCACCTGCAAAATGACTTCTTCCTTGTGCTGTACTTATCAAAGTGAATCTCCTTCTTACACAGTGCCTGGGCAGTGACTGCCTAACCAAGGGGCATGGCACAACACTCTTCCATTCTGCCGGTTTTCAAGACCCAGGATTACCTGGCCCTGACAAATGAGCATTTAGCCTGTGCCCAGAGGCAGTGCCAATGTGTCACCTATGTGAGCAGGAAACCTGAAGTTAGGGATCTACCTCCTAGGTACTTATATCTGCCTGCTCTTCTTCCTTTTATTTTTTTAATCACTCGCAACATTTGCTATGGCAATAAAGCTATCAAACATAACCACATATTCCTCTCCAATTCCATAAACTCATTTTCATTCAGTAACAGAAAAGGCCTGTTTTTTCAAAGGCTGGGGTTTTTGGGGTTTTTGTTATTTGGGTTTTTTTGGTGTTTCATTGGGTTGGTTTTTTTTCCCAAAAACAGCTTCTGAGCTGAAAACAATTTTTTTTTGGAAAATGAGCATGCACAACACATACCTTACAATTTATTATAGCTGTTTTTGCAGACCACAGACTCGTTCACAATTTACAATAGGCACTATTTTTCAACTGGCCAAAGCAATTATGTCATACACGTCCACATTCAGTATCAACAAGTAAAATCTTTAGAATTATGACAGTTAATAAAAGCTCCTACAGCTCTGCTCCAAAACCCTGCACAAGTTTTAATGGGATAATCCTCTGAAAGAAAACTATCACCTGAAAATTATGTTTACTAGGGCTTATCTGGCATGTGATCTGCCTTGTATTAGTAAAGCTCAAACACCCCCCTTCAGGGCATAATAAATTTTCAGGTTTGTTGGGATCTGTTAATATATTTTCTATCTCACCAGGATTAAAGGCAGGAAATAATTTGATGATATTTACTTATCTCTGTTGTTAACTTCAGTTACCTCTATTAGACTAGCAATTATACCACTACAAAACCATAATCACCAGTCACAGCAAAAAGACAGTTCATCCCCAGACTGAATTGATGCTCATTTTAACAATGACACGTGAACAATTAACTACTGCCACCTCCTTAAATCAGTGGTTCTCAGCCTAAGCATTGCAGATGCCTCTGGTCTATGGAATATTCTAAGAGACCACAAAGGGTAATTAAGGCAAATCTTACTGTCACTCAGCTGAAATTTGCTATCCAGGGAAATGCACCCTCAATGGAAGATTTTATGGGGTCTCAGAAGAAACAAACTGTTGGCAGGTCACTGCCATAGATATTTTCTTACGTGATAAAAGCAGACCTTGAAACTTTTACAATAGTTTTGACCTCTTAACTGCTGCAGGTGAAGAGTTTTTGCCACAAAATTGCAAGTCTGAAATGATCAGGAATTCCAGAGTAATGTGATTTCTGGTGGAGCATTCACCTCTGTAGGCAGGGCCTGGCAGATTCATTGTCTTTTTTCAGTTCCTTGTTCTGGCAGTACTTATGGCAGTTAAGAGAAACCTACTGACTACTTCTAGTCAATAAAATCAGACTTCACCCAGGAAAGCACACCATTGACAGCATAAGTCTCAGAGCATCCTCTTTTTTCCCTGTTGTGTATTGCTTATTCTGAGTGATAAATTCCACATTTTTCTTGGAAAAATCCTTTATGTAGGCTACTGCAAAAAACTATCCACTAACACCTAAAATGAATTTCTGTTTTTTAAAACATACAATGAATTTTTTCCCACTTTTTTCCATCAAAACAAACCAGCCTCACATACTCTGTAAGAGAAGAAAAAGAATCTACATAGCCATATTTACAGATGTTTACATGTATATTTACCATATTAGGGAAAAACCATATTGGATACTACCTTAGTTTAAAAGAAAGTCATACCTAAAGGCATGACTTTAATATGAGTATGCCTAACAGCATGACTTCAATATCTTCAGTAATATATATGTGTGTATATAAATGTCCATTTTTTGGTACTTTCTTATCATATTGGTCTTCAGAGGAAACTTCCCTCTTCCTGTCTATTCATGGAAGGCCAAATAATCATAGCAGACATTGATTAAAAAAAATCGGAACCTTCATATTAACAAAAAAATAAATAATATTGAACCTCCAGAGTACATTTATTTGTGTCATGGAAAGACTGGTAAGATCTTTATCAGATCTCCTCCATCTTTAGACACTGGGATCCCGTTAAACAGTAAAAAAGAGTTTCATGTCTCATTCTTTACAAAGAGAGTGATTATGCTAATTTTCAATGTATTTAAAAGAGAAAATATTTTTGCATCACACTCAATTTGTCCTGGAAAGATGGACAAGTTCCATCTACAGGAACTTGTAGATGTTGCTACCTGCTACAGGACTGCCATCTACTTCAATGCTAATTTCTCATTAGCCAATCTATATTTTCAGGGGTTATCTAGTTTGATACAAAGGTTTCTCAAAGCATGATTAGTTCCATAATTATTTTAATCAGATTTCATGGTCAGGTAAGATTTGCTGAGGTTTCAGCTGCAATATTGACTTAAGCGGTTTCTGCCCTGTCACACCATTTCTAGACTCTCCTTCTTGACACCCAGTTATACAAACAACTGTCTGCTGGGCTGAATGGCAAAGCAAATGAGAACTGACCCAAACTAAAACCAACATTTTATCTTTCTTTCAGAATCTGCAGAATGCTGAATACTCTGAAAAATGTCACCTCTTAATACTTTCAAAATAGACACACATACTTAGCAAGGATGATAGGCAAGCATCTTCTGTCCTCTCTGCATTCACAAAATAGAAATAATACATTTGCCTCATCACATGAAGGTCATGTAAAGGTAACTTAGTAATGTCTGTGGATGATTCAGACTACTGAGTGAATATCAAAGAAAAGGCCATGTAGGATGCTTTTTTTAGAAGAGAGTTCAAACTGCATGCAATAAATAGGGTTTGAAGCTATATAAATGTAGCAGTATGGAGAAGGAACAGAGCAATGCATTAAATGAGCTCTGTCCATCTTCTAGACTGAATAAAATCAGCATAAAAAACCTGCATGTGATCATTCAGCAAGACATTATGTGTTGAGGCATTACCTGAAGCGAAATGAATTAATCAGACAAAGGAATAGTTTGAGGAATAAAAAAAATGTAAAATAATAACAATAATAATTTTTTTAAAGATTTAAAACAGGAATTTTGTTTTTCACGTACTAGAAGTCCAGGAACTTATTCCACAAATCCTCCAAAGAGGGGGAAAAGGGAGCCTTTATTGTATTGCATGGTGTGTGAACATGTCTCTATGCAATCTGCAGTTGGTTTCCAATCTCATTAAAAATCCCAAAGCAGTAGTTGGTGTGGGACCATGGTTCTGAGAGAATTCACAACCAAAATACACTTTCTTAATGTTTTCCTATTGCTGCCTTTGTGGGAAGGCCCTTCAGCTAGCAAAGCAAACAACTGAAGGATGTGAATTCAGACATGTAATGACTGTAAGGTCAGCACATGACCGCCAAGCATTCATGACCCCAAATTAAGAGGTATTACCCTCTATCTACTAATCCTTGGGTCACCAATGTACAGCCTTCTCCAAGAACATGAAAAATTCCTGAAATTTGCTTACAGCCCACTGCTTGAAAGATGGAAAGCTAACATGCTTGAAGTGATCAGATAAGTGAAAGGGGCAGTTCTGTTCTCAAATACCATATTAAAAATTCCATGTCTTTCAGTCACCTTTTCTGTTAATGAAGACCACTATGATCTTACATTAAGGTAATACAGAAATACAACTATCTCCTGAAAAATAGAACTTTAATTTCACAGATTCTAACATTTTAAATCCCAAATAGAATTTTGGAGGAAAATGAAAACAGAAGCAACATTCATCTCTTAGTAGCAAATGCAATCAGAAAGCATTTCTAGTAAAATCACACCACATGTGACCCAGAAATTAAATTTTACATTTTAGCACGGTGGCTTTAGTTTATAAACTATGAAAGACTATTTTTATCAGTCTTGGTGTTTTCACTTCACAAAGAAAATATAAGAGGCTGCAAGCCATTCTGTTTGTAAGGTTACACAAAGACTTTTATTGAGAATAAAATTCCAGCATTTTATGTCATCTGTTTATGTCCAAAATTTACTTGTCAAAATTAATTGCAGCACCTGAATTTCCCATACATTATTGTTACCAAAGAAAATTTGCACTTTTTCTAGAAGAAGATAGTTCAGGATTGAGTCCTTCATTGAGACCAAAGTTTTGTCAATCTTCCAACTGTTACTAGAGCTCACTACAAACTTCATACCTAGTACATGAACGTAACATTTCAAGAAGATATAAAATAGACTTCGTTTTAGTTTCCTGAATTATGATCTCCATGCAACCACTGAGATAGTAAAGCTGTCCCCATTTATCAATCCACCCATATCCCTGTTACTTTTGTATTTACAGATAGTAACAACAACAAAAAAACAAAACAAACAAACAAACAAAAAAAACCCAACCAAAAAAAAACCCACCCTGAACATATCTGGCCATATATGTTGATTCCTCTGTATAATTTTGCATTAATTTATTGTGAAATCCTCTGCTTCACTGCCTGTATCACAGCTTTCTGCCAGCAAGCTCCACTGCCACTATTCATTTGACACTGCCCTTTTTAGCCTCTCTCCAGAAAGTGATCTTTGGACTGCAAAAGCCCAATATTTGGCATTTCATTGCAGTCTATAACTGTCCCTGACAGACATAAATTTTAGGGACTACTTCAGTTGGGTTTTTCTCCTTCCTTACTCTCTCACTTCTTGTTACACCCTAAACCTCATGATGAAAGGAGCAGGAAAATGGGCAACGTTTCAGTCAGAGATGTGTGATGAAGGAAGAAGAATCCATCTCTAGGAAACCCCAGGTTCACTTCAGGGAAGACCAATGGAATACATTCCTTACCTTCCTCCTGCCCTGTGACTTGCTCTTGTTAGGGAAGTGACAAAACTGACATAAAACAGAGATGGCCATCTGGCGAGACCCAGCTTGCCAGGCGGTTTTATCAGATCCCTGAGCATGCCTGCCCATCACCAGCCCAACCACACCGATGATAATGTTTATATATGCTGCAGGACAAGGGCACATAAAACAAATCCAAATCAGCAGGATTTAAAGCACTGGAAATAAAACTGAGCTAATGTGACTGTGCTGATGTAGCCAGAAACAAAACCAATGCTGAGTACACAGAATTTATTCATTTCAAGTGCACAGCCCAGCTCATGTCAGTCTCCTACATAGCCACAATATCAAAATGGCAACAAAAACAAAAGTCAGCACACTGCTTACACCTTGGGTACAAGGGCCTATAAATGGTCCACAATCAGGTTAGATGACACGTCCCATGGGAGGAATCTCAGCACAAAGCAAAATTTCTCATTAAGTGGCCACCCATGGTTTCAATAATGCAAAAGGAACTTCCCTCCATATTAGGAAAAGAAACATCCAAACCCAAAAGAATAAAACTAAATGTTGCTCTCTTCTAAAATTATTCTAGAGCACTAATCCACACAGGGCAAAGTGCACCTGGGGCACAGTTCAGCAAACAAGAATAAAGGCAGAAAGGAACACAATCTGCCAAAAATCTGCAAACAGTTCAGATCTGTCTGCACTGACAGCAAAACTGGGCTTAAACTGGATGCGAGCTAAGTTTGTGTGCAGCTTTGGAATGGCTTTTACTCATAGTTTAATTCTAGTGTACACACAGCCCAAGGGTGTGCCTGCATGATGGGCTTGCATCAGTCTGACGGGAGGATACTGACAGTGCAGACGTCCAAGTCCATGCAGTAAAGGCAGCTTCACGTGTTTTCAGTATCTTAGAGAAAGGCTTAGCGAAGGAACTGACTAGAAATCAAACATATTTGAGATTACACAGTAAATTTTAATCTTATGTTATTTATATTAGTTTAGACAAAATATATTCTGAAAAGTCTGTTGTTCAAAAAGTTATCCTGTGATTTATTATGAAAGCAGAGAATAGTCCAGCAGCTCCCGGAGCATGCTTTCACCGTCCTCCACTCCTAATCCTCATTACAAAGTTCTTATTCTGCCTCAGAAAGCAGATGGCAAGAGATAATGTCAGTAACAATTAGGAGGCTTCACTGCCCTTAAGGAGTCCTCTGCTATACATCTGTAAATTTTTTTCAGAAATTTTTAGAAACAAGACACTTTGCACTTTTTATTCTAGCATGTGGTTTGGAACATCCTCAAAACAATTACACAAGTTTTGTTTTGGTGTGTGGTGTTTTGTTTTTTTTTTTCCTTTATACAATGGAGAATGTTGGGGCTTTTATTAAGTAAAAATAAACATTATAAATGAAGCTTCCAGAATAATTTTTGTTCTACATATTACAAAACTAAACCCACTTGAGTTTCCTAATATTTTAAATCAACTTCTTCTATACTATTTGCATGCTGCTGAACCTTTCATGTTTTTATGAGCCCAGTTCAACTCTCACTAACAACTAACTTGGACCAGGTCCAACATTTAACTGTACTTTAGAAAATCCTTTCCATTTGGATAAGGACAAACACAAGGGACCTCACAAGGGTATATATTATGTCAATTTATCAATGCAAAATTTTGTCTGCTTACAACTTACTTGAATGCTAGTTATACTTTTGCTATTACTATCAAAAATGTTGTTTTACAAGCTGTTGCTTTTTATTAAAAAATACTAGTCTACCTAAATAAAATCCAAATAGGAAGTAAGATTTCAGAAGGAAAAAACAATACAAAACTGAGATTTCATGTAATTTTTACATTGGAGATTTATTTTGAAACTTTAGTGTAAAGAAAATTTCTCTCAAAGAGAAATAGGATGGGCTGCCTTGGCTTTAGAGGCTTTTCTGAGTTACATAAATATTATCTTTCTGTAGATATACACTCCACTATTTTCCTACAAAGGAAGATACACCTAATGGAAGATACACCTGCTCTCCACTGCTTATTAAAGTTTCCCCCTTCCAAAATTCTATTCCTCAAATCTGCTATAGACCCTGGCAAATGAGGGTTCCCTAACATGTTTCAGCCAAATCGATCCTAGATCGACAACCAAAGCATTCTTTAAGTACTTAAACTAAACTGGAAAGGATCAGGTTAACAAAAGCATGAGAAACTCTAGGTCTGATGGTTTTTTTTACTAATGGTCCTTTACTTCATGCTTCAAAAGCAGAACAATTGTATTGGTTTAAGTTGCAGAGTACTGAGTATTCGTGGCTATTTGAGAATAAAATAAGGAAATGAAAACTGGGCCTTTATTGGATTTGGTTCTGTAGTTGACTCTACACCTCACAAATGTTACTAATACAGGTCAATAGATCAGCAAGAATTTACCTAAAAGGGGACTTTGTAGCTACCATGAAGAGCCTTTCAACTCAAAAAGATTGAGAATAAAAATTACAACCCAAGAGATCTGGGGTTACTTGAATTCCCTCAAAAAGAAAAACTGGAAAAAGAATTCATAGTATCATTTAATTCAAATATAATTTAAGGGTGGACTAACCATCTGACCAAAAGAACCAAGTGCCCAGTACATTTGTTAGTGGTGAAGTGGTGTGAGCATGACCTGGATTGTAAAAAAACTTTTTTTTTTTTTTCTGGGGTCAAGTACATTCTCTTTTCTTGACTCTTGGGCTATAGTTTGGCCTCTCCTTAAACCAAAAGGGCTACACCTGAACTTCCAATTAAAGGGAAACAGCTGGCAGATGTGAAGGACCATCTAGCAGGAGGCTGATGCTGAGCAGATGGGCTGGGGTGCAGTAACCTTTTCCATCGGTTTCCCCCCACTGCTTTTGCAAAGGTGCATAATCACCAGGCGCCTGACACTGCCCTTCCTCGGGGCAGCAGCACGATACTCCCTGCAGAGCACGGAGCTGCTCTCCTCAAACCAGGACCAGGGCTAACTAAAGCCTGGCTAGCTCCACAAGCCCACACTGCTTGCTGCTGCTTAATGAGACTGCTTTGATAGAGCAGTTTCAGAGGTTTCCACTCCAGAATGTTTGTACTTAACACTGCAGCGAAGCTGACTGTGCTATTTTCTGTGCAAGGGCTGTCAGCAGGAGAAAAAATTTGCAAACCAGATCAGTAAAATAGTAAGTTTTGTTAGAAATAAGGCTTTTTCATGTAATTTCAGTTTAAAGCACAATTTCACAAACATCTGTTCCTGAACAAAGGCAGTTGGGGAAATCTGGTGAGGGATAGGAAAAAGAGGTGTCAAGCTCTCTTTAGCTACATCCCCCAAGTTTCGGAACCATGTAGTCAGATTTTTCTTTTTACAAAGCCTAAAGATCTGTTCTAATGACTAAAACATCATTAATTTAATATGGTTAAGAACAAGATACTTCTATTTATTACAACAAGAAGAGGTGGGTACTATTTCCTTAATATATTTCTGAGTTTGTCTTAGCTGCTGAATGTTAAGATCTTATATTTCACATTACATGTTTTGTACCACCTAACAAACTAAGTATTTTTTTTATTTGTATAAATGTCCCTCTGATTTCTGAGTATTGTTACATTCCTGAGTCTAATTACACACTTTGAAAAATATTGCCCTGTAGCAAAGTTAAATTTATCACTTTATGAACAACTTTTATGCCCTCATATTATGAAATAAATAATGTTATTTCCTGATGTGTTTTCTCAGTACTATACATTACGCTGTAAGGTTTTCTTATGCTCCTTCTTATCCCCTCTCTTCTAGGAACAAGAAGGTCTTTCTTCATATGGGAGTTCCTCCTCCATCCATATCATTGTCATAAGCTTTCTCTGTACCCCAGATGGTTTTAGCAACATTACAGTTCCTCATCCCAGGAGTGGAGTCTTGCCAGGGAAAAGCACTGAAAGCAAAGCCTCAGCTGACTTTTTTTTTGTATCCTTCCATGTAGGGCGCACAGATGGTCAGGTTTCCTCAGCCCCTCCCCTTTTTCAGTAGAAAACCACAGCTCCATGTATGAAAACATTAACAAAATCTCACTTCCTTTCCCAACACTTGGGATGGAAACTTTCCTACACTGACTATTACAGATACTTTATGTTGAGCTACCCACTAAATTCAAGTTAAGCAGCATGTTTTCCCATATGATACATAAACAGACACCAAAAAAAATCAAAAAACAACAACGTATCCTACTGGGTCTCTCACCAGTACATTCGTTGTATGCAAGTCCTGACCTCCTTACAGGAGGAACAACTTGGATATTTCTTTACAAGGCAACCTCCAATCACAGACTGTAAGTTTCAGTAAATAGAGTAAGAAACTGCCATCTCTTTCAAACTTTTTTTTCCCTCCCTTACCACTACTGAGCTTGTGAAGCAATTTTTATGTGTTCATCAAAATTCTTGATACATTTTCAGTGGTATCAGTCCAGGCACAGCATTCGCAGAACAGACAAAGAGAAGACAGACAGATTTAGTGAACACCTGTTAAATGGGGCAGTGGCTCCAGCACAATTGTTTCTCACTTCATTTCACACAGTAATAACTTTAATGTCCTCCATGGACTCGCTTTCAAACACCAGTTCTACAACACCACACAACAAAAGAGCTGAAAGCAAATTTAATTGTCTAGATTACTTCCAATAATCTTTTTTTTTTTTTTTTTAAATAAAAGAAAATATACCTACTTTGGTTTTTTTTCTTTTTTTTTAACTGTATCTACTCAAACTGTGTTATTATTCAATATTGTATAATCTTTCCCAACTGCATGGTATTCTTCTCCATGTTTTAATATTTATCTTTGCTATGGTAAATTCTCTTACCTCATTACAAAATCTGCATACTCCATAACTCTCTTTAAAGTTCATACTTTTAGTTTAGGCTTTTGACTCTAATACATGTATCTAGGCTTTTCTTACTGTTTAATTTTGCTCTTATTTAAAGTATTTGTACATTTTAGTTTTATTCCTGCTCACCTTGTTTAGTTTCAGATTTCATTAAGACAGACACATTACACACAAATGTGTAGTGCCCAAACAATTGGAAATTAATTAAAACTATTTTTAGAATGTGATAGGTTATGGGGTTTTTTTTGAAGATAAGAGAATTAGGCTAGCCTTATTCAAGACCTTAAATTTTTAGAATTATGAAGTGTGGCAAATTTTGATACCAGATTCTTTAAGCATTTCTCCCTAATAGTAAAGACAAACAGACTGTCTATGATTCAATTTTTTTTTTTTTCATTCAGGAAGACTAGCGTCTATCCCACTTCCAGAAATGATTGAAATGCAAACATTTTTAAAAACAATTTTACACTGTTTACATTCTTGAAGTCCAGAGTTCAGTTGTAATTTCTATAAAGTAACCTAAACACAGTTTGAAGAGATGGTAGGAATTGCAAACAAGATGTAAAGAAGGTAATTTTATGGAAAAAACAGATTTTACAAACTCTGCTTTCTCTTCCTATCTACAAAGCTGCATTGGATAGAAAATAAATCAAAGCGTTGGACTAGCAAATTATGATCCACTATGCAGGTTACTGTTTTCATTGAAAAGGCAAAAAACCAGTTTCTTTCCATCATCGCATATATTTTACTATGTATTAACTTTGTCCTACAGATGCATCTCTCCAGGGTATTCCATCATATATATTATGCAAATCTCATCTCCCAATATTAGCCTATTTTGCTGTATTATGAAACCCGAACTAAATCTTTCAGCATTCTTACTTTATGTTCAAAAGCACAGTTTGAGTTCACTTTTAATTACTTCCCTTGTATTCTTGAATATATTTAACTCTCTCTGTACAGTAGTCTTAACAAATTAAATCAATGAAAATTCATACATGAAAGTTAATAAAGCCACTATTCCAACAGAACTGGATTTAAATAAACATTAATTTCTGGCCATATTTCTGAGATGGCACTTCAATAAAAATAAGTTATTCTTATATACAGGGAGTCAATTGCACACACAGAAAAATTAGTCTACATTTTTTATTCATTTTTTATTCAAGATTTTCAGAATCTTTTCTAATAGGCCATATATCACGTTCCCTTAGAAATATTTCCTCTCTACTTTTCAAAAATGTCTTGTATAGAATGATTTTTTAAAATTTTTTGCTAGAATTATAATATTTGTAGAGTTAAAATACATCCTCCATTCAGAGGCTATTTTATAGATCTTGTTTTGTACATAGATTATAATCTTTAAAGAAAAGCCACATAAAATCACCAAATATCAGAAACAGAAATGGAAGTAACGGTTCAGAGTCTGAAAGAACTGATACCAAAATTCTCAAATTCTGTGAACATCCCACGTCAGCTTGGATTGCTGGAAACATTTTCATTGCTCAATGTACACAGCTCCATCTGCATCCAGCTTTCTAAGACTACATCCAACTCTATGAAGACCAGAATCTCAAAGTATGTGCTGCACAGATAATAACTCTGATGTTGCTGGTTAAGCCTGGTCTACATTTTACCCTTTTTCCTGCTCCCTGATGTTTTTTAGCATCCTGAATGAGTCAGCTGTTACCAGGAATACGCAATTAATGATCTAGCAATCCATTACTAGTAATCTCTACTTCTAGTCCTTAATTCACATATTTCATATCACATTGTGGTATGATTTGCTGCAACACATTTTCAAATACACAGCTGTGAAACCAGGAAAAATCCCAAGGAGAGATTTTTCCAAGATAACAAAAAAAAAAAAAATCCAAGTTACACGCTTTTAACTCCGTATCTATATTTGACTAATAGCAATAGTTTCAATAATAGCAATAGAGACTGAAAGAAGCATAATATTTTGTCTTTTCATCGAACTCACAAAACCTGCAGTTTTGTGTGTTAGTTGGCAGAGGATGTTGCTTTTTCAGTGTAGCCTGGTGGAGTTGCCTGTGCTAAAAAGTAATGCCCCATATCAACTGATAATGATCCTCTAATTCTCACTGGAGATTTTTCATACCTTAGATGGCTCCTAACACCGATGCATTGTGCTCCACTGAAATTTGTATTGGGGCAAATGACTGCCCTACCCTTCCTCTCCATTTTGCTTTCCATGGTTCTGCCACACTTACTTTTGTGTATAGCATCTTTATGTATTTAAGCATTTCATTTGTTTCAGAAAGCATCCCAGCTTCCAGACACTACATTTTCAATTATTTGAAAATTGGATTTCAAAACTTTCAGTCCAGCAAAGTAATCTCATCACTTTTCTAATTTGTCTTGCATTTTCCACAGCATTGAATGAAATGGATAAGCCCCTAATCATGAAAGGACTAACTCAGCAATAAAGCACTAAAATACTTAAATTGAGATATATTGTGGAAAGCTGTCTTGACAGACCTCAATGACTTCATTATCATCGAAGGAATTTAATTCTCAAAAAGCTGAGGCTCATCAAAGCTGTGTGAAATTTAGTTATTATCTGCTGATTAATAGTTTTAAATTAATTTTTACCAATTCAGACATCCAACTTTCAATGACAGGACAAAATAGATTACTTTACCATGCAGAACAGAACTTCCTTCTTGGGATTCTTAGCTATTCCTAACTATCAGTGGGAAGCATAGGGCTTTTCTCTGGGTTTCACCTGCTCTTTGTGAATGTCTACTTTGTCATGCATTATACAAAGGGCTTTTAAAATTTCTATCAGCCTGAATGCAGTAATTATCCCTAGGTCCAACATGTAAAATTAAATTTCTACAATAGAAAACAGTTCTAAAGGAGAGCACCAAATATAATTAAGACTGTGAAGCCAAGAAAAGATACCACAAAATTCTAAGTTTTAAAGGTTATGTCTGTTTCTGTGTCAGACAGCTGCTGCTAAAGGTTTTGTTTAGGATTTCTGTATCCAAACCACATCTGAGCAACTATCTCTTTATATTCTCCCAAGTTTACTTCCCATTCCTATTTCCTATTAGGTCTCTCAGAAGCATGGGAGAACCAAAGGTTGTTTGGTATTTTCTTATTAGGTATCAGATGAAGTTTGCAGCTTCCCCTTTGCTCAAATACTAAAGGCCTAAAGATAGCAAAATTTGGAAATAGTAAAGTAAGGATGCAACAGCATGTTTCATTTGAGATTTTTCTGTTTTACTGGGAGGAGTAATTATAATTTTATCTTGTTTATGCCTGTGGGGTTTTCACTCTTATTAAGCTAGTACTAGAATTCTTATTACACATGTATTTATAAAATTATGGATTTAGACAATAAAACAATTATTGTTAACTGCACCTGTGTAAACTGAAAAATATTTTCAGATGTCTTAGCAGTTATTTCATGGCACTAAACACAGTATGCATGAGCTTTAGGGGTATATAATACAATTTCAGAATGCTAAAAACACAGTCACGTTTCCATCAAAATCTGGACTGTCTTAGAGAAAAATACCCTATCCCCCTACTGATCTGTGTTATTATAAAATATTGTATATCACAGGCTAATACAAAATATCAACTATATGCAGGAGCAGCAGATGCACTTTGGAGTTCTTTGTATTGCTTAGAATGACATCCTGATGCTACCATTTAGCTCATTATGACATTCCATCAATCAAAATCCAGGAATACACCATTCTGCTTTTTCTCTCAGAGCAAACAGAGAGAAAATGCAACAACCTGCTTCAAGTAATACACACCCTTTATGGAATTAAAAATAGCTTGGAAATCACTTTAAAATCAGCTATCAGCCTGTCAATTAATGCTCTGAACCCCTGCTATTGACCCAGTACTGTACAAGCTGTTATTATGCACTGTCCTACATATCATCTGTTCCCGGTGCTGCTCTGTTCCAGAAAGACAGACAGCTGCAACAGAATATCCCTGTTCAACCTGAGGACCATCTGACTTTAATTGTAGCACACAGCTTGATGTGGGTCTGGTTATGAGAAGCCGAAGTATCACACTGTAATAATCTGGAAAAGCAGAAACCTGCCAACACGAGGCTGCAAACAGGGGCTTGGGTTGTCTGGCTGCCTGACGGGCTGCAGGAAATATGATTAATGAGCAAGGTATAATGATATCAGGAACCCGATTAGCACCACAAAAAGGTCACAGATCAAAGTAGTATGCATTTCATGAGCTCAAATCATTGTATAAAATCTGGGGACTTAAAGAGGTAAATTCAAATGCAAAGGGAAAAAAAATATCTCTGTGTCATAGCTTTCAAAATGAGCACTTGGGATACTGTAATCCCTATTTTGTCTGAACCAGGAGGCAGCAAGAAAATATTAGCTGAATACATCAGCCCATGCCACATTGTAGCAAGCAAGCTTTTCTTGATCACATTAGTATGGATCTGAGCTTTAGGCATTCTTCCTAAACACACCTATTTTACTTGAAAAAGAAACAATGCTGATTTGATGCTGATGGTAAAGATAACACCAAGTATTAACAAGGAAAAACAATTTAATATTTGGAAGTAATTTTCTCAGTGTTACTCCACTGCAAAAGTGGCAGATCACAGAGGGCATCATCCACACCAGCCAGGCCCACCACCAACCAGGATAAGCTTAACTGTGTCAGACAGAAGCAGTTAATGTAATTCATAGGCACAGAGGTTTAAATGCAATGCTACCAGACTGACCAAAACTTGGTATCTTAAATTACAGAAACAGTATCAGGTAACATTGGAAATAATTTGGATGATGTCTGGCACACTTTAATACCAACACCTGATAAATTATTTCTTACTTTTGTAATTAGCTTAAGCCTTAAAAAAGAATCAAAATTTTTTCTGTCCAATTAATACTTGAAAACTGTGAAAGTTCAAGCTGAGACTATAGCACAAGTGAGAGATACCAAAGAGAGCTACAAGAAAAGCAGACAGCACAGCAGCTGACTGTGAAATGAAGGAAGAATGGGGGAATGGTAGGTCAGAGCATACAGAGACACGAGAGTGAGAAAAACCTGGCCCAAGGCTTGAAATGAGGAACAAAAAACTAAGAGCTAACATCATAGACAAGGAGGAAGTAGGAGATTGAGAATAACTTCACAGTGGGGAAAGCCAGACCAGTAACTAATAGAATAAGAGTCTATTTTAATGCAAAAGCTAAAACACCAGAGTCGTGAGAGATCAAGGCCACCATCTGCCTTTGACAAGTCTGCTCAAGAACTCAGCTTTGCATTTCCCAGGTTACTCTGAAGCCCCAGCACATGCCAAACTCACAGAGGTGTCAGGCTACCTCCCCTACGCATCACCACAACTGGGAGATCAAAAGCAGAGTTTCAATATGGTGTGCTGAGTAGTCCTGCTACATGTTACTGTGTTTCAGACCTCATTTAAATAAAATTTGCACATACCTATGGATGAAGGAAAACACTAAATCCACCCAACATTCTTTGTGATTACTATAGTGCATCTATCCCTGCCTGCAGGAATCCAGGCCACACAGCATTTCTGAAAACCATGGTATCATGTCACCAATAAAAGTGCTGTGTAAAACATTCTAATTAACTTCTGAACTGCAGATTTCTTCTGATGTGAAGGTTCTGCACTGTTGTGAAGGCTGACATGCCACCAACAACAGAACTTTTTCGATTCCCATTTCCTAACTTAGGAGTATCAGGATGTTATCCTGATAAGCCTGGTATCTCAGAGCTTTCTGAGAGTTTCCACACCTTAATTCAGTATTTCCCAGTTAGCTGGCTACCACACAAAAACAGCAGCCTCATATTTCAAGATTCACTAGGAAAAGCTTCTGTTATTTACTTCAGAACACCATCAGTGCAGAACTGTTTCATTTTGAGAAGAGCTTAACATAACTTTTGGGAATGTGCTGAAGCACCAGCAGTGACAGTGGAACAGTTATTCTGTAATTCATTGCACGGAGCAGGGGACACAGTGAAGACAGGCAGTGCTAACAACTGCATTTCCCAAAACAGGGAAGAGAACAGTAGCACAGGTTTGGGAACAAAGCCGGCAAAGGAGAACTTAATTTTATTTTCTTGCAAAAAAGGCTCTGAAGAATACCAGTTTAAAGGAAGAAATTGAAGAGGTGCCAGAAGATTGAAAACACCTCTTGGGACATATATGGACACTAAAATTAGGAAACCTCAAAAAGTCATCAGAGTGACAAATATTGTTATGATTAAACAATTTTTTTCAAGCCTTCTCTAAAAGCTTGAGTGATGATTTTATTAGCTCTTTAATATGTCACAAGAGCTGACATAGAAATAGGGTAAGATCTCCTGGCCTATTTAGACCATACTCAAAACTTTTTTGAGCAAATCTAAGAATGAGAACACTATACTCTTTTTTCTTCCTACATTTGTAAATCTGTATCTTTGGATAATTTCAGACATAGTTCTATGTAAATTATAAATAGATATCGAAGGTAAAGATCCAAACTGTTTCAGGAGAATCGTGCAAGGCAGAAGTGACTGGGCAATAGAAGAGAGCCATCTTACCAGCCTGTTTATGCGAACAAATTCTTCTGGGGTTTTAGCCCACGGTGGAAGTTCAACATCAGACACCACTGTTCCATCATCCATCACTCCCAGATTGTAATTGTTGCTGTTGACAAATATCTCTGGGAGGTAATAAAATTCAGGAATCAATTCCTGTAGATAAATGAAAAACAATGCCATGTTATAAATTGTGTCAAAGGATGCACTGTATCATGATAAAAAAAGAAATTATTAGGATGGAATTAAGCTAAGGGAATATACTAATTCCTCCCACAGACATCCCTCTCCTTCCTTAGAAAGGAGACATTCCCCTTTCTGCACCTTTTAAAATTTAAACCTGTAGATATGATGACTCCTTAGCATGCTTTCAACATAACAAAGAACTGAGATACAATAGGGTGTAAACCAAAAATGTCCGAAGATTGGTTTTGGTTGCACATTATGCACAGAGAAACTTATAAAACCAAAGTAATGAACATCACATGGTACAGATAACATTAAGTGGAAAGGTACAGACAATCAATGATGGCAAAAAGTTGTGAAAAACAGATTCTTCCACATTTTAGTACAATACACATTTTGAAGTGCTAATGTACAAATGACAGTCTACAGCTGAGTTAAAAACCAGTATCATAGATATTCATTACAAAGGTGTGAAACCCAATTATATTTTCAGTCTCTCTAAAGTAAAGGGTCTAAGAACCTTTAGGCTATTATCTAAGGCTGTTCAATGCCCAGAAATATTATTTTGTAAATTCTAAAATACCTGGAGTTATGCCATATGTTCCATAAAAACAAACAAGCAAAGAAACAAAGAAAAACCCCACAAAACCCTCACAAAGCTGAATTGAGTCAATATTTTTCTTTCACGTAAAGTTCATTTACTCAATTATGTGTCCCGTCTCTAAATCACAGGGAACAACCATGCAAAATTTCACACAAAAGAGAAAAAAAGGCAAGGATTTCACATGGTTACAAGATCTGCACTAAATTCCTTGTCAGGATCACCACTGCTGCAAACAAGTGATGTTTTTGATGTTGCAGGCCTGTGCTGAACAGGACTGGAACTCAGCATTAACACCTCCCTGCCTGGCCTGCTCTAGCACCTCTGCTAGCACAGCTACCATGGCTGAAGAGAAACAGTGCAGGAATTGTGATTTCTAAGTCTTCTCAGAAAAACAAAATAATAGTAATGGCTAAACAAAGATTTTATTAAGCAGAAAATTATACATTCTAGTGCAAAATTGAACATAACATGCTAAGAAGGAAAATTATGCTCAAACCCATAAGGATTTTCTCCTGGATAAGTGGATTGTTCATTTGCAAATAGACCTGCAACTTCCTAAGTTGTCATGCATTTTACAAAATACACAGTAGGTAATACATAAATTTATCTAAATTAATGGGATTAGAAGCTAATTTACACACTTCTATAAAAAATATCTGCAATGTCCAGGTATAAAACTTAATAGAAAAAGCTCACGAAGATGTAACACACATATTTCTATCCTGTATTTTAAGGGTAGATTAGTTTGGTTTTTTTGGGTTTTGAGGAACTTGATGTTGAGACTTAAATACACCCAATAAACCAGCAATTTGACGGATTTAGAAAAATTGAGCTGCTAAATTAGAGAATTTACTTCCTTTGTAAAGAAAGGATCAATACACGTAATTGCTTCAGGAAGTGTATTTCATAGCAAATAAGTGGTGTAAAATTGGTCTTCCATACAGCAGGAGCAAGCTGCAGGCACTTGAGAAGTAGGAAAAAAAAAAAAATCAGACTGCCCCAGTGGCTTTGTCTACCCTGGGTGGAGGATGCAGCCAGGCCAGAAGCTCAGCAGATCAGATCTGAAACGCAGTCCTGACATGGGTCAATGGCTCAGTGGTCTCCCAGATAGCCCCTCAGGGCCAGCTATGGCATGAGCAGCTTTCCAAATAGCTGAGAGCAATGAGGAGGTCATCAGATTGTGGGCAAGGTCAAGCCGAAGTAGGCAGAGCAAAGACAGGAAAGATCAAGCAGGAATTAAGCTATTATCACCTCCATCCTTGTGTGAAACACTGCTTGGCTTTGAATTGTACATCTTTTTGTTTACAGTCCCCTTCATTAAGTAGGGTAAAAACATGCTTCTGTACCAAATGCTCGACAAGTAGTTGATAAAACAGAGATTTGAAACTATTTCACTGCATAAGTGAAAGAACAAGAATGCAGCAAGGATAAATGCTGTAAAAAAATAAAGTAACTCTGAGGTTGCTACAGTTTTTATCGTTACAGAAACCAGCAAAGAAAAAGCAGAGACACAGGACTATTAATTTGATAGCAGCACCCACCAGAAATATGAAACCAGACCCTGGTTCTGAACACTTAAAATACAGGCTTATTACATATGTTACCAATGCTTTTATTTCTTCTTTAAATATGTATCTGTACAACTATTCATTAGTTTCTTTCAAGATCAGAAAGCATTCGGCTTTCTAGAACACACTGTTTTCATTAGGTTACACAGAAACAATATGCTACAAACTTCAAAATTATCAGTAATTTCGACTAGTTTGACTATTAGAAACTTTTCATAAAGCTTTTCATTACTCCAGAAATGAGTTTTCAGAAAGTTTTTCACTGTCACCATTATGATAAGTTTCTACAAAAGGAGCTTCTTTGTTATGTAATTTTCTTCTCTTGGCCATGTGCTAGCATTTACCCATGGAAAAAAGGAGTGCAAACAGATGCATGTGGCCATTGGAAATGAGCTGTATTTAGAGCCAATTTTCAATGGCTTTATACAAGTAAAAATTACAACATTAGTTAAAGGAAAACAGTTTGTCCTAAAAACAGCAAAAAAAATCTGATGACAAAGTATTAATTTTTATCAAGTTAACCAATATTCTTCATTAATTCTGTAACTGCAGCCCTTAACAGTCCTTCTCAACTCTATTTCTGGGGTCTTCTTTTCTTAAAATCTTCAAATCACATGCACAGACTGACACTAAGACAGCAGATGCTCAGTGTGCAACTCCAAAAATGACAGAACTTCCTGGACAAACAAGAATGCTTAAAAAAAACCAATGAATGCACTTTTTACTTGTTTTGAATGGCAGGAGGAAGGAGTTAGTAAATATTTTCAAACAAACATCACATGAAGATGCATGAGAGACCAGAATGAAGAATCCTCTAACATCTCACCAGGAACAGTGACAAGGACTGGACTAACAAAGGCCCAATACAGCCTTTGCATGGATATTCTGTCAGCTTCTTGCATATAAATGGTCTTGAACTAATCCATCCTTCTGATTTATAAAATCCTTGAGCATGGGTTTCACGCTGTAGTTTTGTCTGCACAGGTTTTCCTTTAGCTGTTCTAAAAGTGCTTCCTGGCAGTTCCAGTGGATGGCCCTAATGCCCATTTTGTGTAACTCCAATAAATATGAGTTCCTTATTTGCTTGTCTGTGCACCCTTCCAGGTACTATAGACCTACATGATTATCACATCCTTCTTCAGGGGCCTCTTTGTGCAAGCCAAAGGAGTCTAGTCAGTTTAGATTGCTTCTCTCTGGAGGTATTCCCTTCCAATTAAAAATTTTGGTTGCCTCTATACTTTTTCTAACTCTGCTGATTGAGTCCCTTCTGAAATTTTCCACACTCAGCACAGCTGCAGAAATGGTAAAACTGCCCCGCATTTCTTTTGTTTAAATTTCACAGAAAAATTCACACAAAACCTGTCTATGATTTGTTGAAGCATTTGTTCTAGGACTTTTGTTTGGAAATTACTTCCTGAAATTTCTCGGTTGGAATTCACAATTTCTATAAAGAAGAGACAAGACATCCTTATGATAGGCAATATTTCAGTCCTTCTGCCATGTTTTTCATTACAACTGACAAAGGAGCTCACAGTCAATAGCAACATGAATCTAACACACAGTGTTTATTTTTTAAAAAGCCCAACTACCTGCCATACCAGGATTCTTAGTAAATGCTTATAAAATTCTGCATATAACTAAAGTACTTTTTTTTTCTTCAACAAAACTTACCCTGTAACACATGGAAACAACAATTTTAAAGACTAAAAATATATTTTACAAACATGCAATATCAACAGAATGTCAGTTTAACAGTGGTAATTTATTTTCCTATAGGCCACCATGCATTAAAAAATTAATAGAAGATACTTTGTTTCATTAACACAATTAAATGTGGGGGTTTTTTTAATTGTTGTTTAGAAAATAACTGTTCCTTTTTAAAGTAGAGTTATATGATCTACAGAGGTGTCTAGAAAAAATGACAGATCCCTAATCCTATTAAAACATTTATAAGATACCAAATTTTCAAACTAAATTACTCCACAATCACATTAAGTGATATTAAGCCTATATATAACCTGTCAAACAAAATAATAAAAATCCATATTAGAATTCTAGACTTTTATTCATATTGCCACACTTTATTTCTTCTTTTAGGGACTTAAATGGCATTCAAGATATATATCCTAACCTATTAAATTAACTCAAATTTCATTTTTTTCATCACACTTCAGTGAAAATATTTTCAAGACTGTTGGGAAGTGTAATTTCTAACTACCCATGATTTTCCCTCCATCTGCTATATGTGTGTTATTTCTCATGAAGAAATTGTCAACTAAGAAATTGTCGCAAGACACTGCCTGAAATTCTGCCAATTTGTAAGAAAAATATTTTGGCAGGATTCAATTTGAATTATAAAGATTAATTAATAAAGTTAATTAATGAAGAATTAATGAAGATATTAATTTTGTCAATGTTTAACCATTCCATTAAAGCTCTAAGTAATTATACTTCAAACATTTTCTAGTTTGAGGAAAAAATACTAAACTTCCCAGTAATTCACAAATAGGCAAAGAGAATTATAAAAATTCCAGATATTTATTTAGCAGATTAATATTATTTAGTAGATTAATCAAATATATGATAAACGCAATTAAGAGTTGATTCATTATTCATCAATAAATAGATTTTATGGAGTCAATATCACATTGGATTAAAACATTTATGTTTAAAGCACTTTAAATCCTGTTACTCTCTCTATTTACATGCGTATGTACATATATATAAAAATTATTTTACTTTTTACTTAGAATGTAAGTAAAAGTATTCAATGGTATGTATTGGCCATACTTATGTTTATAGGTAATTTAGGTTAATTTGACAGAGAAAGCGAAAAAAGTTGCATGTATAACTACATTCCTTCTCCTTTGGACTTCAGAAAACTTACTCATAACTTACTCTAAATTTGTTATTTAAACACCTACACAAGGAGTTCAGAGCAGGTATTGAACTATTTGCTTCATTTTCAATACAAACATGGCTGGCTATAAAAGAAGCAGATCACAGATGTTAGATGGAGCTTTTTGCTCTACACATCCAGATGTCTTTATTTTTAACTACCACAATTCCCACAGATTACCATGCACAGATCTGACTGAATTTAGAATTTATTTTCTTTATTTTTTTAAAACTCAGGGAAGTATTTTCCTGTTATGGATCTTTGCACAATTTTACACAAAAACAAAAGTTTTATGAAAACCAAGTACCTGAGTCCTAAATATGTAAGGGACTCATATGTACATATAGATATGTAAAACCTTTTACTACACTAGACATGGTTTATAATTAAAAATATTAATTTCTAGGTACTTGCTTCTGAATTCTGCTATTTATTGCTCTTTTGGTAACTACTATGACATGAAAATTCTCCTATACAAAGGTCACGTTGCCAGTTTGACAGCAACTTTTTTGCAGTAACTTCTGAGACTTTAAACATGAAGCTTGATTGAAAGAAAAACTGTCTAAAATTACGTGATGCTAATGAGTTTTACAATAAAGTTAACTTGCCGAAACAGCATTTTTGTACCTAAAATTCAGCTGTTTTACACTATGAGGACCATAATTTGGCAAACACATCTGTATGAGATAGAAACTCAGATATTCAGTACCATTCCCCCATCCTTGTAACAGCTGCCACAGCTGTGTGTTGTATCACAGGATTTCACAAATTAGTGTCCATTTTACTGGAACAATCTTGAACAGTGAAACTGGAGTTTACTAATGCTTTCTTTAATATTATGGCCTCCTAGCATCTCTTTTTGAACAAAACTAATCAAATTCACCAAAAGCTACCCAAAGAACATGAAAAAGAAACAAGCACAAAGCAGCAGAAAAAGAGGCATGAAGAACAGTACATAGCTCTATGCTAGTGACCATAGCTTGGTTAAAATTAGTGAAAAAATATCAACTACACTAAACCAATCTAATCTCCTTTTCAAAAGGAAGCTGCAGTAGTGGATGGTGAAGGAAAAAGTGGCAAGGTGTTGCTTTACTTTTGAGAAAGACCTCTGAGACTGCTCCAGTCTCCCATGGCATTCCTACAAGCAAAGTAGAAAATGGAGATGAGATTGGGTTACAATAACATGGGAGCAGCCAAGCCGGAAATCCATATTCCAAGAGCAGTTATCAATAGTTCACTGTCAGACTGGGAGGACATGGTAATGGAGTCTGCCCTGCTCCTAATTCCAGTCAATAATCTCGTTAATGGCCTGGCATAGAAGGTGCACAAGTAAAATTCTAGATGACAATGAGAAGGCTAAACAGCTGTTTGGGAGGAAAGCAAGAGGATTTCAGTTGATCTTGAAATCTGTATACATGGTATTACAAAAAACAAAAAAAAAAAAAAAACCAAAAAAACCCACAAAATATGCAACAAATCTCTGCCTTTCTACCCCACCAACAGAGCAAGAAATCCCTCAGAATTGAGGCTGCAGGCTGTGGGCATGTTGTCCTCAGTCATGACTCCAGCCTAAGGCGTTCCCTTCTTACACTTCCCTCCAGTTGTTTTCGNTTGGTTGTGACCACACATATGCTTCAGCTTTCTCTGCTGAAGTGATAGCAGCCAGCAAGATTTCTTTCGAAAGCCAGCTCCTGTTAGTCCTCCCCATAACACAGTGTGCTTCCAGCTAAGATCAACAATAATCTTAGGACAGCAGCATCAAAAACCACATTCATTTTTTCCACACAAGAAGCAAGGAGAAGTAATTTCTTGTAATTAGCTCAATGGTTCCAAGTGCCACAAGTTTTTCAACTGGAAGAATCCCTTCTTTTTCCTTTGTGCCCCCTACTTGCTAATAACTACAGGAGCACAATTATGTATTCCACTTTGTTCAGGCTCTTCCATGCATGAGGCAACTGAACACGTGCAAGCAATAGGAGGCTAAAATGTTACAATTCTGCATGTAGAACATGTACTCTGCATTTAGCCATGTATTTCACAAACACTTGCAAGGTAGAGAACCAAGTATCAGGAAACTTGGTTTTCATAGCCGTAATGAAATATGGGGAGTACAGGTATTTCCAGTGAAGATGGAAACATTCAAACATTTTCCTTTCTTTCTAAATCTTTAAATACATCCTATGGAAATCTCAATCTCATTCCCCCCTCCTGGCTGCTCATCCAATCTCACTAATAGACTCCTGTAGGCAATCTCAATGCTCACTCAGATGCTTCACAGCAGCATAATGTAATTCACAGCAATTCACAGTCTCAAGAAAGCTGTAAGCAACTCCAAGAGATCATCCTTTATAGTAGGATGCCTCTAAAGGCAGTACCAGCTTGCACATAAATAATTTCCAGAAGTTACTTAAGCATTTCTGAAAACCCCTTCCTACAATGATTGCAGGGAAACATTAATTGCTTTTATTTTTCTGTTAGGAAGATCACTTTGATTCTAACCAAAACTTCCTTGATATTTAAGACCACTAATTCCTATCTTATCCAGCATGGGCAGCAGAAATTTTTTCCTTTTTTTCTTACAGCAGTCTCCATATAATAGAAGGACACAAGTTCCTCCTCAATCTGCTCTGCTTTAGAAGAAAAATAAGCATAGCTACTCAATCTTTCCCTGCATTTTATTTTCAAGACCTTGCTTTGTTATTATTGTTCCAGTGTGGATTCTCTCCTAGAGAGCCTACAACTATGGGTGTAATATTCCAGCTCAGACTAAATTAAAGCTGGGCAAAAGTGAAGGTTTTTGTCATACATTTTGAAAGTCCCATTATTTCTTGCTGATGTATCTTCCATGAAATGTTACTCACTATTGTTATACCATAATACAGCTAATTCACATGGACTAGTGGTGTACTAGAACCCCAAATCTTTTCTTTTTTCACAGTGGTTTGGTTTTTCTGTTATAACTGTATGACCACCTGCACAAAAATTACAATTATCACTTTTCCTTAATAAACTTCCCCTAAACACTTCTAAAACAATTTTTCCCTTCTGCAAGCACAGCTACCAATTTCACTATGCTTCCAGTACCTCCCAACCTCAAATCAATGGAAATTGAGGCCTAACCTGTTATCATGAAGAATTCCCCTCAGTACATCTTTCAATTTTAATAATGAACTGCTGGTAGCTATTCTCCAAATACAGTGGATTCTTTCAGACAGAGTAATCCCAGCTCACTCATAAGACAATGTAAAAAACTAAGATCATCATCTGCTTCTTCTCTGCTCATAAGGTCTGTTACTTTTTCTCATCAGAAATCGTGATTGCTTTGACATAATCTCTTCTTGATAAACATGTGTTTCATTTGCTTGTCTCCAAGCTATCTTCCTGGCACTTTAACACAGTCTGATTATTTCCCTAAGTATTTTTCTGTGAATTGTAGTTAAACTCACTTCATAATTTATTGGCTCCCTTTTTTTTTTCTATATTAAATACTTGATTTGTCCACTACTGATATCTTTCACCTTCTCCATTTCTCAAAAAAAAAACCCCAAGAATGCANNAACTGTCTCCTCACCATGAATACAGTGAGTGAATGATTTTGTCTCATGTCTCTTGCTGGTTGCATCATATTCTTGAGCTAGACCTTGATTTTCTCCACATTACACTTTTCCATCCTTCCTTCTTAAAAAACCCAACTCTGATATTAATCTACCTTCTTGGATCTGACCTTTCCCACCACTGTCAGCATCTTTGTTTCCTTTGTTTTCCTCCCCAGTTCTAAACATTTCAGTCTCAGGGCTAAAAATGTTTGCTATAGTTTTACAAAACTATAATATAGAAATATTCTAATGAGAGTAAAACCACCGTGTCCTCTGCATCTTTTCCCAAATGATGGGATAGCTCCCAGTCTTCTTCCTTCCATCTTATACTCCCAGATACAATAAAGGCAGATGCAGTATAAAATATGTTAACACTTTTCAGGAAATGTTTTACCTTGATGTCAGAAGTGTCACGCTGACTGTTGCGCCACGCTCTTGAAATAGAGGAAAAGGTCCGATCTGCATGATCAAACTTCCCACCTTGTAGATTTAGGAAAAGTGTTGTGAAGGGTTCCTAAATGCATATAAAAAGATTAATTCAAAAACACAATGCATCTCTTCAGAAATTTAAGGGTAAAACAAGGAATTTCTCACTCTTTTTGGGTCTGGTTGTGAGTAATGCTATTTTTCTGGCAGACACATCCTTAATAGAAAAGGGTTAATTCTATTATTTAAGAATGAGAAATTCAAACTGATGCTTGTTTGCTCAATAAAATGCTTTTTAATCCTACTCCACGCATACTTACTGAGCTAAGAAAAGCAAACAGAACCAAAAGAAAATACTCAAAGGCTGAAGTAGAAACTACAGTTTGTGTCAGCTGTGACACAAATTGCTCTCAAATTAAAAAGCTCAGATGACTTAGATAGTTATTAAACTAGTATGCAACAAAAACATGTTTGATTTCATTCAAGGTGATCTGCTAATCTAAAAGGTAGTATTCAATACTGAGAGTTTTAGGACTGTTACTGTTTCATATATAATTTATAATTTAGAAAAATGTTCCGAAGATTTAAAAGCCTCCTCTTAGTTAAAGAACACTTAAGCACATATTAGTGGATAATTGCTTGAAATTAGCTAAGCACTATAAATTACATCAAGGATTTATGTATGCTTGTACATTTTAACAAGCTTTAATTAATGATGTGCTGCTAATGCCTTCCCAAAGAAATTACTTCCTAGGAGACAAATCGCCTTTCAATTTTATTGAAAAACGCATTGTTTAACCAATACATTATCAATACCTAGCAACTCAAAGTTACTTCCATATAAATTG
>VWZN01021806.1:11715-24355 GCA_013396955.1 Regulus satrapa | reverse complement strand
AAAATAATTGTAGTCTAACTTTATTTCCTGAGAAACAATGTCAACATACAAAGAAAAAGAAATATTTCTGTTATTTTTAAAAGTATTTGCTGGAAAATATTTCAGTCCTTGCTATTATCATAAGAAGTCACTTGAGGTTAAAAATGCCTCTTTGGACAAAGCCCTTTTGGTCCCTAGACCTTGACAACTTTGGGCTTTATTGCAAGTGTGATTTGGATAACTATGTTTTTTAGAAGAGAGTTCGTAATGAAAATGTGAATTTTTGAATACACATGTGAATCTCAATTAATCTGGTATGGGAGATTTGATAGAAATTTGGACCATAATGTATCTTTTTGTTTATGATTAATGAACTGTGAATCATGAAGATACAAGACTGATAATAAAAAATACCATTGGGGGAAAAAAAAAAAAAAATTCATCCACTCCTTCTCCCAGCTATCAGATGGCAACAAATGCAAAATGGATTTTTCCCAGCTAGTTCAGTCTCTGTTATTTAGTCCATAGCTACTTGGCCATCACTTCAGAGATATCACATTATTTACCAAGGATTTTCATCTCTTAGCTGAGGAGGCTAACACATGCAATATAGAGTGAAGAAGCTCACCNAACATAAGTTCTAAAATTCTTGATGGATAAAAATCTACTTTAGGCAACATATTTTAGCTTGACTTTAAAAAATATTCTTTACTACCTCCTCATCCCACAAGGTTAAAAACTCAAATATTTTGTTTACTTATGGTGTCTGTGCTCTTCACAAAGGCCTATGATACAGTTTGATGGATATTTTTCAGAGAGTTACCTTACCTGGATTACCCCTCTTAGATATACAAAGAGGAAGTATTGGATCCCTACAGAAAATGATTCTTCTTAACAAATCAGAATACTGATTTCTGGTTTTACCAGTATTTTTAACAGTGGATTTAAGCCTGCAAGTTCAGCACCTTTTAATCAGCTAACAAGTTAATTAAAGGAAAAAAACCCCAAAAAAACCAAAAAACAAACAAACAAAAACCAACCAAACAAACAAAAAAAAAAAAAAAAAAAAAAAAAAAAAAAAAAAAAAAAAAAAAAAAAAAAAAAAAAAAGAAAAAAAACAAACCAAAAATCAACATGAAGTGTAAATAAATAATTTTAATTAAAATTTTCCATAGTCAATCTTTCCTCTTTGTAATGCCATAACAAGTCAATAATACTTTCATTGTGTTGCTTTATATTAAGGACACTAACCTTTCCTAAATAATTAGAAAAGGAAACTGTTACTTATGAAGATTTGCTTTAAATCTCTCACTTTATTTCTTTGGAATATAGTATGTGTTATGCTTTAGAATATATATTTTACAAATAACAGGGGCAGGAATTATTAATGTGTTTTACAACATAATAGCATAAGAACTGTTAGGCCTTTTTTCACTACAGATTGGTTAAAGATCTTGACCCTTGTAGAAAAGCACAAGGTGGGAGACACATATTCCTAGTAGAAAAACAAAGGGTCATTCCAAACATTATGGGAGACCTGGACAATTCCAAACATTATGGGAGACCTGGACAAGAATGTAACAGGGAACCAAGGGAAATCACATTAGACAGGAGCTGTTTTGTGCTATTGTTTGAAGTGTTTGCAGAGCTTGCTGAAGTGCAGATTGTGCTGGCTGGTGATACGTGAATCTTCTGAGCTGGAGCTCAGTGGCCTCGTGTGTCTGGCCCAGGTCCTGCTGAGCCAAGCCGCACCTCCACCTGTAACTGCATGACTTGTGCACGTGGTAACAGCTTACTGCAGGGAAAAGTAATGAAAGCACCAGAGAGGCACAAAACCTGGATTTTATTCTCAAATTTAGCACTCATAGTGAGAGAGAGGAAAGAAGGAATTCTTTTGCTTGGTTTCCACTTCTGCTGCTTATGAAATGCATAAGGTCTTAAAACAAGAACTTGATTTGGCTGAAGGAGCACAAACTGTCATATGTTGAATTCTTTCAGGACTTTTTTGTAACAACTAACCAAAATCTATTGCTAATCTACCATATACAGTTAATACTTTGCAATATATGTGTAAAATACACGCAATTAGAAAATCTGAATTTCTGAATTGTTTAGTTATTTCTTCATGTGTGTGCAACTATGTTTTAAAGTACCACAAAATAATGATCATCACAAATATTCTGAACATTCCTTTTTTTTCCCTTTTTACTTCTTTTTTATCAACTGTAACTATAATTTTTGGCAATGGCATGTTTTTAATTAGAGAGAATGATACTCAGGAAGAAAAAAAATATATTTTAGCTTAGTAGTGTGTGTTTACACATGCAATATTGATATTAAAATCAATTTAATGGAAATGTAAATTAATATCAAACACAGCAATCATGAACTCTAAGTCTGGAGTTTCAATGCATCAGAGGAAGGTGCCAGCTGGTCCATGTAGCCATGAGCAACTTGTCTCCATCTTCTATTCCATAACGTTTCTCAAGAAAGGCCAGATAGAACCAGAGCATGCACAAGTGCAGGCGGAATCAAATGATTTATTCAGGTTAACAATATAGAAATAAATTTAAATTGGAGGTCATACCAATAAAGGGACAAGCTTTCATAAGTCAGATTTACCTATGCTTTTCTATGAACAAAATTGATAGGTTTTCAATATTGTACCTTGAAAAATATGTTACTGAATGACATGGCTTTTCACCTTTAAATCTGAACTGAAAATAAGAAGGTCTGTCTTTCATTAATTTTGCAAATATATTTTGGAGCTTTTTTCATGTTTTGGCTGGCTGAACTTCCCTAAATTCCAGAAGGAAAGCTCCCTTTCCTGTCTTTTGCCATAAATAACATCTTTTTCTTAATGTATTTCACTATTCAGAACATTTTCTAAGCCTGTTCACAAAGCTGTCAGGGCAAATGAATCGCTCTCCCCTGATGTTTGTTATTAACAGATTGTATACTGATAGGATAATAACCTCTTTCTTCATACATGAAAGGCATTCTTGTGAGCTGGATTACAACTTCAGATATAAAAGACGTGCTCTGTGGATAACTTCCAGGCTACTTTGCACCACATTGCTCTCCCATAATTTTCTGTTTGTTATCTTGAACGAGTGACAGTAACCACCGATCAGAAACTGAAATTTATGTGAAATGAGTACCACATGTATGATGTTTACTTCAGTCTGGCCAAAGCAGGGACAGATCATTACAGCCCACAGAACTATGTGTTTCAGACTGTGTGTGCAATTTGATATCAAGTACCATAACTTGAATATGCAATAAAAAAAGAGACCACTTTTAAAAATAAACCTCTTGTCATATCATGTGTTAGTTTCCAGAAAGGTTTTGGGGTGGTTTTGTCAAACAAGTACATATTTGTTTGTTTTAATATGTTTAAATGATCATTTTTCTTCTTTGGTGGATAACAGTGCGTGTTTTTAGTGTATGTAAGCTATTGGAACGTGATTGAAGATTTGAAGGAGAATGGCAAAGGTTTTGCTAATAAAAAAATAAACTCCTTAAGATCATTTAGAAGGGGCAAGTGAAGATGTAAATGACAAATAACTTCAGCTAAAAGTGAGGTATTTCAGTACCACAAGACCTTTTATTACAAGATGGAAAGGACCAGAGTTCAGAGTTTATTTGTGCTTCTTCTGTATCACTGAAATAGTAAGTGCAAGACAGTGTATCCCTTCATTCCTGTAAATTGTTATCCTTTTGTTGAGATTTGTGAAAACTGGCTTTGAGTCCATAAAGGGGGTATTTAAATTAAGAACTTAAGTTCCTTTTGCAGTCAGTCTAAGATGATAGACAATTCACCTTGAACTTGAATTAGGAATTTAGAGGGTCCATTTCTCTACAGTAGTGGTAGTCTTATGGCATTTGCACTCAGTGAAAGTGACTGAAATTATGGGTGGATCCCATTCTGAACTACACAGGTGTTGCTGTTGCCTCAGTCCGTAAAAGAACAAGAAATCAAAATTGGAGGCAGTATCCAGAAAAACAAAAACAAACCAAACAAACAAACAACAAACAAACAAAAAAACTTAATGCTTTTTCTAACATTTCTTAAGGGGAATACTGATGACTAACTGAAAATGTTTCAAATATATGGCACCTGTGGATTTTTTTTTGTTTGTTTGTTTTTCTATGGATTATATCCCTAATTACTTTTTGTGTTTATTCTTTGAAAATGCCAACACTGGAATACGTCAGGTAAAATAGAAATATCTACAAATCTATTGTCCCAGGACATATTGAAAATTGTAATATAATTATTTGAGTTTCAACTGCACTGTGTGTGAGCTTTGAATAAATTTTTACCAGTAATATGTTTTGTTCTTTTCAATACAATTCCAATTCTAATATAATTCAAACTTAAAATATATATTTCCCATCACATATATTTTTAAGGCAAACTCCAATTAAAACTAAGAGGATGTTTTTTTTATACTTTTGCAGGATAAGTCCTGAACCTGTTGGAAGTTCAGCTGAACAATATCACCAATTTGATATCATATTAGTCTCCTGATGTCATGTCTATGTCAATTATGGGATGTGAATCTAAACCTGAGGGATTTCTGCTCTGCACTCCAGTACTTATTAAAAACATCACTCTATGACACATCCTTCTATTGATTCTTGCTATTTTTCTCTGAAATTCAGCTATGGCTGACAAAATGTTTGGATCCCAATTTCAGCAATTTAAGAAAACAAAAAGGATTAGCTTTTGTTCTGTTGTTATATGTTGTTTTGCAGCTGTAAATTTGGAACTCTGATTGTATATTCTGATGGGTTCCACTTCAGTAGCTTTCTTATATTAACCTTGATATAAATTGAATATGTGATTAACTGTCTTCTTGAATACAGCAATACAGAAAGTTTGCCTTGCTCATTTATAAAGACTATAGTCTTCACTGATAGGTCAAAATAGAAATCCATTAACATCAATGACAGTTTTCAGACACAGACTTTTTTTTTTTCTCACAGGTTTATTTTTAATTATATAGTCTCATTTCAGATATGTGTATGCGCACTGATACACCATATACATATAAAATACATATATATTTTTATGCATCTGCATAAATATATTCATATAAACCAAAAATACAGTAATTTCACTTTAAACTTGAAAAATGGCACATAAATATAAAATTCCTTTGCATTTCCCTGTTTTTTAAAGGTGTTTTTTCTTGAGGAGAAAAATTTAAAAAAACCCATAGCCAAGATAATGCTTCAAAGTTTTAATCTAGCTCTTTTCACATTTGCTCCAATCTGGCTAGAGGTTAATATATAAATTATTCTACTTTCTTCTGAGGTTTCAAGAATTATGACCAAATAGTTAATCCAAAACTGTCCACACACAGTTTGGTTTTTTTTGTTGTTGTTGTTTTTTTGTTTTGTTTTTTTAATGGGGGGCATTCATTTTGGAAAACCATTCTACAGTCTAATTGTAGGCAACACTTGCCATTTTTGTGGTTAATTTTTCCACAGATTTTTAAAAGCTTTATTCTGATAAAGATTTTAATGGGTAGCCAGGTTCATTTTTTCTGCTGTGTAAAGCATCAATACCTTCCATACTGAACATTTCCTAAATATTATCGATGCTAAGATATGCATTTTGTTATTTGATAATCTATGTAGTAAAATCATTTTTGAGGGCTGGATTGATGGATGAATGGATCTGAAAGGAGAATTTGGTTTTGCTTTTCAAATTTTCAATGTAAATGGAATTTTTAAAAAGTTGACAAGGTATGCTAGAGTGAGAAGCATAAATAACTAGAAAGTCCTCATTTCCTTTAATAAAGATTTACTCTCTCACTCTGCATGCTCAGAGGTATGGCAAAGAGATGATGAAATTAATACTTTTTAACACAGGTCTCCTGCTTTAGCTCAATTGTGAAACTCATGCAAGGAGACTGATGAGGAACTAGGTGGAAGTCTTAGCATTAGAAAAAATAATCTTTATAGGGATGTGAAGAGTGTTAATACTACGTGAGTCATCGACTACCTCTGTGACTTAACCAAGGTCATCTTTTATTAACAAAATTATCACTATGCCAACAATATGCTCATAGACATATAGTCCTCAAGAGACTGAATCAGTATTGGCAGTACCAGTGATAGGAGGACTTTATGCAGACTGATAAGCTATGTCTTATTAAGCATATTTCCAGACCTCTAGAGCCCCCTGAGCTTCCCTAAATAGTGACTGCCTGTTACAGAGGAATAAAATTTGTTCTGTAAAATAGAAGGAGCTGCCTTGTCACACCATCAATTGCAGCAACTAAGAAATCAGACAATTCTGACAAGTCTTCCAGCATAGGGTGTAGACAGAGTTGAAAAATGCAAGGGGATAAGGCAGCTCTATATGGAATTTACTCTTTGTTACTTGCCCTGAAGGCCTTAATACACAAAATCCACTGCTTCAAGCAAAAATTCAAATTTTCATTAAGTCTGAACCATGCACATAGTGAATCATAAGGCTGGGCAATATCATTTGCATGTTTTGCAAGCCAAACAGTTGGTGTCACACCTATTTTCCTGCTCTCACCACTCCTCTAGGCAAAGATGACGTAGTAATGTGATGTCGGCATACAATTCTAGGTTGCTCCATAGGCAAGGTTTATTTCAGTTAAAATCATTCTCTGAAGTGTCATGGCTGTTTATGTGTAGCCAGGGGTCAAGTACATATAAAATTACATAGCTTTAAATTCATCCACCACAGTGATAACAGCACATCAGTTTCCAAGTGAATGCAGATCTGAGCACTTACTCTTAAAAGTCAATATTACTTTAACAGGATCTGGGAGAGTAATCAACTATCTTAAAATTTTTAAATTTACAAGCAGAACAGCATTTTAGCCAACTATGTCTGTCCTCCTGGATAACTTGTGGTTCACAATTTAACATTTTGCCTCTGCTACATTTTTTTTAAAATTTTATTATATTGCTAATATAAGCAGAAGATAAAGGATTTTGTAATTTACCAACATAAAAGTGTCAAATGCAAGTTTAAAAAGTTGAAGTCCTATTGCTCAAAGAGTTATTTATTTGAAGGGACAAAATTACACAATACTTTTTGAGTGGCTTTCCTAATTTCTAATGCTTTTTTGATCATTAAAGATAATTGCCTTTGTCATAACTG
The DNA here is from genome assembly GCA_013396955.1 of Regulus satrapa. Taxonomy (NCBI): domain Eukaryota; kingdom Metazoa; phylum Chordata; class Aves; order Passeriformes; family Regulidae; genus Regulus; species Regulus satrapa. The sequence goes on along the minus strand of VWZN01021806.1, from coordinate 17,223 downwards.
CCTAAAAAAACACTGTTATCACTCTTCATAGTAATAAATTATGATTTTTAAGTAGATGTGCATATATTGTTTCAAACTTGTCTCTTTTCAGATGTAGAAAAGCTGCCTACTTTTTACAGAACACTTGTTTATAATCAGTCTGGGTTTTTTTGGTTTTTTTCATAGATTTTGGTTTAACTTAATAAAAATAATTAAACTCAAGCTTGTCTAAAAATGTCTAATCTAAAAATGTCAACCCAAACAATAATTAATTTTCACCCTGAAAGTGTGAAGAAGAAAAGAAGAAATAATTAGTCCAAATTAAAATTTAGTTTCTAACACCGTAAACATGTAGGATTCCATTTATTGTCAGTGGAGTTCTTCTATGTGTGGAAATCAGAAATGAGGAGTCCAGATCAGTGTTTCTTCATCTAAGCACTCTTATGGATTGGAAGGATTGTCCCTTAAATATTCTTCATTTCTCTCAACTCAGTTTCAGTGAAGGTTTCATATTTTGAGTTTCTGTAACCCTTGACCACAGGCTGCTAACCTCTCCCTCAAGCTAGCCCATTCTCTCCCTTGTCCCACCCCATGTCTTCACATTTTTCTGGCAGAGATCCTAGGCAGAGGGAAGTACTCTGCCAAACCCAAGTTCAGAGTGAGGACACATCCCAATTTCAAAAAAAGAACATTTCCATGGAGGAGAGTATTACATATGAGGAACTTCATCTTTACAAAAACAAAGATGCTTACATATGATTAGTTACAGTAATAAGTCTTTCCAATTAAAACCACCTGCTTTTGAGGATCCATGTAAATAATTTCTAAATACTTACACTACTCCAGGTTTTTATGGGGAAAAAAAAAAAAAGAAACTGGAGAAAATCATGTTCCTGCTGTCATTCTTGTTTCTATACTAAAGAAATTGTTCAACAATATCTAATGAAATAAACAAGTATCATTATAGGGATAACTTATTTAATACTCTAAAATCTGCATAAGTAATACCCACATCAGTATTAAATGCCCACACATTGATTTAGCCAACTAGACTTGTCAAGCTTATGTCCATTTGATATTGTAGTAGTAATGTTTGGTGTGGCATATTTTTTTCAGCCATGTTTTCCCACTGGTTTCTATATAAAGATCAGTTCTTCCTGTTAAAAAAAAAAAAGCTAAATTATATAGATATGATGTAATGAAGTTTTATTGCCATGAATATTACTATTATTGAGGTAGAAACACTCTTCCTCCAGGCCTTAAACCAATTAATCAGGAATAGTGTGATGCAACAATTATGTTTTATATTCTTGCCAATAATGACAGCTTATGCAGATAACACATTTGTGACTAGTTGCAGGCTGCACTTAAATCTGTGTGTGCCTGCTTAATCCTCTTCTGCCTAAAATGTCCCACTGCTGAGAGGCTAAAGATAGAGCCTTGCTGAGCTGCAAAACGTGATGTGCTGGAGCAGGTGGAAACAAGGATTAGATGACTTTCAGCAACCCTGGGAAAGACCCAGCTCTGAGGCATGTCCAGGCAATAGCTGCAAAAGAAGATTTTATTTCCCTTCTCTTCAGAGAATCCAAGGAAAACCCCTGCTGCCAGTGGTGCTGAATTTACCAGGGACATCATGGAATTTTTAAAGTATTAATCAGGATGTTGTGGCGTTGACTAGGTTGGCTTCCTCTTCTTCTTTTCAGCTTTCCTCTATTGAGGCTCTAAATATCAGTTCAAGACAACCTTCTGAGAGACTGAGAAAGAACTGATATTAGAGAGTCTAAAGAAATCAGCAGTTATCCCGAAGAATTGCACATAAACTGGCCTTACCCTAAACTCCAGAATCCTCTTTCCCTTTTTCTCTAGCTGATGATGTGGTTTTGAATACACACAATCTTTCTGCCTTGTGAACAATAATGTAATGTGAATAAATCAGACCTAATAGGCATTTCTGAAAAAATGCTCTGCCTTGCCTGAGCTGGATTCTTTCTCTACACATTTAAGTCACTGCAAACCTGTTACAATCCAGTTATTTTGTTTAATATTGAGCATGTTCGCTGCCTGATATTTAGACCTGGTATTTATCCTGTGTTGAAAGATAGGCAGCTACATGATGCAGATGCTCATTTGGACTTTTTAAATGCATTACATTAGTTGGGACCTTTGCCATGAACTGCTGTTTTGACTGGAAAAAGGATCAGAGAGAGAGAGAAAGAAACTGCCACACCTAGTGAGTCTGAATAAATAGTTAGATGTCTTGTATCCTTTTGAAGAGATAAACATTTAATTCTCCTTGTGTCATTTCCTTGTTGAGTTATCCCCCTGTTGCTGAGACAGCTTCTTTTACATTTGAGCTGCCTAGCCCACATTTTTCTTGATAGATGTGGTGTGCAAAGTCCAGGAGAAAGAGGAAGTGTGCCTCCCCAATGCCTTCATATGCACAAGGTAAGAAGGCACATGCTGATCAATGCACTATTCATCTGCTATAGACGGGTGTCAGCCATCTGAGGATTGGATGAGGACATATTTATCTATAGATCATTCTTCATGACTGCATCCGCCTAGGTCAGCAGTCATGAAAGAAAATGTAGTCTGGAACTCTGAACCAAGAGAACTCTAAGTCCTGCTTGATGTGGCAGTCAAACTTCCCAAGGAATAGTGATACCCCGAGAAATCTAAATGGTTTCTTCAGATGAATGTAAGGATCCTGTTTCACTGTTGAGAGGGATCTGCCTTCACTTTGATTTTACAAGAATAGCTTTAGTATCATACTTCTAACCATAAAATAAAATAAAAACCCAAGGGTTTTTCCTGAATAAATAAATGTTCAAACATTCAGCTTTTGATACATTTTCATGTACAAGGGTGGACACAGAGAGGATTAAAAGGCAGAAAACAACTACTTACCTCATACAGCTGTACAGGGTAGCTGTCATCAGAAAATTTCCTTCAGCATGCTGGAAATGGAATCAGTAATTTTCAAAATATTTTCTGCATCCAAAAATCATAATTTGTAGGCATTACACTGAATGCTTGAATTCCAGTGAACCATTATAGCTCCAAAAGCCCATTGTCAAACCATGACAACAAATGCCCATTTTCTTTCAGAGTGGTTAAGGCTCCCAGTTGCTGTGGCTTAGTGCACTCTCATGATGCAAATTGCTCTGCAGAGGAAACCTCAAATTTGACCAGACTAGGAGTTCAAAGTAGAGGATTTTCATAGCTTTCAGGTCTCTGTTTGTCAAAAAGTCTGGAAATCATGGGAATACCAATTCAACCAAGACTTAACAGTACCCTTTACACAGCTCTGATGCTTAAAATTGCCTGAAGTATTCCTTACTGTAACTTTTTTTCCTTCCCCAACAATATTACTTACTTTTAAACAGGTATGCAAGTAGACTAAAAATTCTTATTTTAGGACTACAGATTCTAAGTAGCATCCTCACCTTTGATTTTGTTTTTGTAAGAGACTTCCAAGCCAGAAATATATCATTAGTAGTAGAAAAATAAGTATGTATTCTAGAAACCTGTTGGCTTTACGGGCATCTGACTGCTTTAAAGCTGACCTTGAGCTGACTCTGGGTGATTATTTATCACCCTCTGTCTTGATAAAGGAACCATAGATAATCTACGTAAGGACTACTGAGAAGAAACTAGAGTGCAGGACAGCATACACATTTTGTCTGATGATGACCATAATGCAAGATTTGAAGTTCCAGCTTTCAGGCAGTACCTTCTAGACTCTCCATTACCTTTTTTTTCCTTCCTAAAAGACAAAAATCAGGAAGACCATCATTAAAGGAATCATAGGAAAATAAAAAATATTTCCCCCTTCAAGATGTCTAAAAGAATGGATATTTGGGTTACAGAGCAGAATTCCTGGCAGATTTTGTTTACTTTTTGAGTATGTATCATTTAGCCACAGTGAGGGGGCAGTGCTTCACATACAGTGGGATTTTTCCAACCAGACTTCAAGAGAAATACTAGAATTTCTGACAGACTTGTAATATAAACATATTAAAACTTTTCTGAACACCCATGAGTCAAATTATTGTACTTTGACTAATACTTTTTTAGTATCTGATCTTATCAGCATCTGTGACCAACATAATCTTTATCCTTTCCAGGTTAAAATAATATAAGTAGACATATCCTTTTGTTTTTGGTATAATGAATTTGTGAGTCTAACTTTTAAAAATTAATTCCTGTGATTCTATTTTGGGCTGTGAATTATAGACAATTTGTAATCAGTTGCAAAAGATTAAACCCTAGGCATAGCTAATGGGGATGTTTTAATAGTGCAGATGGCAAAACAGCCTGTGAAAGCAGGTCTGGTGGGCATTCTGCAAAAGCTAATTCAGTCAAATTTTATCCAAGATGACATAATGTACAATTGCTACACTGGGGAAGTCTATTAAAATTTCACACGTTTGAATCTCTCCCTTCTCTTTTAATTAGAATTTTCCAAGATAAAATAGAAGATGTGTACCTCCCTGAACCCAACAGGAAAGGTCAAGGATAAACAGCATGATGCATGAAGATCCTTTGTGCCCAACATGGTCAGGTTAGAAAGAATGTGTTAAAATGATTGTGTGGAAAAGACATGTCTGGGAATGAATTTTCATTGTGAAGCAACGGTGGCACTGAGATGTTCTGCCTGCACATGCACACCCACCCACTCCGCCTGTTACATTATTCAGTGTGTGTTCTGCTCTCCCAAGCACAGCAAGGCAAGTGAATTCCTCTTTTTTTCAGGACTAAGTATTCATTTCCAAAAGACTTCAAAGTTTTAACCTCATTTTCCAGGGAATGCAAATTATATTCTTGAAAGGATCCACAGAGAAGATTACTTTGGATTCTCATTCTGATGCCCAGTGATGTTTATGGATATTATTGTACTGAAAAATCAAGGAGCAATCCTTTTTTTATTCTAATACAAAGTCAAGACAATTTTTTTCTTGTTTTCTTTTTTTTTTTTTTGCCTTCTGGCCCTGTGAATGCTGTATTCTTTGCCATGAAATGAGCTAGCATGACAAGAGAATTGAGAAATGTGTTCAGAAAACTCTTTTTGAAAACCACTCTGGAAGAAAATGCAGTGACTGAAATGGAAAATATGGGTTTCAGTTTTTTTTTAATTCTGGAAAGGGAATCCAAGTTTAGTACCTCCCATATAAATTCTGCTGTTATAAGTGCATTATCAAAGAGATCATGGCCTACTTATGGGCAGCAATTTTTGAATTGACTTCCTGTATGTATAAATGCTTGCTGGATTAGGTTGTGCAATGATGACAACTTTATGAACAAAATATCTATGCATCTTAAGACTCCTGAACTATTAAACAATATTGCAAATAATTGTTGGAGCTGGGTACTTAAATTGTATTTGAAGCGTTGCTGGCCTCCTATATTTGTCAGAGAAAAGTATTATTTGACATTTATGCATTTGATTATCCACTGAAACTACTGTATTCCAAGGCCCAAAGATTCTTAGATTGATGGTAAGCAACCACAAGATATTTTAAATAGGAC
>VWZN01021802.1:31185-46575 GCA_013396955.1 Regulus satrapa | reverse complement strand
ACTAATTAAAAAAAAAATCACAACTGCATCTAATTCATTAAGGACTATATACTTGTTTTTCTTGTTTTCTTCCGTTTTGTGTTTTCTTTGGCCTGCTTGCTTGTTTTATCCAACTGCTAAATATTTTAATTTAAACTGTAAGTTTTTGAGGGCATGGCTGATTTTATTTATTAATTTATTCCCTCTGGAGTTTTTTTGAAGTATTTCTAGGATCAGCCACAATTTTAATATTAAATAATGGTGAAGATTATTTATTTTTCATATGAACATTTGGTAAATCATAAATTATCAAATACTTAAAGTCAAGTTCAGCTGTTTAGGTCCAGGATGATTAATGAGGTAAAATACATGATCACTGTTTCCACTTCTGTGGCTCAGATAATACTGGGAAATGTCCAGATAGTCATAATGGTCCTGTGTAATCCTAAACTCTGATGTTGTGTGTGTACTTGCTTATGAGATCTCATGAGTAAGATCTTACACTCCCTCTCTGCATTTTTATTCCAAACAGAAGCCAAGAGCAATTCACAAGTAGCATGACCAGACTCCAGGGAGAATGTTCTTATACTTTTGAGTGGATTGCCTTGGGGGAAAACTTTCAAGTTCTATGTAATATTTTTATTCATTTTGTGTTGTTTGTGTTATTAGGGTGCAGAACCTAAAATTTAATCAGAATCAACATGGGCTGTGAGCAAAAAGTAGGAAGATTTCCCCAGTGTTTGGTGACATATTTAAGTTTATTAAGTGTCAAAAGCTGTATGTTATGTTTAGATAATTAAGAATGGTACTAAGTTTCATACCCCTTTTGCCTTTAAAAATTTCTAAATAGAGATTAAACCTTGCAGAAAGTCTTTAATCAGCTTGAAGAACGGAAGAACTATTAATGTTTTAGGATTGCACAATTTCTTAAGGTTTTTTGTTTTATATCACATTTAATATGTGTGGTTACAAAAGAACTTGAAAGAATTTCTGTTAAATGAGGTGAATACAATGAGAAACAGACCTATGCCAGTTCCACCATAGATTGACATTTTAACTCTGTTTTTACTCCTAGTCTTGCCCTGCCTCTTCCAGGTAGAAAAGATTCCACTTTTGCCTATCTGAAAGTAATATACCTTTACTTTCTTGAAACTTGGGTGGTGTTTTCTTAGACTTATACACAATGCCTTGGAAGGCAAGTGGTGATTACTTGTCAGCATGTTCTTACTCAGATAAAATGAAAGAGGTGGAATGAAGTCGATCTGATGTCTCTGTTCAAGCTACTGTTGTTATTACTGTTTATATTGTCCCATACATCCTAATAGAAAGTTAGAAGAAAAAAAGCTTACAAATGTTCCATATTTAACAGACTCATTTTCTCTATGGATATATGTGGCAAATAAAGTATTGTTTTCAATAAAGAAGGAACATTAATTTTACTAGACAATTCAGTAATAGTGTTCCTTGCTAATGTGCCATGCTTTAATTAAATGCCTGAGATGATCATATCATATACGTTGAATTACTGTAAGCCATGCAGAAATCAGCAAATTTAGAAAGTATCATTTCTTTCTGCATCATTAACCCCCACTTTGCCCATCCTATCCCTTTTATTTAAACCAGTTCATTAGAATGCTAAAAATAATTTGAGAATATAATTAGTAGAGTTCAAGAATTGTGTAATTTCTGAAGAAATTACTGTTTGTCTTCCTTTGTCTACTTACTAAAACAAATTTCTCATGATCTCATGTCTCAGGCCTGTCATCTCCACACCATCTAATGCCTATTATTTCTCACCTCTTTTCCCCAAAAGAGGCTATATTTTTTCCACTTGCTAATAGCTCTGTGTTACTAGCCTGGATATGGAAGTGGTTGCAGTTAAATCTCAGTGATATCCAAGTGTCCTCTTTTAAACTTAAATTTTGCAGTAGGCTATTGCAGAAATGGGAGAAGTGAAGTTCACTTGTAATGGAAGAATTAAGCCCTTATTCAACTAGTAGTGAATTAGCCTAACAGGGTGATTTCAAGCAAATATACATTAAGATCTTGAAACAGTGTTCATATGTACTGAAAGCTATACCATTGCAGTAAATTTTAAACGCTTGGTATCTCTTTGTATGACTTAGAGCTTTTTTTTTAAAAAGAAAGTTTACTTTTTTTCTTTTTACCTACCAAAAAATTAATTTTTTATGTTTGGTATAATTAAATCACATTTAAAGAGAAACATTTCTACTCTTAATAGATAGTTATAGCTCTCTGAAGTACTAAAAATGGTTGAGAGAAATTAAAGAACAGACACTTTTTTGTTTCTGTGTGAATTAAAATGAATTGATGAAATGCAGAAATATTAGAACAAACTCTCTTTAGGATTTTGTAGACTACTTAAATAAGCGAATGAAAATCAATCTTTGTGCTGCACATGAAATACCATTAAATAGTAATAATATTCTGAAATTTAATATATTTAATTGTATATGTTAATTTGAAATGTGTATAATATGAACCTTATTGAGAACATGCTACCCATTTTTTATGTGACTGAGATTGTTGTGAGTTTTTGATTTAATCAGTTGTGCCGTTGGCTTCATTTCAGGAGGAAAAAGGGGAGCACCCCAGGGAATGCTGGGCTGTTCCCTCAGCTGCTTACACTGTGCTAATGAGGTGTCTTCGGGAAGGGGTAAGGCTCTTTCATGGTCCTCAGTAGAATTTCTCCACAGTAATAACCCTTTAGGCATTGTGTGAGGATTGTAGCCTGCAGCATTGCAGTACCTTGTCAACCAAGCATTGCTCTTGAATTTAAATAATCATAAGACCATGACCTAAGCAGGAGATTAATGCATTGTTGTTGTCTGTACATTCAACATTTATCTATTGCTGCTTGTGCTGGGGGAAATGGAAGAGTAAATATAAATTGCTGTTAATAAATGTAAAATTTATTAATGATGTAGGCATATTTTGAGAAATGTTCTGACAGTTTGCGCTATCCTCTTGGAATTTGATTTTCATATGTCTTTGTAAATCTTTGAGCAAGATTTAAGTTTCTTTCTTGAAGTGAATGATACACAGTTTTTCAAAACTGCATTGTTATCCTACTGGCTTGTCAGTATTCTTTTAAGACAAAAAAGTAGTAATTAGGTTTATTCTCATACATGTGCTGTACTGTGTTCTTCAGTGGTTTTGGTGATGGCTTAGCTGTGCTAGAAGAAGGGAAGAAAAATATGCATATAGTTATGTTTGTAAAATGAAAAAGAATTGAGTGGAGGGTTTACATTCACTGCTTGTATGAGACCACTTTATTTTTGCCCAAGGCAAAGCTCAAGGCAGAAAACATGTCAGAGGTTGCTAGAAGGTGGAAAGCAAGAGGAAATACCTTTTTTCCTTCCTTTTTGAGATCTTTATTGCCTACAGATTGTGATTAATAAAGGAAGAGCCTAGATGCATTTTAATATCTTCAAACCTTCACATGACCAAGAACACAGAACTGAGTTTGTATTGTGGGTGATTTCCAGCTTGTAATTAGAGTAAGATGTCACTCTAAGGCACTGTAGTGAGATGCTATTTAATTATAAATTTAGTAATGGAAGACTTGCTGTTTCTGAATATACAGTGTGCAGAGACTAAATCAAGACATCCATAAGACACTAATTTATTCCCATAAAATAAAATCACTTCTTAGTCCTGAAACATGTCAAATTTTTCTTAATAATTTATCTTGATATAATTTTTCTTGAGAAAATGACACAAAATAGAAGTACATTTGCCATGCAATAGTTCAATTAAATTTAATTAAGCATAAATTTAAAATTATATCTAGGCTAGCCAAGTATATCTGTACACTTCTACACTTTCTGTTTGTGAGGATGCTCATTTGTAATGTGTATATATATATATATATATATATATATTTAAAACATGTTTGAAGCTGTGAAACTTTACAATACTTTAGGATGGAATGGACATCTGAAGGTAATCTAATCCAGCCTCCTGTTCACAGTAGGTCTAAACAGATCAGGTTGCTCAGGGACATGTCTATTTAAGTCTTGAATTTCTCTAATAACTATGGTCCTGCAATCTCCCTAAGCAAGGTTTTACTTGTTTATGAATGGAGCTTTCACTTCTAGCCATTGCCTCTTGTCCTGTGTCTAAGCAGCTCAGAAAACATTTGTCACCAGCTTGCTTTGCATTTTTATACTAATAATTTTTAAAATTCTACATACTTACATAATTAATTGATTGTAAGTGTTCTAAGTTCTGTTGGGAGTTAAGGAAGTTTTACATCAGGATGTTTTCTGAAGTGATTATGGGCATCTTGTCTCAGTAGTTATGAAAATGGCAAACTAACTATTTGTAGTAAGGGCTGAACTACCACAGTGCATTGTATATGCATTATAAATACTCACTTCTAGTTTTTATTGCCAGTTAAGAAGCTTCATTTGATGTATTTAATAAAAATTCAAGAAAATAAAACCAGTTCATGTCATTCAGTACTAAGGTTTATATAGTTTTGGTTTTGTAAGCTAAGTTCACTGCTCTTGAGTTTTATTATGAACTACTCTGAAGTGTTCTTGGACTTCTGAAGTTTTATAAGATTTGTCATTATCAAAGCAGAATTGCCCTCTGAAACAGAACAGTAGAACAGGAAGGAGTTTGAAATATGTGTATGTCCCTTTTATTTGCCCATAAAGGAACAAAATGTTCAGAAAATGCTGGTACTGTCATTTCCACATACTTTCTGTGCCTGAAAATCTAACAGTGACAAAAATGTGTACGGGTCAGTCAAAGGAGTTCTAGGGTGATGGAAGTAGAAGATTCGGAAAGTCTTTTATCTGTAAGGGAACACAAGTTCAGATTTTCTGCATTTCAGTGTTGTTAACTTGAGATAGAAGCTGATTTTCAACTCAGCAGAGAACAGTTGAGTTTAATTATGTGTCAAAATAAGGGAATTGGTACACTCATAAATAAGTCATTGATAGGCTTGATTTGATATGTTTAGTCTTGGTATAATGTTGTGGTCTGTCAGAATGCATGTAGTAAACACTCTGATATTTATTTGCTAATCTTTTTCATCAGCTGTTTCCAACAGTGAAACAAAATGCCTGTTCCAGGCATCTCTATTTGTTTAAGTTCAACTTCTAAATGTTTTTGTGCAATCTCTAAGATAGGAAGGTCCTGATTTCTACTCCTAAAGTGTATAGCTGTTAGAATTCCTATGTTATCCAGTCATGGAAGATACTTTCTGTTTCAAAAAGGTTGTTCTTATTTAATATTAAGTACCCTATGCTAATTTTCAAGAACCATTTTCCTTTTATGCATTTTTCTTCATTTATTCAAAACTGCTTTACTGAAGTTCCCCTTATGTACTTGACCCTCAATGGATCATCTGTCTCTGATTTGAGTCTTGTCATTGACTCTGCATATAGTTTCTTGTCTTTATTGTATTTAAGGTTCAACCTACTCTTAAGTAAGTGAGATCTTAGCTTTAGTTTCTGTTTTACATTTGCTTCTATTCAGTCAATCCTTTCACCTTTTTGCTTCTCTGATTTATCCCTTACGTCTGCTCCTCCCTTCCTTCAGATCCTCCCTAGTCTTAGAACTGATAATCTTTCTTTCCTATATCCAAACCATGTTTTGATGTGTTTTACAATTTTTCTTCTCTGATTTGGTCTGGATTATGTTGCTTGGATGATGTCTCTCCCTGAAACTAGACAGTGAAGTCAGAAACTGTGCAAGTCTCATCTTTAGTCTTCCTGAGAATGGAACCATTGAAAAATCATTCAGAAACTTTGTATCTGTCCATTTCTGCTCACAAATGTAAATATAAAATACACTACTACATGCAATTATAGTAATAATGTAATAGAATCTCAAAAAATATCTATACAGGCAGTACACTTGTATGGATAAATGAATATATATTAACTGTATCTGGCTTTCAAAAGGTACATAACCCTCTAATTTTACAGAGTGGCACGTGGAAAATCTATTTGAATCATAAATAGTGAATGAGTTTATAAGGATCATTTTCTGTCTCTTGGATGTGCAAGGTACTGTGTAAGCAAGATTTTTAATAAATGAGATCTTGCCAGAACACTATATAGTGCACATTTCCCTCTTCCATGTGGACTACTTCCTTTATGAGGGAGCAAGATATAAGTCTGAGGGCTTTGGTTCTGAACAGATGAGAAATTTTAATAATAAAAGTAATCTTTAAAAAATAATTGCCAATATATAATATAAGGCCATATGTCTTATAATGTATATTCTTAGCCAGAACTGTTCCTTGACAGTGAATTTGAAGGAAAAAGGAGAATTTTGAGGAGAGGAGAATAAAACCACAACTGTTTCCTCAGAAAGTATTGTACAGTCTATAGTAACATAGGATCAGTTTGAATAATATATATTCTCATTTTTATTTCTTCTTTAGACATCAGGTTTTTTACTGGCAGAACTGCCTATGGGATAAGAGTAATTCTCTGAATCATATACATGATCACTTTCACTTCTTCAGACATAAATTTTCCAGTTTACTGCCATAATTTTAAAAAAATCATTGAGGCATTTAAAAAGTTTTGTTTCTACTTATTTTCTCTTCTTTCTGGAGGCTTTATGTTGCAAATTGTTGCGAAACTAAGATTTAATTCTTAGAATCATGAATGCTTTGGAGGATACAGTTAGGTAACTTTCACTAGGTTATATTTGTAGGTTTTTTATTCTGTCTTCTTAGATTAAAGGAAGAAGTGTATTCAGAAGTTGTTTTGGAAGAATTATGTGGAATGCAGGGTTACTTCCTAAATCCTTCAGCTTTTAATGTTTCTTTATCAGTGTTATACTGTTACTCAAGTGTGTCTGTATGTAGTGTAATATAAAATCATACAATATAGAATGTCCAAGTTGGAAGGGACCCACAGAACCCTTCTGTCCTGCACAGGGTATCCCCAAGAGTCCCAGTATGTGCCTAAGTTGTTTTCCAAACTCTTCTTCAACTCTGTTTGGCTCAGTGCTGTGACCAGTTCCCTGGACAGTCTGTTCCAATACCTGACCACCCTCTGGGTGCAACACCTTTTCTTGATATCCAGCCTAAACCTTCCCTGACACAGCTTCATGCTGTGCCTATCACTGGTCACCAGAGAGAAGAGATCAGTGTCTGCTCCTCCACTTCCCCTCAGGAGGAAGTTGTAACTGCAGCGAGGTCTCCCCTCTGTCTCCTCCAGGCTGAACAGACCAAGCAACCTCAGTCACTCCTCGTATGACTCCTCCTCATGGCCCTTCACCATCTTTGTTGCCCTCCTTTGGATGCTCTCTGACAGCTTAATGTATTTTTTCTGTTGTGGGACCCCAAACTGTCCGCAGCACATGAACTGAGGCTGTCCCAGCTCAGCAGAGCGGGACAATCTCCTCCCTTGCCCAGCTGGCCTTGCTGATCCTGATGCACCCCTGGACAGGGTTGGCCCTCCTGGCTGCCAGGGCACTGCTGACTCACATTCAACTTGCTATCAACCAGGAACCCCAGGTCCCTTTCCACAGGGCTCCTCTCCAGCCTTTTGTCCTCCAGTCTGTCCGTACATCCAGGGTTGTCTCTACCCAGGTGCTGAATCTGGTACTTGCTCTTTTTAAACTTCATACAGTTGGTGATTGCCCAGACCTCCTAAATTTGTTGAGGTCCCTCTGCAGGGCCTCTCTGCCCTCAAGGGGGTCAACAGCTCCTTGTGACTCAGCTTCATCACTAAACCTACTTTAAAAGATTGTAAAACATTTTATCCTAACTTTTAATAAAATGAAGATACACTATTTTTGGTAGTATGTTAGTTAGCATAGTGACTGTAACTTCAGTGCTTCCAAAATATTTGCTGCAGTCATTAAAGATATACAGTGGATTCAGTTATTTTAAAAAATCAAAGTAGATTCTTTTATTATATTGATTCCCCCCTTCCTTCCCCCCAGTTAAAATTGAAAGACTTGATTATAAAGAGTTTTCTTTCAGTGGTTTGCAACTTTCTATCATTCTGGTATTTCCATTTTCATTCAGGGGTCTTTTTCATTAAGCATTCCTGATTTCACTGGAAATAGATACATCTGCAAGTGTTCAACATGACTGAAAGTTAGGAGCTTTAAGTGTGCTTTATAAAAGTAGTTGAAAACTAAATCCATTGAAAGTAAAGCATGTGCTAATTTTTTTATACAGTTCTATTCATAGTTTTAGATTTCATGCAGTTCACGATGTGGACAGAGGGTTACTGATACATGGAACTGCTTTACTCATATCTTGAAGATCCATTTCTGTTCACTAAAATAGCTTCTGTTCTGGTAACATTGCTGGATGACTCCTTTAGTTAAGAGGCCAAATTTTAGTTTAGATCAAGCTTCCCTTGCAGACAGTTAATTAAGCAGAAGATGGTACATGTCTTGTTGCTTAGATAGTGCTCAGGAACAGATATCAGAGGAGCTGAAATGGAAGGTCTCAGGTGGCAGCAAATAGAATTACTTTGGAAATATCATTGAGCTTTTAGAGCACAATGATGATGCATTTCCTAGTCAAAGTAGCAGGACAATCTGGAACAAGGCGTAACTCATCCCCATCAGGGGCTGAAAGGAAATAAAGCACATCTCCAGGACCAGATTTTGCAAAGAAAAGCTTTAATTGCATCTGGAAATTTTTTTACATTAATAATAGCTATTATCCATGATATGTTGCTTTGATTATGATTATTTAATGGGATTATAGTTAATTTATTGTTTATGCCTGCTTAATTTAGGAGTGGAATTCCAATTGGCAGTCTTTATAATCACTTCATTTCAGTTACAGATTTGATTGCTAAATGCATTGATTTAGTCAATGTGATAAATGCATGTGGTTTTTTACCCTAACTGTACCCCCCCCCTAAAAAAAAAAGACTAAAATGCAGGAGTGTAATTCACAGAAAAAAGATTAAAATGGAACATTATTTTTAAATGTTTTCATAATTTTAGTTTTAGTAAACATGTATGAGTATCTGTGTATTGAGGTTTTTAATAGGTCAAAATAATGCAATATTTTGCAATGATCAAAACTGTAGAAAGAGAGAAGCGTAAATTCTCTCTGGTTTTATGGTTGCAAATAAGAAGGATGACCACAAAATTCAGTGGAGTTTTTATATTAGTGTAACAACATTAGGTCAAAATTGACTTTGGTATTTATGTTAAATATTTTGAGTAGAGCTGCAGTTCCTTGGAAGAACAGGAAGAATTATCATGAAAATTATGAATACAGACCTTCTGGGGTTTTTTGATAGCATTATACTAGAGTTTCTAAATATTTTGACATCTAGAATCTTTATTTTAAATCTACTAAGTTAGTAGAAGGAAAAGTGGATATTGAATATGTTTTTTATGAAGTATATGTTCTCTCCTTCTGCAAGGCTTTTGTACTACTTTCTGAAAGGTTTTATTATTGTTGCTCACAGTTGTTGGTGGCTCCGATTGTAAAAGATATCTGTAAGAAATCCAAGGCTTAGTAGGCTAAAAAAGAGATCACTTTAAGAAAGAAAGAAATCAATTAGATATTATGATTAATTATTTGCAAAGCCAGACTGTAAGGACAAATTGAATTATAAAACTTACATTAAAATTCATTCTTGCTGAATTCAAGATGCTATTCAAGACATGGTTGAAAGACTTCACTTTTTTTTGCAGTTCAAAACTGAGATGAGCTGAGGCAATGCACAGCCAAAATAACACCAGCAATGTATCTTCCAGTTCTGTTAAAGAGTCTGATTTTAAGTGAAAATTATTCACTAACTAAAAATATGTACTAAAAATATGTACTAAAAATATGAAGGATTCCGAATCTCATATGCAAATTTAGGACTTCTTATAGTAAATGGGACCTAATAATTTATCTTAAGCATTGGTGAGGGTTGTCTGCTTCAGGAGAAAAGAAGGGAGTTGTGGAACAACTTAATTTACAAGAAGTCTTTGTCTTTATCCCAGGATTGGTTGACTCTTCTGAATAAAGAACATTTAATGTATTTTTTCCTAATGTAGCTGAATGTCATAACTGTGCTATTCAGAGTATGTTCTAGTGATCACTGTTGACAAAAATTCATTCATTTAAAAAGCACTGATCCTAGAACACCTCTAACATAACAAGAGCTTTTCATTTGTAATGACTGCGTTTAATTTGGGTTGATTATTTGGAGACAAAAGATTTTATATTAAATTGTAGTTATATTAAATTGCCTTTGTAGTAGAAGCGAAAGTGGGGAAAAGTAGGATCTATGAACATAACTTTGTCATCAGGTAAAGTTTCTTGAAAACTTACTTTTGCAAGTATGAAAAATAATTAAGAAACCACACCAAGACAATATATATCTTGAATAAAATGTGGACATAGGCAGTAATTTACAAAAAAATTAGAAACATTTGCACATGTGTTTTTCTTCTTCTCCTTCCTATAGGAAGAGCGTGTAGTCAACCATTTAGCAGCAAAGATAATTGAAAATGTCTGTACTACTCGCTCATGCCATGCACAGGGATTTATTACAGGAGAAATTGGACCTGTCTTGTGGTACCTTTTCACACATTCTACAGGAGATTCTTTGAAGATAACTCCGGTTTCGGTAAGGAATTTGCTTTTATGGTGGTGTAATGCTTTGGCATTTAGTCTGAAAAACCTTATGAATTGGAACTGAAATATATTTGAGCACACATGTTTGCTGTTTGTTTGTGTTTTTTATGTTTCAGACTGTATTAAAATATATTTGAAAAATTTCTGAAATTGAAAAATGCATTTATTACAGTTCTGTGCTTTTGAATAGTTCTTGTGATTCATCATTTTCCAGAACATGTGTTTCCTTATGTTGATAATAATGAGTCATGTTTAAAAGGTTTAACATTTCAAAGAATCTATTACATTCTTGCAAAATTGAAATTTCTCTTTTTGTATGATGTTTCAAATGAGATTTGTTTATTCTCCTTATCAAAGACTTGTTTAGAAGAATTAGTTGAACTAATCACTTTTTATTAAATGGAAAGAGCAAGGTCCTAGTCTTTGCTGTGAATTTTTAAGGCAATATAGAATGATAACAAGACAAATACAGTCTCGTTCCATGCAAGCGGAAGGTTTGGAACAAAAGAATTTATGAGGCAGAAAATACTTAGCAGGATTGTGATTTTAACTGTATCTCTTGGACTTTTTACAAGAGCGTGTAGTGACAGGACACGGGTGAATGGATTCTAACTGAAAGGAAATAGGTTTAGATAAGATATTGGGAAAAAAATTCTTTATTGTGAGGGTGGTGAGGCACTGGCACAGGTTCCCCAGAAAAGTTGTGGCTGCCTCACTCCCTGGCACTGTTCCTGGCCAGGTTGGATGGAGCTCTTGCTTTCCAAATGGAAAATGGTAGTGTCCCTGCTGCAGCAGCATGCATTTAGACACATCTAGCATAAAGGCAATTAAAGAGAGAGAAATTAAAATTTATCTGAAGTGTGGCTTAAGAGGAAAATGGTATAATAAATTTATAATTTTTAAAAATATATCTATTTATTGATTTTTTACATTAGTGTGTATTTGTGGCACAGTCTTGCCTGCAATATAAACTGCTCAATATTGGAAAAATGTCTTGAACATTTTAGAACAGGAAACCTATTTAGTAAAATAAGTGTAATAAAAACCTTTGCTCTGCAGCATCTGAAATTCTTGGCAAAAACAGTCTAAGAACTTTCATGGGTAGAGAACATTTGTCTCTAAATATGTAAAGTATATGCATGAGTCTGGCTATTAGGCTGCTTTGTTAGAAGGTGACTTTTTGAGACTTCACCCATTTGATCTGTGAGGCCTTGATCAGAGCTGCATGTATGGGAAGAGACTGGAGATAAGAGTTATGATTTCCTTTACTTACTGAGTTTTTAAAGTAGCCTGGTCGATCCTCTCTCCTGTCACTACTTTTGCATAGCTATAAGGGTAGTTTGGTGTGTGCTTTCTATTCTTGTCAATCATTAGACTGGGAAGTTGTTATTTGTTTGCTACTAGGTCATAGTATTTTTTTTTGTAATCTCTTTCAACTCATGCTGAAAGTTCCCTATCTGCTTGGAGAACTTTGTTTCAATTCCCTTGATTCCTACTGCAGACTTCCAGGGCCTGCTCCATTTGTAGGGGCTGGTTGGCCAGTTCTGTCTGTCTTGTATACTGCAGTAAGCAACATATTCTGGAGAAACTCTTGTCTCAATTGCATTCAGACAAGGAGCTAAAAAAGATCACCAGAGGAGTTATCAGTGGGACTTCCCTTTTTTTATTTTTCTTTTTCCCTCCTGAAAACTCAGTTTCTTCTTAGACAATATAGGATGCTTGAGGTGAGCAGAGCTTCTTTTTCTGCTCAATAATGCAGAAGTTGCATATCTGCTTGTCAAGAATAAACTTGTAATCAGTGGAGATTCACTAAGGCTTTCTGCAGCATTGGGCTCAAGGGTTACTGTCATCAGTGCCATATGGTTTGCTCACTTTGCCCTTGGATGAGTGTCAAGAGACTATGAGAAGAGTGAGTTGTTGTTTGTCTGTTTGTATCCTCTGCTTCTTTCGAGAACCCAGGTCACTGGATCCTCCCAAGGCTGTAAGGTTCAGGTGAACCACTAAGAAGCTTTTGTCACAGTGTTTATGCTATGCATAAGTAGCCTCCTTTAAACACTACTGATGAGAAGAAAATTTTCCTGCTGGGAAAACTGGAAGGTAGCAAAAAATGTGTAAGAGGAAGCTAAAACCTGAAGAGCTTGTTGTAGCCTAGTTTGCTCCCTTTTTTGGTTTTCTTCTTTTTCTTTTTCTATTTGTGTCCATTGATAGCTACCACTATCAACTAGTCAGTGAGGTTTTATTAATTGCTCAGTGCAGTTGGACAGTGCTGGTGTGTGTGTGATCTCTTCCAAGTGAGTAGATGCAAAGTATCACAGATTGTGAGTTCGTCAGTTCCTTCATCTCTTGTTTCTGTAGCTGTGATACAGCAGCCTGATCTTTGTGGGCTTATTGTTCAGCCAGGCCTGTTAAATGCAATGAGTTTTACTGCAATATTTTTACTCCAGTTCAAAGCTGAATCATCTGATACTCACAGGTTGGCACTGGGACTTGGAATGACATTGGTTTTGCCAAGCTCTTACTTCCCAATTCTTTGTGTTTGAAATCTTTGTATTATAAAACTTATTAGTCTTTTAGAAGCTACTCCAGAAGCTTTCTTACAGATGGCATCAGTTAGGATAAAGTAGTGTGTGTTTAGGATAGCTGAAGTTACCAGAATTTCCTAGAGAAACGCAGCTGATTTGTAGGACATAATTTCAATGGCAGTTGACAATCTAGGTAAGAAAGATTTTTTTCTTATCATTCTGTTACCTTTTCTCTCTTAAAGTTGCTTAGCAATATGTGCTTGGGTGTTGAGGCCAGCATTCTAAAAAGAGAGCCAAGTTGAGTGTGCACACCGAGATCTGCTAAGGCAAAAATTTCTTCAACATTTTGTGCATATCTGTGGTATAAATGTACATATGGACAGTAGAAACAAAACCATAACTGTTCCCAACAGTTTGTTTGCTGTGAAGGCAATAGACTTACTGGGGATCATACTTTTCCCTTGTGTACTTACTGAAGTTTCAGTCATGCTGGAGGTAGGACTTGTTCCAAATTCACATATTGGAGAGCTTTGAGTGAAAGCAGGTGTGATGAGAATTGCAAGAGTAAGACACATTCATTGTTCTATATCCTTGGTGAAACTGCTTTCTTCTAGTTTTTCTGGTCTTCATGGAAATTACTGCTATCCATGGAGTTGAATTCATCTCCTCTTTTCAGTGAGATCATTTTACACTAGTGTTCTTGGGTCTGAATGGGTTCCTGGATTTTCCTCTCCATTCTTTTGGGGATTGTTTCCTTTATCAGAAGACTGAGGTTTAATACTTTTATATGAAGTGAATTGAACAAGGGAGCTTCTAAAGTAGGATGCACTAAGGTGGTACTTTAATCCTTTTGCTGCTTTGTAGTGAAACACTAAAGTAAGAAGTAGATAAATTTATTACTCAATGCCTGATATAATTCATGGTTATGTATTAATACTGCTGTGGCATTTAGATATATAATCTTAGCTTCATCCGATAACAATCACTTGATACTGAAATCTAGTGCAGGAAGATCTTTTCCCAGCTAAAGTTTATGGAATTTTTAGTGATATGCTAATTTAAAAAATAAAATACTAATGTATTCTCCAGCTAGAGTGTACTGTATAATTTCTACATTCATTAAATTGTTGCTACAGATATGTAGGCAATTTTCACAAAAATTGACATCATCAGTGTCCCATTTCATTTTATTATGCAGTCATTCTTGCCTTGTTTGAATGTATCCTGAAGAATTTATTCTTAACTGACATCTATATTAGAATGTAAAAATACATTNTCAGAAAAAAAAAAAATTGTAAGATGTCAAAGCGCTATTTTGACAAGCTCAGCAGCAGGAAGAATATTTTCTTTCCAGTATACTGGAAGTTTTTTAATTAAAAAAACAAAACCAAAAAAACACAAAAACCCCTTAAAATTTTGTTTCTAAGAGATAACTTGTTCTACTGGANGTTTAATACTTTTATATGAAGTGAATTGAACAAGGGAGCTTCTAAAGTAGGATGCACTAAGGTGGTACTTTAATCCTTTTGCTGCTTTGTAGTGAAACACTAAAGTAAGAAGTAGATAAATTTATTACTCAATGCCTGATATAATTCATGGTTATGTATTAATACTGCTGTGGCATTTAGATATATAATCTTAGCTTCATCCGATAACAATCAATTGATACTGAAATCTAGTGCAGGAAGATCTTTTCCCAGCTAAAGTTTATGGAATTTTTAGTGATATGCTAATTTAAAAAATAAAATACTAATGTATTCTCCAGCTAGAGTGTACTGTATAATTTCTACATTCATTAAATTGTTGCTACAGATATGTAGGCAATTTTCACAAAAATTGACATCATCAGTGTCCCATTTCATTTTATTATGCAGTCATTCTTGCCTTGTTTGAATGTATCCTGAAGAATTTATTCTTAACTGACATCTATATTAGAATGTAAAAATACATTTCTGTTAAGAAATACATCTGTCATATCTTTACTTGGAGTTAACAGTCTGTCTGCAAAGTGTATCAGCATTAAGGGACTATGGAATTTTACTTATGATTATTTCAATCAATAATAAAAATATATCAGGAAGATTCTCTGTCTTTAGTCTCTGGAGTCAAGAAATGACACTTTACTTTGTCCTGCCTGTCAGAGGTGGCAAATGGGGACTGTGTCTCAGTATTTTTTTCTCACTTTGGAGTCCAACATGCCTCAGGTAAATATCACAGATTTTGCCTGTAGGAAAGCTGTGTCTTTTTATCATTTTGCTAGACTCAGAAAAAAAAAAAAAATTGTAA
>VWZN01021802.1:0-24086 GCA_013396955.1 Regulus satrapa | reverse complement strand
CCTCTTGTGTAGCCAATTCAAAAACATCATTACTTTTGTTTTAAACTTTTGCAGTATTACTCAGTATATCCAATATAAAGTCATAATCTTGTTGCAGTGTGTTCACTTGAAATGAAAAGAGTGTCCTATCCTGCGGAGTCTCCATGGATACATCAAGCATTTGCAGGGGAGGGAGGAACAGAGAAATGATAAATAATGTATCTGGCACTATTTTAGTGATTTTTGGCTTTTCTGATACACTAAGTCCTGCAGGTCAGCAAAGATGTGCTTGAGATTTTCTTAGGATAAACTGTTTCTGTTTTGCAGTCCTCAAATGAGCCAGAAAAGCAAATTCCAATAGGTCACATTTATTTCTTAACCAAGATTATTAGAACATTCCCAGATAAGCTTGATGTAATTAATTTTAATTGTCTTAACCCTTGTTAACCCCCACATACAGCACTGAAATATTCTTGCTTTCCAGAATATGAGGACTAAAACTGGATGTGCTTTGGCTTGTAGTTGCACGTGTCTTTGGCATGGTGTCCTTGTGCATGGTCTATCCAGTCCTTTATGTTACCATGGTCGGTGTTGCATTATATATACTCTTTGACTATGTCTGAGGTTTTATGGGATTTTCAACATAAAACAACATAAAAATGTTGGTTTTGTTTTGGCAATTTCACTAAAAAAAATCAACCTTGAAAAATCAAACCACACTTAATTAAAATTCAACCTTTGTATTTATTAGATGGTAATTTAAGAACTTGACTGCTGCAAGTTCATGCTGAAGGAGCTACAAGTCATGCTCTGTGAGCTGTTGAAGTGTTTAAAGTAGTGAACTTTTAAATCCCAAGACTGAGAAATTCTTCTATTTATGAAATAAATTGTTGAAGTACAGTGAAACAGTTCTAGAATAATTAATAGCAGCTTGTTTTTCTGGGATTTCTGTAGCTACTGAATGACAACTGCTTTTGAAGACAGGGTCAGAACAAAATCTGAGGATTTCTTNAAATACATTATAAGCATTGTCTTCTTATTTCAGTAACTGTCTTCAATTCTTTGTCTTATACCTGAATGTGGACAAGTAACTACCACTGTAGATTATAGTTTTGTCATTATCAGTATGAATTAATAAAAAGATAAAAATATCTTTAACAAAATCTTATTATAAGTTTATAAACTTATAATATGGAGGCATTTGCAAAGCATAGAAATTAAGTTTGAAAATACATAACAGTGCAACAAATGTTAGCTATTGGAATTTCTGTTCTTGCATAGTGTGGTACTGGTCTAGCTGCTTTCCTCTTGTGTAGCCAATTCAAAAACANCTAAAACTGGATGTGCTTTGGCTTGTAGTTGCATGTGTCTTTGGCATGGTGTCCTTGTGCATGGTCTATCCAGTCCTTTATGTTACCATGGTCGGTGTTGCATTATATATACTCTTTGACTATGTCTGAGGTTTTATGGGATTTTCAACATAAAACAACATAAAAATGTTGGTTTTGTTTTGGCAATTTCACTAAAAAAAATCAACCTTGAAAAATCAAACCACACTTAATTAAAATTCAACCTTTGTATTTATTAGATGGTAATTTAAGAACTTGACTGCTGCAAGTTCATGCTGAAGGAGCTACAAGTCATGCTCTGTGAGCTGTTGAAGTGTTTAAAGTAGTAAACTTTTAAATCCCAAGACTGAGAAATTCTTCTATTTATGAAATAAATTGTTGAAGTACAGTGAAACAGTTCTAGAATAATTAATAGCAGCTTGTTTTTCTGGGATTTCTGTAGCTACTGAATGGCAAAAGCTTTTGAAGACAGGGTTAAAATGGTGTCAGAACAAAATCTGAGGATTTCTTGGCCAACTCTTACACTCCTGCTCTTTTTCCATTCTTGGTTAAGATGGATAGTTAGTTGTTGGAAAGAATTAAACAGTCAGTGTTAATTAAACAGTCAGTGTTGATTTGCAGTTTTCTGTCAGCAAATGAGGAATTTGACCAGTTATATGTATGTTTAACATGCATCACACAGCAGGATTTTTAACTTTGTACACAACATGCATACACTACTCATCTATCCTATACTGTCACTGCCTTGAGAATCCAGCTCAATTGTTTGAAGGCAGGTTCCACTGATGAATTCATTTCTGCTCAGTCTAAGTTTTTTAAGAACCAGTTGACAGTTTTTAAATTTTAGCTCAGTTTTTAATTCTGATTTTTTAAATTCTTCTTTTATCCAAGTCCTAATTTTATTTCTTCCTTGAAAAGATATTATTCACTTTCTGAACTCAAAATGAAGCTGGATTAGATAATAACAATAAAAGAAGGTAGAAACAATTTTGCCATCTATTTGGAGCATCTGGTGTATAATTTGGGGTCTGATGTAGACAATATTGTGTCTAACTAAGCTGTAGTTTTTAGTATTCTTGCATATAAGGGAATGAATAGCTAATAAGTTTAAAAATATTTGTGCTTAAATATGTATGTATTCTGAAAATGGTTTGGCTTTGTTTTAAAATAAATATATTAAAATATCCTACGTTTATGCTTAAGGTAAGCCATTACATCTACACTTACATTTAAAAATCGCAGTTTCATCATCTTTTGTAGTCAATTTCATACTGTTTTGGACTTAGTACATAAAATAGTACATTAAAAAGTTTAGTTTTTCTCTACCTCTTGTGAAGATGTTCAAAACAGCTTTACACTGGGCCAGTCAATCTTGGACAGAATTTGTTTAGTGTTCTATGGATATTTTTTTTTCCTATGAGGTGACATGAACATGAGCAAACTTGAGGTGTATACAATACACCTTACAATACGTTGTGAGTAACCTTAACATATTTGTATTTATTTCCACCAAGGATTTTGTGACTACAGTTACTCGCCTACTTGAAAGTCCTTCAACTTTTATTCGAGCAAAAGCCTTTCTGGTCTTGCTACAAGTTTTAATGAATAACAGGGAGATGTTGCTCCTCAGTTGTCAAACAAGGTAAGGTGATAATGGAGGATAATCAAAGATACAATCTTTAAGTTGTACCTGAAATACTTGAAAATGTGTGGTATTTTTGAGCCAGTGTTTTAGATGTTACTAGTTCTGTGTGTAATAGTAATCCTTTCATTCATGAGAATATTTTGTCTGGGGTCATCAGGTGACAATTATTCACAAGGAGAAACCACTGTCTTGCAAGGAGAATGTCTTTTAAAGTAACTTGTGGTCCCAGTGAGCATTTGCATTTTTGGGGAGGAAAAAAGTGCAACAGTGAGTTGTTGCTGTGGTGGAAAAGCAAAATAAAAGGTTCTGTTATGTACCTTCCTCATCTTTGGGTTTGCTGTAGTCCACAGTCTCTTCAGGATAGTAACTTTCAAGGTAAAATAATGTTTTTTGGCTATATGTGCTTTGGGAGTGATTTACATAATGACCAATAAATTCCTGTGACTTTTACATGAAGTATTAAATTTCTCTTTGTTTTAAAATACTTTGGAAAGAAATTACTGAATCACCAGGGAATTGTTATTTGAATTTTTTTGTCTTCTGTTGGGACAGAAGCATTCCTGTATCAGAGAGGAACAAATTAGACTGTTAGAATTTGAATTGTCACCATTTTTTGAGGTGATAGAAGAAGTGAGATGAAAGAAATTTTAGTTGGGATCTTCTGCAATTTTATCTTCTATTACTCTGTAAGAAGAGTAAAATGAAGTGTAAACATAGTTTTTACAATATTAGAGCAGGATTGAAACTGAAAGTAAAAAAGGATGAGGCTTGTGGGTAGCTGTAAATCTATATCTACAGCAAATGCGACATTATATCTTAGATTAATGTTTGAGAGGAATTAGGATGTACACATTGGAGTTAAAGGAAAAGGCAGATGAGTTACACCATGAAGCCACAGGGAGAGGGCAGATTGTGGGGTGCTAGCATTATGTATATTCCTCCACTCTCAAACTTTGAGATGTGCCAATATTTGTAGAATCACTGAGAATAAGTACTGAATCCAAGGGGCTTTTTCATATGTACCTTTTTACACTTCCAGAAATGTTCTATCCGATTATGTGTTCTGGTTAGTGTAAAATGCCTCTAACGATTTGTACGTGGCTTTTTAAGTGGCTACATTTTTAGTAAGTCCTGCTATTCATGTGCTTGATGTACCACGTAGGACTGTCCTGTGTGTTTGGAGAAAGGTCTGAAAGAAATCCTGCACAGACAATTACTATTTGTTTATATAGACCGAAGATACTGTGTGTAGGAGAATAATAATTTTATCCATAAGATACTGTGTGTAGGAGAATAATAATTTTATCCATTTTCTTTATATGGCTTTCCAACCAGCTACCTTTCTGAAGAGAATGTGTTGTGAATTTGGAATATTATTTTGTATTATGACTTTTGGCTTTATCCGGCTTTTTTATTGTGATTCTCCAGACAGGGCTGATTAGAGACCAATACATAATGTAATACATTCGGTAAAGCATTAGGTAAGCCTTCTAGCAGCTTTATTGAACTGATAAACTGTTTATCTTCATTTGCAGAGTTCTCTTCATAATTGTCCTTTAGTAAACAGCATATCTCTTATCAGAATAGATCATCTAAAACTTCTCTCTTACATCCAGAAAGTAATATAGGTACAGAGAGGAGAAATGACCCATTCAATCCAGAGACACTTGTATTCATATTATCACTATGTAACTCTGGAATAATCTTAATCCCAGAAGAGATACTGGATACTCATTAATTTATACTGTTGTATTCCAGTTGGAGTATTTAGTTAGATGTCTTCAGTTGTCTGAGAGAAAAGTTTCATCAAAATTGAAACTCATAAATTCTAAATTGGTAGCATGGGAAGCAGAAATCAGTTAGATAACTATTGAAAATATTTTATATACATCAAATTCTGCTTCTGGAGGTTTGATTGGAGAAATGTAAAGAGCATGTAGTAAAATGCACATCCCATTTAATGGTTTGTCTTCAGCAGCTGCAGCTAAAGCCTGTAACAGGATTTATATTGCTTTAGATGATAAAATCTGTTTATGATAACGATAATCAATATAAGGGAATTTTTCAATGTGCATCACTTAATGGATGATGCAGATGATAAAACAATAATAACTGTTTCATGGCAACATTGCACTGAAAAATGCTTTTGTTTAGTTTGATAATTATGCTGGTTTTGCCTGGATTAGTGTTAATTTTCTTCATGGCAGCTACTATGAGGCTGTTTGTGCTGAAAACAGCCCCCCTGGGCCTCATGATCATGGGGATTGCCTTGGGGCCAGCATCCTAAAGGCCTTGCTCTGGAGAGCAGTCCTTCCTTTATTTGGCAGCAAAGTTGGGGCAGGGTCTGGAGTGCAAGTCTTGGGAGAAGGAGCTGAAAGAACTAAGATTGTTTAGCCTGGAGGAAAGGAGGCTCAGGGGAGACCTTATCACTCTTTGTAACCTCCTGAAAGGAGGCTGTCGTGAGCCAGAGGTTGGTTTTTGGTTGGTTTGTTTTCCTTTTTTTTTTTCTTTTTTTCTTTTTTTTTTCCCCAAGTAATAAGTGATAGGACAAGAGGAAATGTTCTTAAGTTTGGGCCACTGGAGATTTAGATTTGATATCAGGAAATTTTTTTTTCATTGATAATTCAGACAATAAAATCTTGTTCCCACTTGTAACCTTTGTGATATCTGTCCTTTCTAGTGGTTTTTGAGCTGAAAAAACTGTGGCATGTGAGGAAAACAATAGTTTCATCATTATTCACCTCATTGGGAGGAAAAGGTGTGGGACAGAGAAAGGAGGAGAAAGAAAGAGAAATGGAAGGAGGACTAGGGAAAGAGAAAGTGGAAGGGAAGGGTAATGGCAAGCTTGTTTTAGCTGTGCTGGTGTTATCAAAATGGATTTCCTTGTGTTTTTCTTCCAGTTTGTGCACAGGTACCACGAAAAAAAAAGGCAGCAGAAGCAGGGACTTGCTAAAACCCCTTTTTATTGCAAGCAATAATGGTGCCTCTGGGCTGGGAACATGACAAGCATCCAGTGTTGGAAGTTTTGATTCCTGGAACACAATCTTAAAACTACCTGCCTATTATTTGTTTTTACAGTTTACAGAACCTATTGGCTTTGGCCATGATACCAGCAGTTGCCATTCACTTTTGAGTATTTGTACACACCCTCTCCCATGCAAGTCCCTCTAATGCCTATTGATTAGCTGAGTTTACACATTCTGGTGGCAAGTTTCTTTTTCTACCTCTTTTCGTAAGTCTCTCCTTACTCAAAGAGTATGGAAACATTTTATAATTCCACATAAGAGTGGAGAAACAGTTGATCCCAACTGATCAAATGGATATTCCATTCCACGTGGTCTCATGGGGGAAAGAAGAAAGGAAGGGCAGGGAAGATATTAGGAGTGATGGCACTTGTCTTTCCAAGTAACCATTATATGTGATAGAGCCCTTTGTTCCTGGAGATGGCTGGACACCTGTTTGCCCATGAGAAGTGGTGAATGAATTCCTTGTTTTGCTTTGCTTGTGCAGATTTTGAGTTCTGTGGCTGAAAAGTGTTGATATATAAAAAGAAAAATAATTTTGGAGTGAATTAATTGTTCCTCAACATTGTGGAACAATTAATTCAGGAGACAATTCACCTGTTACTCCTTTTTCCTCCCTGTTCCATGTTAGCTGATTACATACCTTTGGTTCTTCCACATGTGGTACAGCTACAGAAGATACAAGATCGTTTATGCTGAAGTAGCACTTTATTATTTACACTATGCAAATTTATTTGTTTTGCTAATCACACTGAGTTGTCTAGTTTCCTTCTTTTCTGCTCAATTTGCAGAGACAGGCTACCTTGTTCTTCAGGGGAGGAATACAACCTAAAATTTTATTAAGACTTTTTATTTCACACTTTTCTGAACTAGCAGTAATTTCCTGAATAGTCTCACTGAATTATTCTTTTTGTATCTAAATCTCTTTTAGAGAATTTCCTAGGTAAACAGAGACTGACTTGGAGATTGAACTTCTTCTCCCAAAAGAATTTATTCAAACCTCTTGTTTTCTACTGTCTGTAGAGATGGACACTTGTGGAAAGATAGGATAGTATTCTAAACACATTTTACAGTCTGCAGAAATGTAACTATGCACAACAACATAACCTCTGAGCAAAATATTTCTCTGTTTCTTGTGCCCACTTCCCGTATTTACTAATTTTTCAAATCTTGTATGTGCCCTGAAAGGAAAAGCTTGACCTGGAAACCTACTACAGTCTCACATCTAGCATAGCCTGTTTGCCTTCCACATATTAAGACTGATTTAGAAAAGTAGTGAAGAAAAGAGCTGAAAATCCTGGTGCTCAGTCAGATGGGAAAACATGGAAATGGAAGGCAGGAGGGAACAATGATGTAAGTCAGTGGTTTCAGGAAAGAAACCCAGCAAGCTGGTATCAAATGAAAAAGAAGAAAAAAGTGAGGGAAGACAAGAAGTAGAGATTGATGCTTCTATTAGCATGATACGCTATCTGATGTTACATCTCTCATACTGTAAAATAATATATCTATACTATGTATAATTTAAAAATCTTCCTCATTTTCTGTTAGCAGAGATTAACTAATAACAATCATAATAAATAATAATAAAACTAAAAAGTAGTCCTTGATTTCTTGGGGCAAATGGACCCCTCAGAGTATGCACAATCTTTAGTTTCATGTAAGTCTGTTGTTCTTTGTGAGCTTAGTCTCTTCATGTGATCATCCTGCTAAGAGAGCAGTTCTTATTCTTTTAAGTAGTAGACCTCATTCCCATTCCTATCACTCCAGACTCTTAACTCAGGAATTTTCCCTTTTTTGCTTCACGCTTTCACATTTTTTGTTTTGCTTTTTTAGTGTGAAAGCTCACTGATGGCTATATTTTGCAATACAGACACTTGAATTTATTTTTTTAAACCAAACCTTTGCTTCATTTACAGTGGTTTACTCCTCATCATATTTAGCTTATTTGTAATCTACATTTTTTTCATGTATTGTTGAGTGCAAGAGAAACGTGCACCAAATGAACTGAATAGATGTATTTCTGTAGGCCTGGTTTTGCCCACTAGAGAGAACACTGAGACTCAGCAAGGAATAAAAGAAACTAATGAATTGTTCTACATATGATGGAGGAATTTGTCAAAGGAAAATAGAGATTCTAGTGTTTTACTGTCTACACAATTTATACTTGGACAGTTTTCTCGAGATAATGTTTAGTGGAACCAAACTACCAGGGAAAAAATTGTGCATATTTTTTAGAAAATCTTTATGTGAAAAACTATTTTGTGAATGGAAGAGCAACATAAAGGAGAAAACTCATCTTTCCTCTCTCAGAATAAATAAACCTAATTTATATCCTTCTCAAATGTGATTAAGTAATAGGAAATGCTTTTCTAAAAGAAAAGAACCTACTTCACTCAAAGAAATAAAGCCACTCATGTTGAAGTCTATTTGGCCCATTTTAAGTAAAACTCAAACTAGGTGTATTTCCATATAGAATCAGGTGATTGTTAAATCATGGAAGTGTTTTCTTTAAAAAAATATTAACTTAAACTCTGATATTTCCTTATTTTTTTAAAAGCTAAACATTTTTTGAATAAAAATTACTTGGCTGTCTGGACAAACTAGAAGGCCATTTTATTTAAAACATTCAAATTTTTATATAAAAAGTTTAAAGCTTGTAAAATGAATATTCTATTTGTAGCACAATGTCATATTTTTAAGTAGTTGTTTTCTAACAGAATCAGAATTCCTGTAATTTGATGCAATTTCCGGACATTACAAGAATAAGAGATGTCCTCATGGTCTCTGAGAAATGCAGTTGAATGTGTTGCATGTGGGCTATTGCACAGGTGAAAAGTAGTTACTCAGCGGCTCTTTTGATTTCTCTCTCTCTTTGTCTCTGTAACATAGGTTAGGAAGGATAAGAATGTAGTGTTCAATCATAATCATGTATTGTTTAGAGACATAATCCTGTAAAATGTATTCTTAGGTAGTTTTTACTTTGTTGAGTAAATCATCTTTTTGATGGAAAGATGTATTTCCTAGTAGTATTGTTATGAACACTTGGGCCAGTGTAAATAAGTAATTTTCATAGTTCTCTGAAAGAGCATTGGTTATCAGAAGAGTATTTTAAAAGATAGTACTGAAGTACATACTTAAAATCCAGATCATGGATTTCCGTCACCAGTGATTGATGGTTCTTCGCACAGGACCCGGAGGGAGTTCGAATGTGAAACAAAGATGTCAATAGTATGGCCCTAAAGGGAAGTCTGGCCCTTCTGTCTATTCAAATAAGCATTTTAAAATTTTGCCTGAAGCATTCTGTTACAGGTGTATTATTAAAGCAATCTCTTGTAAGTTAGCCAGTGGCTAATAAATCAGTTACCATTTTACTGTGAGAAATGTCATTCTACAGAATGGCACGGCCACAGAGCACTTACCAGTTGGAATGCGTGCATGGAGTTTGTATTTAGAAATCATGAACACCAGATTTCTAGAGAAAGGATGTAAGAGTGGTTTGGACTTTTCTCTCTTTCAATATGGCCTTTCCAGCTAGTGCTAACATTTTAATAGGCTGCAGTGTGATCTATGTAGTATGATTTTTCTGGACTGAAAGATTGATCTCTTATTCATTGACTTTAATTGCCCTTGCTTTTGGAATTCTTACGTGTTGAAAGTTAGTGTCTTGATTCTTTCACTTACATTGCAGGTATCAACTACATATTTCAAAATAAAGTGGATTGTAAAATTAGTCTCTCTGTGTAAATTAGTCTCTCTCTGACTAAGTTTGCAGAAAGAATCACTCCTTATTCACTCCTAATAGCAAGTATTCCTTTAAACTAGTAGAGTTGTGCTTATTTAAGGTAGTTCAAGGGTTTCTTTCCTTGTCTCAGTAATTTGTATTGGTTTTATAGTTGATTAAAAGAAAAGTCTAAAATTTTAACAAAATTGTAGAGACAAAACTAATGTATTGTCTGGATTATAACCACAGATACCAGAAATGTCTGACTCAGTGGGTTTTTTTTGAGATAGAGTGTTATTTTCATTGGTATGAGAGTTAATGTTTTGCACTTGTTTAAATGTAGACTCATGATGTATATTGAAAGAGACAGCAGAAAGACCATGCCAGGAAAAGAGCAGCAAGGTGGTAGTGAATACCTGTCAAAATGCCTGGATCTTCTCATCTATCACATTGTGCGGGAGCTGCCAGGAATTCTAGGTAAATTCACTTTGTTAGCCAAATAGATCTTATCTTTGCTTACTCTGTCAAAAAAAAGATGCCTCCTTTTGTATACAGGTGGAAAGATGTTTTCTGATTACATAAAATTTGCGTTATATCAGCTTCCTGAATTTTTTTATATATGTCTTGATCAGATATGTTGTATTGGAATGTATGATTTCCCATGTTAATATTTTGTTTTTGTGGAATGGTAAGCCTTACCAGCTCAGTTAGGAATTAATCTCAGAGGTACAATAAGTTTTATCAATGTTCTAAAGATATTATAAAATCTATAAAAATTGTGGAGTCTAAGAGCAAATTTGCCCCATAACGCAGAGGTCTGGGAGAGATGCAACAGGGCATATTTCTAAGTACATGTTAATCACTTATGCTGAAATATATATATTGAATATTTGCTACAGGCAGTTTTTCTGGAAAATTTCAGCTTAGATACTTCAGTTGTTTTAGATGCCTGAAACCAATTTGCTTATGCACATGAGGTTTATTTTCATAAAATTATTTTCTGATGAGATGATACCTGATGTATTTTTCATCTTCTCTACATTATCACTAGGATATTGAAAATGTAATGGTAGAACTGCAAAGGTTAGTAGATCTAAATGTCATGCTGCTATTTTAAAAGAAATTTTACTTCCTCTGCTAATACAGATTTTTGCCTTGCTGCAAACACCTGATCCCTTTTTTCTAGCTAAATATCAGGTTTGCATATTGGCAATATTTCAGGATGGAAGTCACAAACTAGAAATGTTTGAAGCACAAATCCACCTCCTACTGTTTATAAATACAATATGCAACTGATATAGTAGGCTCAGATATTTCCTCAGAATCTAAAAGTTTCAAATACATGTCTGTTTCATAATACACAGTACATCAATTGCTTAGACATGTAATTACTACTAATTTACAATTTTAATCCATTTTTGAGAACTGATATCAAGCATAATTTCTACACTTTGTTTTCTTTTCTAAGGTGGATCTGTGTTGATTGTTTTCTGTAATCTGAAGTCTCTGTGTCCATATTTGTCAGATGTCTTTTTTTATTTATTGCTGCATGATGAATGAGCATGTACTGCTTGAGGTGGTAAAAGCTATGGACACCTAAGAATAATAATCACATTTGAAAATTGGAACAGTGAAAAGCAGTTTAACTGCTGATTTAGAATCAACAGCCTAGCTGGCTTTTTTAATATGCTTTCATGTAAGCTCCTTACTGATCCCATCTTCTTCCACCAGATGTAGCTATAAACCAAATAGATTAACAAGTTGTAGAAATTGACCTTAAAGATACATTTGAACAAAATAAATACATTGCTAATCTTCTGGTTAATTTTAAAAGTTTTTGGTTGTTGGAAATAAGAAAGTAATTTTATTTCTGCTTTTATAATATTTAATCTATTGTTAGGAAATAGATATTGTTTAGATCATTATAAATTTAAAGGTAGCCATATCTGTCTATTTATCAAATGAAAAATTGCCAAATGTGATGGTTATATATTTAAAATATAGAAAGAGGGATTGTTCAGTAAATCAGTTACTAACCACAGAGAGGTCTTGTGGAATTACAGTATTGTGTGTAACTCAAAACAAAAATGTGTTGATGAAGAAAGTGTTGTGTTGTATGTATTTGAAGTATTTTTAAGCAACACTTTCTTTTCTTTAACAGTGAATGAGTCAAATCTTTAAGGCCTACTTTAGTGCTCTGTCATTTCTGTTTATATTGAAAACTGAACTCCATGGGAACTGAAGAAAAGCATTGGTATTATTCAACATCATTAAACTCTGAGCTACTCTGAAAGGAAAGGCCTTTTCTGTCCTCAAAAAACATATAAAATATAAAGTCCCATTTTTTGTTTGCTTGATATATAAGTGAGTTCCCTTTTACAGTTCTGAGCAGCTATCTTTTAAGGAGAAAAAATAAAAGGGAAAAAATATAACAAGTACTCTTTCAAGACAGTATTTGGCTTCTAGTATTTTCAGGTTATAGGGACAGAATTCTCCTTCTTGTCATAGGAGCTAACTTTTCTCATGCTGCTTCTGTTCTTTATCCCATGGAGAAGAGTTCTTGATTTTTGTAGACAATAGGAGGTGTACCAAAAATTTAGCATAGTGTTCCTTGATTTTTATGCTTCTTCTGAGTCTGAAGTATAATTTTCACTATTTCACAATTAAAATTTTTTACTTTATTGTTATTATTGAGGTTTGTCGTAGAGGCAACTAAGTTCTCTCATTGATCTGTTGCTATCACTTTTATGAGAATTCCTGTAGCTTTAGGTTGCTTATGTCACAGTCAAACTGGTGCATGAGAATGTGTGTGTGCATCGTTGGTGGAGGATGTCTTTTTTTGGAGGTGAAGGATGCTTGGGGTTTTTCTGTGTGTTGTACTGCTTCAGCATGTCACCCACTAATCTTGGTTCATTCAGTTCTTGGTTAACTGAAGGTCATGAGAATTTCCCTTTTTGCTTCAATGGAAATAGAACTGCATCCACACAATTTAGCCAGTATAAGTCCACTCTGCCAAGAGGGGTAATTTCATCTTTACTTCAACACTCATCTTTATGCTTCTGTCCTCACTGTTTTGCTAGAGGTTGCCTTTGCCTGTCCCTGTAGCCAGAGTAGGGGATTGACCTGGCTGAAGACTGAGCTAGGAAAGAATTGCTGGATTTGTCATGAACACTGCTTCTGGCAGACAGAGAAGACAGGAGTGAACAGAGGCTACTGGAAATCTTTTATACGTCATTTGCTGTTGTTCAGTGATATTTTTATGTTGGATCAGCCTGAAATACTGTTTTCTGTAGGTGACATTCTCAATGCCCTGACTAATGTTTCTGGACGTAAACACCCATCAACAGTTCAGGCCAAACAGCTGAAGATGTGCCTTCCTATGATGCCTGTAGTGCTTCATCTTGTGACATCCCAGGTAGATTGCCCCCCCACTTCCCGACCCCTAAAATTTGCTACAGAGAAGACAGATTCTTGTAGTTTCCCAAAATCTAATTTCTGTCAATTATTATCAGAATGAGTAAAATAGAGGTTTTGTTAATACATAGATATGTTGATGAGTATTCCTGCTATGAAGCAATGTTTGATAATTGTGCATTATATAACAACTGTAATGATAGAAGCAAATGCATATTTTTTCCTGGTTTTTTTTTTTTTTAACATGTGAAATAATAGTTTTATTTTTTCTGGTCATAAGATATGCATTTAATGTAATTTTTTTTTTTCATCTTTGGCTCATTTCAAATAGGTATTTCGTCCCCAGATAGTCACAAAGGAGTTTCTTTTCAACTATGGCATCTTACTTGTGAGTATAAAGTAGAAGATAAATATTTTTACAAGATATAGCTATGCATAAAATTTTGGAAATTACTGTAATGAAATAAAATTACAATAAATTTCTAATTTGGAGAGAGAACTTTGTTCTGAATGTAGATTTTAAGCTTTGATTGTATTCAAAACTTTATATATAACCAGAAAATATTTTCTATAGTAATCTCTTTATTTAAAGGGAAATTGTACATATTTGATGAATGGAGAATTTCCTATGTGCTTTATTTCTGAATAGACAAGTTTAGCTCTAAATTACATAGAATGTTCTCTCTTGTAATTCATACTAGTAATTTATTTCCAGAAATGAAAGAGAAATTATAAATAATCTGTATTTAAGGTATTGTTTCTTGATGTCATCTTTTTCTTCCTGCCAGTACTTCTAAACTGTTTTCAGTTGATTGAAATCTATGGAGCTAAGATACCGAACTCATGTTGACATTTACAACCTACTTTTGACAATACCCATAGAAAATAAATGTTTTAGCTGTGCCATTGGATAGTACAGGATAAATGAAATAGTACATAATTTCCTCATAGGAAAATAATTGTTTATGCTACGTGAGAAAAAAAAGGATATTATAAATTGCATATCAGAGTTAAGCCAACATTTTTAAGTGCATGATTTCATATATCACCTCTAGGTATTTATCTCCAAATAGCATGAAGGAATGGTTTGCTATAAACAATTAGATTGAAGTTATATGTTCAGATTCCCTTCTCTTTCTCCTTTGACTCTTTATTCCAAGAAAATGCAGTTTAATTGAAAAAAAAATTAGCATTAGAATGATGAAAAAACTTTGAAACTGTAGATGTTGAATTACAAAGCTCTTTTCCCTTTGAAGCATTTGTTACTAAGCAGTAGATTTATTAGTAGTTTTCAATCAACCTTCTAGAAGGTGAAATTCTTCTGTCAACAATATAGGTACAGCAGACCAGGTACAATGAAAGTTTTCTTTTGATGTTACTCCAGCTTGTTTGAACTACAGACTGAGGGAGTCAGGCTAGTTATACTGGCACAGCTTTCCCCTCAAATGAAGGAGGAGCACATTACTCAGTGTTTCCCATGTCTTGTCCTGTCTCCATTGAAAAAAGGCAGTTCAGGAACTTACATATACTATTTAAATTTACACGTGAAAAAGGGAGGGACAGTAGTATATCTGGAAAATTAACATCAAATTTTAATCCATTTTATGTAACTGTGTTATGACTAATATAATTACATCTGGAAGAGTAACTATCCATTCTATGAGGCAACAATCTACTCTGGAAATTTGTGTTTAGCAACATTCCCACCGACACCTCTTAAGGGGACATTCCATCATCACCTTGTGCTTTTTCAAAATACCATGCTGTAACTGAGGCCCCTAAGACTTTAGCGAGGCAGTCTTTTTGTTTGTTTTGTTCTTTCTTTTTTCCTGATTTATTCAATAATCTGGTTCTTAACAATAAGAAATTACTCAGAGTGGAAAGATGTGTGCTTGGGGTCTGGACGGAAAAGAAGAAGAGTTATTTTCCTGTAACAGTTGTTCATTGAGAATTTTTTTCTTCTTGCTGCTTTGAAGTTACTTCCATCATCACTGTAATTTTCAGTAGTGTTGAACAAAG
Source organism: Regulus satrapa (assembly GCA_013396955.1). Classification (NCBI taxonomy): domain Eukaryota; kingdom Metazoa; phylum Chordata; class Aves; order Passeriformes; family Regulidae; genus Regulus; species Regulus satrapa. Next base: position 8,936 of record VWZN01021802.1, on the reverse strand, counting down.
AAATTGAGAGGGAGTCGGGACAGTCCTTTCATGTTTTCTGCTATGAGCAGAAGTACATGGAGGACACGCCGAGCCCCAAAGGCACAGCTAATAGCAGGCCTCTGATGGTGTGCACAGGGCACAGACTCACCTGTAGCAAAATACACCTACACGTACATTGCTCTCCATTGCTTGAGAAACCCCAGACAGTTGCATTTCTTTAAATCACACATCTTTTTCCTGTGTTTCTAATATAAAATTAATAGCCAGAACAATTTTTGCACCAACTATTTATGATGTTTTCAAATCGGTCTTGAGACTACAGTTATGTGAAACTGTCTAAAATTGAGCAAACAAAATAATTTGCTCTCTTCCAAATAAAGTTATTTAGATAATACCTAGTAATTTTCTTTAAATGATTAGGAAGATAACTTTTTTTTTTAATAGAAGCACTTGTTTTTTATGACTCCTTCTGAGCTGCTTTTAAATAATGAAATATATAATTGGTTTATAAATCTATTTTTAATTACAGAAGAATCCTTCAGGTGTTTCTTACATACTGCGAAAAAGATAACCCATGTAGACCCTTCTTTCAATTTAATATGTAATAAGGAAAATTTAATTGGTAGTGAAATATAAAACAATGACATTTTCCTAAATACTACATTAGTAAAAAAGAGCATAGTACACATTCTGCTGAGAATTTTCCTTCCTTGCAAATCTTAACAACATCTTTTGCTTCCCAGTGAAAAAAAAACAGCTATGCATAGAAATGAAAGCAAAAGAACAGTGGGTATAATTGTACAATATTTACTTTATCCAGATTATTAATATTTTATTGACCCTGTTCCCTGGTATGATGATTATTTTAGGTGATTATGAATAGAAAGTTATATAAGCAGTTTTGCATGTTCTCCTGTGTGCAACTGTGTCCATAGTATGTATAGTATGCATGAAGATCAAAAAGATGGTACATATAACAGAGAATTGCATTTCATGAAGGGTCTTTGGTCATTTTAGTGAGTTATTTTGACATAGCTGCATCCAAGGTAGTTCAAATTTTTCTAAGAAATTAGTTTTCTGTTAACAATGAAAACATTTAATTACTGCCTCTTTAGCTAGAAATGTTATGATTTCTGATACTAGTCAAAGCAATAATCCTTACAGTGCTCCACATTTAAGGTTCCAACGGTATTACAGACTTGCAAAATGATAACAGCTAGATCATTGGTACTTTCAATTTTAATTAATTACCATGAAAGTTTATCCTAATGTAGGTGCAATATTTTGTATTTACACAAACTTTCAAGTAATTTCTTGTTGTATTTATTCAGTGATTATGCTTTTTAATATCTTTTCCCAAAGTATTTTAACATAAATCCTGCTTCTTTTGCAGGAGTTCATCAGATCAATAGATTCAGGAGAAACAAACTTGGATAGAGCAATAGGTGAGGGAACCTATGATATTGCACTACTTTTAGACACAGGTATTCTAACTATTAAATTTTATTAAGGAATATGGTTACTTTTACCGACAGGGCAAGCTGCATCAGAAGAACTGATTAAGACTACTTTATTGACCTTTGAAGCAGTAACTGAGCATCCCAGTTTGCTGATGACTCATCGCTTGACTGTAAGTCTGACAGCAATTCAAGTAGTTGGAGGCTAATAGGACTAATTCCATTTATAAAGAGAAAGTTTTGAAGATTTAGAAACAGTTTAAAATATGGTTCAAAATACATTGTGGCTCTTTTTGACAGGAAAAATACTGCTTATAGAGAATTTTCTAAGAAGCAGAAAGGCATTCAGTTTACTGTATTTAGTTGAGAAATTAGAGGGAGAATGAGAAGGATTTAGAGTTTAGAAATAGTGGTTCTTGATTCTGTGAGTGTTTCTTCAGCTTCAATGCAAGTATGTTGCTACATATTAGTGAAACTATCAGCACTAGTTAGGCTTTTTACATAAACATATGCTTTTAGCAACACCATGGCTTGGAAGCATCACCTCTGAGGATTGATCCCATTCTATCATATGAGAGGGGTAGTAGATAAACTTAGATATCATATCATATCATATCAAATCAATCATATCATATCAACTGATGAGGTCATCAATAGCAGTTATGGCATTGCGGTTTTTCTGCTGTTGTTTGTTTACTTGCTCTTGTAAGTCTAACAGATTTCTTACTTACAAATTTCATTAGAATTGCCAAACATACTGTAAGCTTCGTGCATCACTGATATTTGTTTTCTTTGAAGTTCTTGGTTAGAACGTTCTACTGTGAGCTAAGCTAGTTGAAGGCTGAACAATTACGTTGTGAAACGCTTGTCAGCAAATCAGGAGGTCTGAATGGTTGAATTGGTGTTTGACAAATCATCATAACCTGTACCAATGCATTTTTGTACTTTAACTTTCACCAAAACACAAACCACCATACTCACTGGTATGGCCATTTGATTCAAATTGAATCTTGTGTTTGTATTGGAATTAAGTAAAGGGCACGCACTTGATATAGCACTTATATTAAAAAAAGACATCAGCAAATAAATAAGAATGAGGGCTGCTAGGGATTGTGCTAAATAAGAATGAGTGATCTTAGAAATCAAGTGTTTTTAGAAGTTGAATCCTATTTGTTCTGTGTTAGTTGAGTATTTAGATTATAAAGTCTTAACAAGTGAAAATAGTAAAATGAATCCAAAATATAAATTAGAATATAAATAGGTTTAATAGAATTTTTTCATGAATACTCACAAGAGTGGTATTCAGGGAAATGGTCCTTATGCAAAAGAATCTAACCAATTATTAGTCAGAGGGGAAATAGTACAGAACTGTTCCATTTACTTTAATATGGCAACAATGTCCTAGAAATTAAATGTTTAGTGTAGGTGAAGTATGAGTGCCTACTAATATCTCCCTACATGCCTGTCAGCTTGCCTGTCACTATATCTGTATTCTAGAATCATCTAAATTAAATAAAAAAAAATTGCTTTACTTCTGTGAGTTATCAGTGTGTCTTACATTGACAGATATGTACCGTTTTTATGGGAGTCCATCAGCCCTGACTGAAATTGGGATGCCTTGTGTCAGCACATTAAATACAATTCCTCTACTTGTTTCAACTTTATTGGTCTGGGGATTTTCTCTGGAAAAGACAATTCCTCTTTAGAACTCTTCTTTCCCTGCGCCCATCCCCACATTTAGAAAACCTTTTCCTGAAGCCAGGAGTGACTAACCTAGTCTGTGTTAAGTAAGCCACAGGTCACAGTAGGGAAGATTTAAGGTGTCTAGATCTCTGGGGAGCAGTTTGCTTCATTTCATGTGTGGAAAGTTTTAAGATGTTTATTTAAAATCCATCTCAACATATCTGTTATGTAGTTAGAGGTAAAACTTCCTTCCTGACCAGTGCTTCTCCACTAATTCTGACACATACCACTTTTGTAGTTTCCCTGGTTTAGTTATAAAATCATATCCTTGTCAGTGAACAGCTTTTTTTATTTGTTTTGTTTTGTTTTGGTTTTTTAGAAAATCTATTACTTCACTCACTGATTTTCATAAATAACAGTTCTTGTTAATTTAAAAGAGCCCTCCTGACACTCAGCAAATAGTCATTCAGACATAAAATAAAGTGGAGAAATTGCCTTGCATTTTGTATGTTAAATTCAAGAAATTGTCCATTGTAATTAATAATCTCTAACCACATCTGCCACTAGTGGTGCAAACTGTAATTAGTTTAATACTATTTACGAAGTCTAGTGTGCTAATTATACTTGAATGTACAGCATACATTACTTTAGAGGAAAGTGGTACTTCATCTTCTATGATGCATACAGACTATTTTTGGAATTGCTGTTGCTCGAGGGATATCTTCTAATTGCTGCTGGCTGAGCATGACTGGAATCTATGAATATAAATTCCAGCACACAGCAGAACTTTGTGCTTTTTAAAAATGTTGAAGCAAGAAACGTTCAAGCTTCCAGATCAATATTTAACAGTGGTTAAAAGGACACTCTTTTACTGGAGAGAAATTGAAATCCTAGGCTGAGCTCAGAAAGATGAGCCTGGATTGCTCATTTAGGCCAAGTTGTTTACAAGCAGGATTTTAGGCAGTGAGGCTGGGTGAAGGCCAAGACCTTCTTGAGAGAATGCAGGTTTTTTTTCTACTCTTGCTGTCACTTTGCTTTAAAGTTTAATCAGAAATTAAATGCATTTCTAATAAATTTTAGTTAATGTAATAAAAAGTGGGGCTGTATTGAGCAAGCAGAATGAGAAAGTTATTTAATTTGAGTTCTCTTTTTAGTTTAACTAAAATGAAGATTGTTTAAATTAATAGGAAATTTAGAAAACCATCTCAGTTTCTTTTCCACTTTCAGAAGAATTACTTGTTCTGGATTTTAGTTGATGTTTGATTTACTTTTGTATTCATACTTTTAACAAAGAAAATAAAACAGATTGTGGGGTTTTGTGGTAAAATTTCTGATTGTCATCAACCTGAAGTCAGTTATTGAAGAGATTTATTTCTGTGGAGACTGACTGTATTAGATATTGCAAAGTGTGATAAAGTCAATGGAAATTAATTGAAAATGCTTAAATGAAAGCCACCAGTCAGCAGTAATTTCATTTTGCATGCAGTTGTGTGCATTTTTACAAGATATTAAGTAAAGAATAACAGTAAGTGTGACTTAAGCAAATTTCTACAGAACTAGCTTTTCAGATATGCAAATACGATTTTGATGATCAATAAGAAGAGTCTATATAGACTGGAGTGAAGAATTAACCCCAGTTTCTCAAACTGGCACAAGTCCAACTACTTGTTTCTTCCACATACCTAAAATGTAAACATACATTTAAAAACATTTGTAAACTTACTAAATTCACATACTAAGTGTTCTAATAATATTCTTTTTCCAATTTTGGTAAAGATTTAGATATAATTAACTGGAAGAATTCATGCTGACCATATAATTTGCATTTTTCTTTTTTGTGTTAAGTATATTTATTTGCCTGAACAAAGGACATATGCAAATTCAGAGCACTTAGAACAGTGAAAAAAAGTTGTGATGGCAGATGGTTCCTGTGGTAGTCCTTTTTATGCTCCAGCTAGGTCCCAAAAATTATCTGTGTACTGCACATAAAATCTTTTACCCAAAATATTAAAATTGTTCTCTGGTTAAGGCAAAAGTTGTCAGCAGTGATTCTCTTCCTCAAGGTTTTCAACTTTTAAAATCAGACTAAAATGAAAGCACCTAGAACATGATGAGTTGCTTGATGGGAAGTAAAGGGAAAAATTGTTTCACAGGGAAACCTACTGTTTGACATTATGAGAGTTCTTAGTTTCAATAAAGATGACAACACAGGAGTTAGAAACTTCTGCAAGTGCTTTTTTCTTGATTCAGCATCAGTGATGTTCTTCATTCACAGGCTATTCTAATCTAACCACTGACATCTTAATTTTGTCAGTGTAGGATGTGACTATATGAACATATTGTACAGAAGTTTTTCAATCACATTCCCTTTTCAAGCAGATTAAAATACTACCTTGCATGTGGCTTTCTGTCCATTTAGCTAATCCAGATGACATGAGACATTTTTGTGAAACCAGTCCTCTACTAATTGATATATTGAGTCAGTCAATCACTGCTGTCTCTTCCCAGAAGTAAGACAAAGCCAAATCCTCAATGATGATTCTGAAGACTTTTAAATAAAAATTACAGAAGTGTCATCCTTCTTCCCAACCCATTTTAACATGCATTATTTTTTATATTACATTCTGAGGGATTATTGATGATATTAAAACACTGAGGATTGTGTGCTGTGCTTCGAGCAAATGCTTTGAGAACTTTGCAGGCAGGAAGGAAGATGATTTGGGGTTGGAGCATATCTCTCATGAGGAAAGGCCAAGAAAGTTGGACCTGTTCAGCCTGGAGTAGACAGTTGAGAGGAGACCTCTTTAATGATTATAAATATCTGCAGAGAGGGGGAGGTCAAGAGGATGGAGCTGTGCTCTTCTCAGTGATGCTCATCCCTCAGTAGTCAAGTATTCCTTGCAGAAATTACTCAGCATGATGGAGACAGATGTTCTGGTTCTGGATAGAATACTTGTATTTCCAAAAAGGTTTTGACAAAGTCATGCACAAAAGACTTCAAATTCCTTAGTGGCCCTTTCCTTTTACCTGGAGGCTAATCAACTTCTAACTAGTTAAAATTTACTAAGTGGAGAATAGAGATAAGATTTGTAAAATTTAGGTATTTTAAGTGTGGTGTTTGTTTGCAAAGGTTTGTTGCAACATGGGCTGTAATCCAGAAAAGGGAATGAATAGGGAAGTGACAGAACTGACTGATGACACTAAATTATTCACAGTATTGAAAATTAAAATCAACAGAGAAGTTGCAGAAGGTTTTAAAATTTGATTGAAAGGAAAATAATGGCATGCAATTCAATACTGACAAATGACAAGTAATGGACATGGGGAAAGTAATTTCTACTGTACATTCAGACTGTCAAACTCTGAACTACTTGTAACTACTAGAAATCTTCCAGTATTATTTTTCTATGGAAATGATAGCTTTTTACTCAGCAGTAGTCAGAAAGACAGATTATTAGAAATTGCTAGTAAATGATCAGACAAAAAAAGCGGAAAACGTTGTGCCATGGTGCACTCAGGTCTCAAATACTTAATGCAGTTCAGGTTGTTCACTCTCAAAGGGAATGAAGTTTATCAAGAAAAAGTTGAGCTCAATGATACAAGAAGGGTCTGAGTAGAGAAGAACATCTTGGAAACAAAATACTCTCTAGTGTAGTATTATGAATGGCATGGGAAAGATGAATTGGAAATAATCATTCAAGCTTTTTAATGTGGGTATCAAGTAACCTGCTTTAAAATAAGCAAGGATATGTCTTCATAAGGCATAAGTGAAGTGTAAAATGCAGTGCTGTAAGTAGTGCACATGCAAAAGTATAACTACATTTAAGATTGGATGGGATAAGTATATGGGAGGAGAGACTAAATGCAAAAATACAGATACAACATCAGCTTATAAAGTTTCTTAATTCAAGAGGTGGTTTTCTAGAAACTAGAGATGTGTTTTATGCTTGTTCTATTTGTCATACTCTTCTGCTCCATTCCAGCTGTCAGAAACAGAATTGCCAGGTTTGAGCTATGGTTTTGGGGTTTTTTTATCTTGTACATATATATTATAGCTGGGAGATCTGAATGTAGTGTGTATGGAAGTTTCTAGAATTTTGTTGCTGCTTTGGGTACTGATAACAGCACAGTTATGGTAGCACAACCTTGGAATGCCATCATTACAGAATTATACAGTGGTGGCTTTGTGCAGCTGGGGGTGTATCATGAACTGAATATCAGGCCATTTTGAAGGTGATAGGAACTCATCTAGGGCTATAATTATATTCACTGTATTTAGTCTGTTTAGGCTTAAAGAAGAATAATTTCTCTTTTTGTTAAGCAATCTTTGTGATAAAGCCTGAGACAGAAAAAATCCTGTATCTGATTTATCTTCTTTCATATATGGAGATATGATTCCACACAGATACCAGCAGCCATTCAAAAGAGGAAGAAATAAATCCTTGTTTGAATATTCTTCTATTTAGTTCAGGCCAAAATACTAGTACCATTGTTCTCTATACATAAATGAGAGATACATTTGTAATTTACTGGTGAATTTGTTAAAAATATTTTTTATATTGTTGCGCTTCATTTTATTTTGCTTTAATAATCACATTCAAAGTTCATACCTTGTCTACAAATTTATATGCACAGTAGTGAAAAACAGTGACCCAAATGGCATGGAGAGAAGCTTAGGGTTGTGGAGTTAAGAAGTATCTGATTTAAGGTTCATATAAAATTTAATATATGCTTCCCTCTTCCCCATGTGCATTCTGATATGCTTTTGCATAGCCAAATAATTTTCCATAGGACTAGTGCTTCATTTAGTTGATCTCCCCACCACACTGAAGTGACATGAGGCAAACACCTTCTATGGAGAATTCCTTTCTAAAGAGTTTGTTTACTAAAACTGAGGTTTCTGTTAGAAAAAGTTCCGAATAAGCTAGTACAGTCATTTAAGACCTAAAGAATCTTCTTTGCAATGACAGTTGAAAATATATTTATCTTAGAAAATACTTATGACTGGCTTAACTACATTCACTAATGTGGAAAGAGTGCTGTTAATGCTAGATTAAAGTGAAAGAAGATTTGAAGTTTTAGAAATTGAAGTTGCATCGTGCTGTTGTATACTGTCATCTTAATCGGTATAAGTCTGAGTCAATGCTCCTGCTGCTGAGTGACTCATAATATACTGGGACTCTGAGTTGGTTCAGATAATCGAGAGCTGCTTCTTTTCTTCTTTTCTGTTTCACACCTTTTATTTACCCCTTACATGTGCTTCTTCATTTGAGTAGCTTTGCAGTAGTTGAACTGGTTTCTTGGACTTGAAAGATCTTAAGTACATACAATTTTTTTCCTATCTCAGTGGTATGTTCTAACTGATACATTACCATTTGTAGAACAGCTTAGAAACCTGCACTAAGGGAGTTATTGGAATGCATTGTAGTTTTATTATTTTACCAAAAAGACAATTAAATATTTCAAAATTTTGAAGTTACAAAAGTCACTACATCTATGATATATAGCATTATCTATATAAGTAGAGTACAAGAGTAGTTTGACTTCTATACCTCAGGTAGAATTCTTTTACTTTTTTTATTGAAAGTCTGTAACAAAAGCCTTTTGCAGTAGATTTTTGCAGAAATAAAAAAAAAAAAAACTGAAGTAAATGAGTCCCTTAACATCAGAGATTGATTCAAGGGCATCCACCAACCAGCAGTGAAATAGTTGCAGCTACTGTTATTGCTGGATAGAGGCTAACTTCAGTTAGTGACCCTTTTCACACATTAAACTTATGTAGATGTTTCTTATTAGTAGCTGCATGAATCTAGG
>VWZN01021798.1:147811-183142 GCA_013396955.1 Regulus satrapa | reverse complement strand
TCCTCCCACCGAAAGGAGGAAACGAATTGAGGGCTCACAGGTATGACCGTGACATTCACGTTCATTATGGGGTTTTTTTTTTAAAAGGTTTTTTTTTTTAAAGCACTCCTGGCTGTGAAGGGGAGAGAGCATGGAAGGTTTTTCCATGCACCCGTAGATCGGGTGTGAGCACCTTTTAGTCCAGCCCATTAAAAAAAAAAGGAGGGGGAGGGGAGCTTACAAAAGGTGTCTCTAATATCCTCCAGGCTCTGGTAAAATGCTCCGAAAAAGGCATTAGAAAATGGTTATTTTGAAATAACTATCCCATGGGCTCACATGTCAAGCTTGGCATTCCTTCTCCGATTTTCTGATCAGAGGAATATTTTTAAGAATGAGGCCTGTGCTTTATTCTGCACAGGCATGTCAGAAATCGTGCTTAATGTGTGCCCATTCTTCGTATTCCATCCGTTGGGGTTAGCTGGTTCATGTGAATTAAAAATATGAATTAAACCTGAACAAATGTACGGTGCTGATACAAAAAGGCCCAGTTCTGAGTTGCTGTAGATCAAGCTATGTGCTTATCATATGGAATTTCTTTACTTCTGATTTGAATATGTTCATATTAAGAACTGAATTGTTTTTCCAGATTAATATGAATCCTGTAGTTTTTGGAGATATTTTCTTTTTTTCTTACGGACATGCGGGATGACATCTTTATGGGACCAGGAATGCTCGATATGCATTCCCATTCGATTGATCTGTTTGATATTCGTGTAAAGCCACACCTGACACGGCTCTGTGGGTGCATGCCTGCATCCTTCGCAGGGGCTTGTGTGTTTCATGCCGGAGTGCTGGGAGATTGTGAGCTTTTTTTTTTGACAGATGAGAAATTTGGATAGCTTTTTTTTTTTTTTCCTTTTTCCTCCTCCTTCCTCCACCGAAATGTCTTCCGCTGTGGTTGAAGCCTTGAAGAGAGCGTTTGTCTCAGGGGCTGTATAGTCCACCTTGTATCTGCATGATCAGCGTTGCCAGCAGCACTCCAAAAACCGTGTGTGCAGTTAACCCATATTAGCAGCAAGACAGCACAGGTTTGAGCAGGTCCAGCATTAGTATTTATTAAGGATTATTGATCTGTACGGAGGAGAACCGTGGATGACTCCATTTTAATTTACTGGCTTACTTTGTGTGCCTGTGGAATGGAAAGCAGGTCTCGTTGGTCGCTGTTTCTGCAGGTGGCTGTCTAAACCAAGCGAGACCTCAGCCTGTCTGTACTCAGCAACTAAATTTGTCTGATTCGGGCTCTGCTGCTTGGTTCTTGAAAGGTCATCGATGCTCCTTTCCCGTTTATTTGAGGTCAAAGACTAGACAGATGCTTGCCTGTGAAGAGGGTGCTAACTGATGCAGACTAACAAGTTTGCAAATATGATTCAATCCCAAGTGTATCACACCGAGGGAGAAACAAAGGCCGTAACATAAAGCGCATGCACTTGTGATAACCCCCCCAGTCGCTCTAGTCATGTGCTCCTGGTCCTTCTGCTGTCTGGAAAAAAATGTCAGAACAAAGCAAGAGAACCACATTCAAGGATTCTGCGGGAAGTGCAGTTTCTATTTTCAGTTAATTCAGCCATGTAAGACAGCCTGGGAAGTTAACTTTTTTTTTTCCTTTTTTTTTTTTTTTTAAATTTTTTTTTTAAGGTGAGAAAAATTCCCGGGTGTTAAAAAAGGTTTTATTTTTCTGGTTAGCAGAGTCTTGGTAACATCTTACCACCTGATGTAGCAAGCTGTGTATTGCCGGTGTGGAGGGCTCCTGTCGTGAACGGAGTTAGGTCAGCTCTTTCCTTTTGATATATATTTATAGCCTGATACTTAGTTACATTCTGAGCCCCTTTGAGTTAAAGCTGGGACAAAAGAGTCCTTGTGAGGAAGGTGAAAATCGATGGATTGGTATCTTCTGAGTGTCTGGGACATCTTTAGTGCTTCTGTCTTGGTGTGGGTCTTTTGGAGGCAGAAGCTGACTTGTTTGATGTCAGCCTTTTTTCTGTCATTTGTAGGAAGGGGGGAAATCAAATGATGAAGTCACTCTTGCTGGGATGTCTCTTGCAGCTATTGCTTCCGCTGGCTGTTACCTAGGAAGGATAGATCTGAGGGGTGAGAAAAGGATTAATAAAATACTGGAGGAGGGTTCATTGTTCCTTGTGTTTCCTGGGAGGAGCACAGCTAGAACTGCGCTGTGATTGCTCTTCTTCCCAAGGTATTTGGGGAGGAAAGAGTGAGCAAGGGCTTTTCATCTCTTTTCTGTGCGATTTATTAGATTGAAAATACAACACTTTGTCCTCAAAAGTTGGTAACTGAATGAAGCCTTGAATGGAAGGATGGGAGATGAGCAAGGGCTGCTTCCCCTTTGGCTCTTGGGAAAGATGACTTCTCATGCATGCTTCTCTCGTTGCTCTGTCGGGGATGTTACAAGGGTTTTAACATCTCTGCAGCAGTAGGAACCCCGTGGCCTTCATGTATCTCTTTAAAGCCATACATCTGTCTTCTGAAATCTGGCTATTTTTATTTCTCTATTTATATTTTGGTGGTTGTGAAATCACTCAGCCATATGGATTTCTACATTGAAGTAGTTCTCAAATAGTGTGTTCTTTGTGCTGGTCTGTGTTGTTGGGTTTGTAGGCTTTCCCTGAACAACAACAACAAAAAAAATTTAAAATGCATGTGTACTCTTTGTGTGAAGCCTGTGGCTCAAAAGGAGGGAGCTAAGCTTCCAGTTTTCCACTTGCTGATACTATCAACCTGCTCATTACAGTAGGAGAAGAGATAGAAGCTTGAAGTTTTCTTTTGTTCTTCACCTAGTTGCTCTTGCACTGCTTACGGATGTGCCTTGTTTCTCAAATGGGACAAAAATAATCCTGAAATACAAAGGGTAGTCATGCAACACATGACCAAAAATATCAGTACAAAAATAGAAGCCTCCAAGTTTGCAGTTTGAAAATTTTCATCTGATGACTCTAGAATTTTGTTGTGGTTTTTTTTTTCCCTCTGAGCTTCCGGGAAATACGTGTTTCAAGTAACACCAAGTCCTTGCAGACAGCAGTCCTTACTGTAACTGTAGCCAGTTGTCTTGATGGTCTGCAGGAAATAATGTCTCGGCTCACACTGGCCATGTAGAGTTTTTTGCTCCATGTATGAGTGTCATGGTTCTGTAATTGGTTGTGCGGGATTTGTCAATTTGGAGGGTGAGGAAGGCAATTTTATTTGCTTTAGCTAATTCTGATGTTGACCACACGCTCTTGGTTGCAAAATCTAAAGGGCAATCTTGTAATAATTCATTTTGGACTCTCTGGAAGAATATTACAGTGGTGCCAAACTTGGGGTTTGTTGAAATTTTTCTTTTCTTCTTAGATTCACTGTTTTTTGGTTGTTTTTTTCTGTATTGTAAAATCTCCTGAAAGCACAATAGCTTGGTGAGCCTATATTGCTGTGTATTGTTGACACAGAGCACGATGGCTCTTTAAGAGTGGTTTATGAAGGAATAGACTGTGCTGCTCCTTGAGTAGCTATTCCACAAGGAGCTCTTTTTAGGCGGTGTGTAGGTGACAGCCGAGTCGAACGCCGTGTGGTGTCCAGGTAGGGGTGTGGGAGGAGCCCTGGGAAAGGGCACCCTGGGCGCCTTCAGCGAGCAGGAGCGAGCGGGGCTGTTGGAACTGGCCAAACCATGGAGATAATACCACCTGGTGTTTCCCAACCCGGGCAGGGCCCTCTCTAGTGCTTTGATAGCAGTTTCTGCCTAATTGGTTTCTGAAACTGAAAGCCGCCCATCCTGCTTTCCTTGCTGGAGAGAGGAAAATCCCTCCCTTCCAGAAGCCTGCTGAGCGTTGTGTGTCTGGCCCTCGCTCATCCTAGCCCTGTCCAGCTTTCTGACTTCTGCTGGGTGAGCAGCTTTCCTCGTTCCTAGATTGGAAAAAAAAAAAAAGAAACGCGCCGAGGGGGGGTCAGCTAATGAACACGTGTGCCTGAGTGGAAAGTGTTTCATGTTACAGTGCCCCAAAGTTGTGCCTTGCAGTCTGAAAAGGAATAGAGCTGCCTGCTGTACTTCATTCTGCTGCTGACAGACTCTTTCCTCTTTATTCAGAAGCTAGTTGAGCGTTCCATTTGAGTTCTGCACATTTCCTCTTCCCTGCACTGCCTCTCGGAGGTGATCCCCTCTTGTATTACCCCTTGATTCACCTTCTGTGTTCCCCAGCAATGCTGGAACCGCCGTGTTCCCCTGTGTACACGGAGTGTGTTCCTTGCCTGAGTGCATCGTGCCTCTGGAGGTGGGTGTATCACTTCTTCTGTCCCCTTGAGAGGTATCCCAGGCAGTGGCAGGGAGATGAGGAAAGCCAAAGGCCACCCCACAGCCTGAAGAGTTTCCCTCTACAGCCCCAAGAGAATTCTTTCATTTTCTTGTAGCCTCTTGGATCAAGTACTTTTGCTTTAAATGACTGAGTCCCATTTTAAACTGGAAGGTCTGTTACCTCTGAATTTTCAGAAACTTCTGTAGACAGCTTAAAACTTCAATATTTTTCTGGAGTTCTTTCCCTTTTGATATTGTTAAAAAAAATTTTAAAATTAACTTTACTCTGAGGACTTTTAGTCACCCATAGCTAGTGTGGGAAGTGCTAAAGTGGCTGCTGTCTCCTGCAGCAGCGATACGGCTGGTGGAGTTAGTTGGCTGCTTTCTGAATTTATTGAGCATCAGCCTGGAGCAGCCTTGAAAGACAAACAAAACAAAGTCAAGCAGCTAGGAAAAGGAGATTATTTAAAGTTTGAATGCCTCACGGAATACCCAAGTCGGTGATCAATTCCAAAATTTTTCTTTTCAGAACTTCTTTCAGAAAGCTGCACAAAGAGGTGCTTGCTCCTTTAGGTATGTTGAAAATGAATGCCAATTACAGCATTTACAATGTGATGAGAGAAGATCTCCTTTTAGCCAGAATGCTCAAAACCCACAGTGTGCTGTACACACCCCCTTAACTCAGATGCTAAAGCAGAAACCCCCTTGTCACTTCTTATCCCATAGAGATGGTTTCCAAAAACGGTGAGGGAAGTGGAAGCGTGGAAGCATCACCGTCCATGGCGCTGGATATTTGTGGAATTGATTTAAAATGTAACCTCCTGAGTGCACTGTAGCAGGCTGGTGTTGAGGTGAGGAAGGTGCAGGGCTGTGAGAGATGGCTCCAGCACCGCAGTCATGCTTGGACAACTCTTCCATGCTTGGTCAGTGCTGCTGTGTCTCATTAAACAGAAGCCTACAATGAATCTCTGCCTGAAGCTTTTGCAAACTGGATTTGGATCACAGCAATTTGCTTTCAGCAAACCGTGCCGTAGAGAGGGTCATTATTTAGGTGTTTTCCAGGAAAATGGTGCATGTTTCACCCAGTCCTATATCCTGGAGGTTTGGCTGTGTGATGTTTTGTCAGGGCAGTAGGAGAGGTGAGGTGATGGTTCCAAAAAATCGATGTTGAGGACCTTTCTGAAAGCAGTCTTGTATCGCTGTCTGAGAACTGTCAAAAATGTGGATGCCCAGAAGTCACACTGCTGTGCCTCTAAAAGAAGTGGACAGCGATTTTTCTTGTATGTTCATTGCTATCAAAGAATCTTTTCATTAGGTGTTCTTGCCACAGATGACTTGTCTTGTTCAGAAAAGGAAATAAAGCAAAGCAGTTCACTCTGTACTTTTATCTCTTGCAGACGGGAAGTAGATCTAAGCATTTAAGGCAATTTGTGTTCTCACCTAGTCTGTCTTATAATGGAAGAAAGGAAAGTGGTAGGATAGCTTGTCAATGTCAAGATCTCTGGGCTTTTTTTTCCTTTTTTTTTTCTTTTTAATTTTTTTTTTTTTAACAAAAGCCATACAGTAACAGCTCCTTCTGAAGGGACAGCTCCAGTCCTTGCCAGGAGCTTTGCTGTGTCTCTGTGGAAGGAACTGTGTTATTTTCTGGTTTGGCTTCATCAGCTGAGGGAAGGGCTGTTAACTGTGTGCCAGTGCTTCCTTCACAGGTGAAAGTGGGCTACCAGTTATCTTCAGTGATTAATTAATTCCTAGATGATTTCCAGGGTTTCTGTGTGGGTGATAAGGGAGTCAGCTCACCTGGAGGATCAGTGCCATGGGGCTGCAGTCGGCCTTGGTGCCTGCCGTAGGAAATTCACTTCAGCCTGCACAGAAGTGAGAACACACAACTAAGGAAAATACAGCTTTATAGCTTTGTAATATGTCTGAATAGGGCTGGTGTCCCTTTCTTTGAAGGGTATAATGACCAGTGTAGCATTGGTGAAAGTATTTTTGTGTCTGAAAAATGGCTCTTAAACTTGATATGTCACAAAAATGTGTAGTAGATATGGCTACATTGCTTGACGTGTCTTTTCATGCAGTTGGAACGAGTTGGAGAAATATTTTAGTAGTCCAAGTGCCTGACAGTAGATGATGATAATAAGAGACCTGCTTATCAAAAGGGAAAGGCAGGATATTTCTCCTTGATGCCACTGGATAAGCAGTGCTGTGGAGATCTTAGAAATACTGGCCCTGCACTGTGCTGTTGTCTGTGCATGAGGATAACTGCTAGAGTGCAGCTGCAAAAATTGCCAGTCTTCTGGGGCAGAGCACTTCGAAGGAGAAGAGTTGGGTGTTGGCTCTGAAGTTATAACCAGAAGGGAAGCAGCAGCTGAATTTTTCCAACCAAGGCAGACTTACAGCCACATCATCTCTTTTGACTTTTTTAGTAGGAATATAATTGTTGACAGATACAAGCCCTGTAGTTCACAGTAATATCTTTTGCCAGGAATGCAGGCAATTGTTTAATTTTCAGACAGGCCAAGAATATGTTTTGCAGAAAGATAAACTGTGGCTGTTGCTGCAGAGAAGAATTTGATTTTTCTTGTTGCGTAGAAAGAGGAAAACTATGTAGTCACAGTTGATAGTGCCAATCTGCTTTTTTGGTTCACACCCTCCTGTAAGCATTTACATGGAGCATACATTGCTATTTGTACCCCATCTCAACTTCTTAGTTGTTTTAAGTATCTTTTAAAAAGTAGCAAAACGAATTGACCTCTGTGAGTGGGTTTCCTAGAGGGAAGAAGGGGTCACACATTCATCAGCCTAAATAAACAGAATATTTGGATGTTGGCCAAGTAAATGTGAATAATTTGGCACGGATCTGTGTCCCCACGAATGAAGCCCATAGCCTAAATGTATTTCCTCAATTTGTGGGGTTCAATATCAGCATCAGAAAAAAATGGTTTGTGCCTCACTCAGAGAACTAAAGCTTTCTGGTAGGGTGATCTCTCTGCAGGTGAGTAGATGGAATGTTTTATTTTCTTTATACATACAATTGCTCAGTTGAAACCCAAAGAAGCAGAAAATGGTGTTGTCCTCGAGAAGAACGTATCTGTTGATCGTTTCACTTCTAATCTTGCCATCATACTTGTGTGTGTAGTGCCTTGGGAGCCATGGGTGTGTAGAGTCATGCACCACAGCAGTTGCAAGTTAATGGTTTTTCTCTTTGTTCCTCAGAGAATAGAACCTTTCTAATCAAATTCTGGTTTTAGAGACTTTGGAATAGATTTGCCAATAGGTTTTAGTAACCACAATGACTCGCAGAGCTGATCTGAGTCTTGGGGAAATGTTTGAGAGGCCCATGGGAAGTTGGGTGATTTTTTTTCTGTTTGTCTGGGTTTTTCAGTGGAACCTCTGTTAAACATACCAGAGACATAAGGTTTGTGTGGAGCAGGAGAATTTTACTATTCCACAAATTGCAGACCCAGCTTTAGATGATATTGGTCAGCACGAGAACAGGGAGAGCTTTAATTGCAGCTACCAAAACCAGGTACTGTCAATTTTAGATGGAGCTCAGCATTAAGCTTGCTCTCCCTTGATGGGTGCAGTGGGCATGAGTTGGTTTGGGACACGTAGAGAATATTCATGAGGAAAAAAAGCAACATTTTCTGTTCGGTGTCAACGCCTTGGCTTTAAGCAATAGCTTGTGGATTTATTTTTTTCTCTAATTATCTGGGTTATTTCTTCAATGGTAATATTTGAGCAGTTCATGATTGACTGTAAATGTTTATTACTGTGGGCCAACTTTAAAAGGAAGTAGTGCAGAATGTTTATGCTGTGTCCATAACTTTTAAGAGTTATGATACTTGAGAAATATTTACTGAAGCAATGACACTGCCTGCATTTCAGAATATCTGGTGAAAACTTAATTTTTATTCTTATGTTGTGGCATAATTGCAAAACGATTTTTTTCTATCATTAGTTCAAAACATATAATGTCTATATATGCCTTTTAGGTTTTTTAGTTTGTTCAGACATTGTAGGGAGTGGCTTGTTTATTTTGTTCTTTTTTTCTTTTAAATGAAGAGGAAGTGGAATTATGAAGGAGTTCCTGGCAAACTATTTCAAAGTGAGTGAATTCTAACTGAGAAAAGTCATGTTAAATTGTCCTCTAGGGGGTGAAA
The DNA here is from genome assembly GCA_013396955.1 of Regulus satrapa. Classification (NCBI taxonomy): domain Eukaryota; kingdom Metazoa; phylum Chordata; class Aves; order Passeriformes; family Regulidae; genus Regulus; species Regulus satrapa. The sequence goes on along the minus strand of VWZN01021798.1, from coordinate 174,664 downwards.
AACCCCCCAAGGCCAAGGCTGCCAAGGCTAGGGTGGCATCTCTGTCTGGTGTGCAAAATATTCTCCTGGGAAATAGGAGGAAGAAATGTATGGAAAATAAATCAGTAGCCTGTTAAATTGTAGAACTGATGCAGGGTGTTTATGAAGTAAGGAGAACAAAAAGTGGATGGGCAGGACTCAGCTGTGTCCAAGACTGCTGTGCATAGGCTGGTAGAGTTTGCTTTGAGACTGTAGATGCAAGTTTTATGATTATAGTATAATAGAGAAATTATTTATTATGTAAAACATTCAGTTAATGTTCAGGATTTTGTCGGGAAAAGTGGTTAATAAAGGGATAGGGAATTTGTCTGTAGGTGAGAGGAATAATTAGCTTTCATCTGACACTGAAGAGAGCAAATGTTCCAAACTCCTGGAGATTGGTTCACTGAAATCCATTGAATTTCTCTGGACATCTCTTACGCTGTTTAACTTTGATTTATTGTTTGGTCTGTGTTAATATGAAACCAGCTCATGCTTAGGAAACATGCAATGAGTCAAATAGTGGTTATTTGACCATTTTTTGTTTACTACAACTTCTTCAACCCTAATTTGGAGTTATTCTGTGTGTGGAAACCATATAGATTACTAGTTTTTGTTCTTATGTGGAAAGGAAGTCATTAAACATTAAATACACAACTACCACCAAGTACCTTTCTCCCCTTTAAAAACGAAGATACAAAGACCTATACAAAATTATATATGGATCTTTCTCCCTTGTGCAATGTACATCTTACATCTCTGGCTGTCTGGGGGTGGAGTATGTAGTGTGTAACTCTTCATATGTGAAAAATGGAGTGAAATTGTAGTGTCATTATTGGAAGCTGGGCAGTGTGACTTCAGAGCTGGCATTCCTGCTGAAGGGTCAAGAGTGTATTTTCTTCTGTAGCACACAGAAAATTAGGCTGGTGCAGTTATCAATCACTTTTGCTTCAAGTTGGCGTAGATTTAAGAAAAAAAAAATCCTCCTTTGTGCTGCTAACATAAATAGCTGCAAACCTCCAGAAGTTGTTCGAAAGTGCCCTTTTAAAATTATGATGCTCTTCAGATTCTTACAAAGAACCCATTGCATGGCTATTCTTTGAAGAAAAGGATATGTAGACCACATAAATGAGACCTCTTAAAAGGAGATCAGCCATGGATCGTACTGGTCAATGGAGTCAGTTATGTGGCATGAAAGTGCTTGTTTAAAAACACACCATCCATTAAAACCTTCAGTTGTCTACTTTTATGGAATACTGTTTTTTTTTCCTCCAGTAATTTTGTTGCTGCATCATTTAAATTGCTTTTGCTTTACACAGCTGAGAGCTCTTAATTCCCTTAAACTGATGTTGGACATGGGCAGCAACAACATCCAGTGCTGGAGGACCATGTAATTTATTGTTAGGTAAAAGTACTAAATGTGCTTAAAATAGATGGCATTAGATATATGTTTAATTGAAGGCAAATGTCCTTATTCATACCTCCTGTTAATGGCTTGGTTGTTATTCCTTTGAGTGTTTCCTTGTGGCAGCTGTCAAAGACAGGAAAGTGGATTAGGCAGTGCCTTGTTCTGACCCAGTGTCTGTTCTTACAAGTGACATATCTTTGTATTGGATATGCTCACTTTCACAGTGTTAACTACTTGATATATCATGGCAGAAAATACAACTTTGGTTTGTCTAAGAAGGGGTCTGCAGCCATTATAAAAGAAATGTTCTTTTGAAGTCAGGATTCGTGTCAAACCAGAAGGATGTGCAGAATCAGGACCTGTGCAGTTTTGTTTGGTGTAGTAGTAATGTTTGTTCTGTAACTGATCTAAGTTAAATTTTTAGACTTGTAGATTGCACTATCAAGAGGCGCTCCTAGGATTAAGGAGCACATGTTCAAAATTATTTAAATCAAGTGGTACCCTAAGTAGGATGAAATGTAGGAGGGGCTGATGTCATCTGTTATTCTTCAGTAAGGATTGACTGTGCTGATAACAAGTTTGGGGGTAACTGGGACAGTAGGAGACCTGCAGAGAAGAATCTGGGGTCAGCTCTTTGCACAGTGGCCCTGGCTCAACCGATGCTGGAGGGGCCAGCAAATCTTTTACTGGCTGTGTGGATGGCAGTGCTGGCTGAAATCCGTGGGCTGGCCCTCCCACTCCTGGCACGCTAGGGAGGGAATGTACAGCACCCGGTTTTGCTATTGTACTGGGAGAAGAATAGTTGCAGGCAAAGGAAAATGGTCAGAGGTCTAAAAAAAAGTGTTTTAGGGAAAGCTGAAAATAGTTTGGATGTTTTTGCCTTTTTTTTTTGCTGTTGTTTTTAAGGGAAGGCAGAAGGGAGAGTTCTTTTGATAATGTTCTTTCAATACGTAAAAGATGAAAGGAAACAAAGACAAAGCTGTTGTCTTCCCTACTGGAGATTAAACTATTTGTGGGCTTAAACTGTAGCAAACACTTATTAAGCTAGTTGAGTCAACTCTTAAGAACAGGAGCACTGGAATAGATTAGGGAAGGCTGTCAGATTCCCAGTAGTGCCTATGTGAAAAATGAAGATGCTTGCCAGGTAGTTTATATATAGAAGTTTGGAGAGGTTTTAATTAAGACAGCCTGTAGTCCCTTATGGTATTACTTTATGTCATTCCAGTTATTTCTGCATGGTCTTGGGATGAATTTCAGTTACAGCACACTGATCCTCTTGCTTCTCCCCTTGGGATCAGGTAGCCTTGTGTTACTGGCAGCTTGCTGGCACTTAGTGGATGTGGAGATAAGGATTTGTGAAACCTGCCACAGCTTTAACACTTAAAAGCAAGGTAGATTGTCTTAGAGAGGTAATCTAGTGCAGTCCCCCTGCAGTGAGCAAGGACATCTTCAACCACCATCAGAGTCCTGTCCAGTCTGACTTTGGATGTTTCTAGAAATGGGGAACCCAGCAATTTTCTGTTCCAGCGTTTCACCACCCTCATTGCAAACAAACAAACCAACCTTTCTAATATCTAGACTCATAAAGCTTCCTTGCTGTTGGAATTTAGGTAAATGCACTGTATTTGGAAAAGCAGTTGGGGGAATATTTCTAGTTAGAGGTTTAAACCTGCTCTGAATCGTTTTTTGTTTTTTTGTACAAGCATTGTTCAAATGAAAGCTTGCACTTTGCTAGTCCTGTACTGCACTTGAGAAACACAGACTTTCTGTGGGGGGATTTCTAGATCTTGCTTCGTGTGGGTCTTGAGAAAAGCAATGCTTTCCTTCAGTTTTTTATCCTGTGGTTCTTGCTTCAACAGAGAAGAATTTAGCAGAAGTCAAGAAGTGTTCAGAGCTTCAGGCAGAGACCAGGACCAAACTGCACTACTGCATAAGTACCAAGTTTCTCTTTGGGGTGTCTGTCTGTTCCAAACAACTTAGAGTGTATTGCTTTGTTGCACAATGCCAGTCAAGAAGAATATTCAGCCATTAATATGTAATCACTGTCTATTCACAGCAGTTGCTTTAGTTTTAATTTAATAAAGGGACAAGTGTTTGTAGATTGCGTGTAGAAACCAGATGTTGAATAGAACAGGAACCAAGGAAGGAAACACAGTCTTGGCCTTGTACGTTTGTGCATGGTTGTTACGTTCTTTTCATTTTATTAGTTATAAATTCAAAAATTCAAAGAGGATCTCAAAGAGGAGGACCTCAAAAAGAGGATCTCTTTTGTCACTTTATTATCTAAATTTTTTAGGGATTTTAGTTGACTTATCTGTAGCTTTCTGTCAAGCAAGTAAGATGGATGTGTGAAACTGTTAAGTCTAGTGTTGTAACGTGAGAAACTATATAAAGATACTTAAGAGCAGAAATTATTATCTGTACTGGTACATGGTTTCCCTTTTGATGCAGCAACTTTGACTAGAACTAAACAAATGCTTTTTCTGTGCCTCATAAGGCTATGGTCTTATTTTGTACACATGTGAAGTTACTGTGGAAGGTGGGAATCGTGAACTAGGAATAGAAATGAATTGTTAAATTCTGTTGGGTCCTTGCTTCCACGTTCCGTGTGATTTTTGAATGTGGAAAAAGTTGACATGTGTCAAATAAGTGTTTTTTCCTTTTATTCTCCTCAAATTAAAGAGAAGAAAGGATAACTCACTGACCTTATGCCAAAGTCCTCCTAAGGTACAGTAGTAGTCCTAAAAGCCTTTTAGTTTTTCCATTTGAAATCTCATTTCTAGGCAGAGCTCGGTTTAAGGCTCTGCTTTAGTGTTTGATCTGGCTTCAACATGCACAAAATTGTCCCATCTCTGAGATGGCTTAGACTGCCTGGGCGTACAGTTCTTTTTTTGTCTGCAGCTGTCATTATCCCAATGATGGAAGAGTTTACAACTTGTGTATTGTGGAAAATTTGCTCCCCTTCCCTGTTGATAGCTGTGAGAGACTGGGATGCTTCTGACGTGCTTCAGTGCTGTGGCAGCAACAAGAAGTCAACAAAGTAACCTGGCATCAGAAAAGGCAGCAAGGAAAGAAGTAAAGGTAGAACCAAACCAAGTGGGGCCTTTTTGGGTTACAGGAACCATTCAGATGGAGTTTTCTGAAAGTAAGGCTTCAAGGTAAATAATAATAAAATGAAATGCTTAAATCCCCTCTCTTCCCTGAGCTTGGTTGTGAGTTTAGGATGCATTAGACAAGTACGAGGCAGTTGGTGGGCTAACTGAAATTTTAAGTTAATGCAGTTCTTACTATTAAAGTACCTTTGTCATGAAAAAAGAAATGGAGAAAAGTGCTCATTCTTCCCCTTGCATATTGTAAAATACTTGTAACTTTAAACTGTGTTTAAAATCTCCTCTGTTTTAAATGGTCACATGTCACTTTCTTGGTCCTTTACATTTGTTGTACTCAGTATCTGTTGAAATTGCAGGAGACCAGAATTATTGAATGGGGTTCCCTGGAAAATGTTGATTTTAATGTTTGCAGTGCCAGAGTTTAGCTAATGTTACATTCACAAGAAGGGTGGTTTTTTTTGGTGAGTTTCAGTTCTGTGCAAATCTGTTTTACAAATACAAGAATGTTTTTTTTGAGGGGAAAAAAAAGTAAGTGGAACAGCAAGCTTGAAAATGGGTCTGGTTTAAAGAATGCAGCAATGCACCTTTGGTTTAAATAAAGAAAGCAGTGAGAATTTCGTTTCATATCCTACCAATGTCTTAAATATGTTTTTTGAACAGAACTTTTTGGATAGTGTCTTGGTACCTTTTTAGAGATGGTGGTAGAAGCATATGTAAGTGGGCTAACTTTCTAGATTTGGACTAAAATTGATGTGCAGATCAGTGGATCCAGCTGGAAAGTTTTTAATTAAGCATGCTAATGAAGTCATGTGGTGTACCCAGAAGCAGCACTTTATTACAGGGGAGAAGAACAGTTTTCTTGGCGGAGAATGAAGGAGAAATACTTCATCGAGCCACTCTTCTAACTCCTGCCAGGGGCAAGCAAGTACGGAGTCTAAAGTCACTCAAGATAATTCAAATACAGGAGCAAAGTTTGTACTCTTTATTTCGCAGCCACTTGCCTTTTCCTGTGTTTAAACAGCCTTTAATATGGGACAAATTCTTACATTTTGCCAGTGTGAACGGGGATTCTTCAGTGGGTGTGTTAGAAATGGCACGCTGCAGTGGAGACGGGGAATGAGCAGAGCTGCAGTTGCTGCAGCTCACGATAGGTGTGGAGATGTAAACACCCACCTGATCACTGGGATATGGGGGGAAGGAAAATTGGGAAGTGAAACCGGGGTCTTCACTTTGCAAAACAGCCAGATGTAAATGGTGGTTTTTTCTCTGTAAGTACTGTGAGGGCAGAGCGAGCAAACATTAATTACTGTTTTTACTTCTCTCAAGTATACTGCCTGTGTAAAAATAATGGCACCAAAGTTACAGAACTATGTATTTTCTGCTGAGATGTCTCTATTTGCTGTTCTCCACACCCGATGGAACAGATGTTTTAGAATGTTTTTCCTCAAGAAAAAAGGATGCATCTTAAAAACTTGCCTTGACTTGGGTACATACCCAGGGCTATACATTATATCATCCTTCAGTAAGAAGTTGATGGACTTGAGAACCTAAAAGATATTTTTTATTTTTCCAAATTATTGTAAGATATATATGAGAAGCTAAAGCTGAAAAGTTTTTGTGATTTTATAACACTAGCAACATAAATTCAAAAAACCCACCTCAGACATGCTGAGGGGGACATTCTGGTGTATATGGAGACATCCTTTGTTGAGGCTTGAAGAGAAAGCCTTGGTTGCTTTTGTTAAAGAACAATTGTGTGCCTTCATCCAGACCACTAAAGTGGCTGGAATAAAGCTAAAATGGATAAACAGAAACATTCTAATCTAGTTATTCATGAACATGTATGAAATATTTCTTTGTGGCTAGTAGTAACCACAGCAGCCACGTAGCTTTATCAGATGTTGAATTGTCTTGACTTGAATTGAGTTTAGGAATTTTCTATACCAGCAGACTTGTTTTCCAGTTTCACTCATGTTTAGGATTTGAGATCTGTTTAAAAAAAAAAAACAAACAAAACAAAACAAAAAAAAAGCATTTTATCTTTAGGATAACATCAGTTTTTCTCCTGAAATTTTTCTATTAGGACAAAATAAATCAAATGAACTCTATCTATATTGAATTTGTCTGATTTGGTTTACTTTTCTGCCATTCTTTAAGGGGCATTAATATTTTTTGCTGTTGCCTCTAGCATATTAGGAATGCTTACAGATAATTTTGGGGGAATCCCCTTCTCATTTTCAAGTCCATAACCACCAATATTCTGGTTGTAATGCAGGTTAGGGAGCGAGTGAGTACCATACAAGGAACGTGCATCACTCGAAGTGTAAGTTGCTTTTCACTGTCACTGTTTTTGCAGCCCGGTTTGAACTCGTATTATGTGACATTTGGAGGGGAGTTGAATGTAGTGTCTGACATGAGAAAATGTGCTGCCTGGTACTGCATTAAAATGTAGTGGGAACCAGGTGGATTTGAAACTACTGAAGGCACACCTTACCTTCTGAATCTTAAGGTGTTTCAGTTAATTTTCTGTGTAATTTCTGAGATAAATGGGCCTGTACTGTTAGAACAGCCTTCTGTAAGCCATCAGTGGGACGGCTTGGACTTTTAAATTAAATGTTAGAGTATTAGACATTAATGTTTAGAGTATTTATGTACAAATTCCATGTATTGGAGAAAAATGCAGGGGAATACTTAAAAGCCATAATTAAATTTTGATTTTTGGTTGGTTTTTAGAAAGTATGTGTTGGGTTTTGTGCAGAACATCCTCATTACAGGACATTATAGTTGTAAACCTTATAAATGAAGGCAGTTATATAAACTTACTTGAGTTCTATTTTAAAGAAAATTTTGCTTTTCCATCCCTTTTTCTCATTAGTAGTTTTTTGGTTGGTTGGTTTTGGTTTTTTTCTTTTTGTAAGTAATAAATTTTTAAGTTCCTCTTCTTGCTTTTAGTGAAACAATATATTCTAGATTTGGATAGAAGAGTTTTTTCTCTGATCTTCTTGACCTTTTTTCACAAAGGATTTTGTGAAGGGGAAAAAAATTGAAACTGAAACCGGTTTTGGTCAGAATGCCTCACCTATTTCCACTTACTGTTCTCACCTCCCTGACCTACTGACAGCAAAACCTTTGCTAGAAAGATGATTTTTTTTTTTTTCCCCCAAAGCATTAGGCAAAAATCTTGGACAAGTTAAGATTGTTAGTGTTCAATGTGGTTGATTATAAAAATTTGTTTTCTGATGCTTCTGCAGGTGAGGAGGTTCAGTATGATATATGCCCAGACAAGAGCAACAAAAATTAATTTTGTCTGGGTCTTAACTCTAATCAAGTAGTAAAACATCAATAGAGTTTGTGCTGTTTCCAAGCATAGGTAGCCTTGATGAGCTTTTGTTTGGATCATGACTCACTAAACTTTCTTTCATTTCAAGTTCTGTTGGACTTGGATGAAAGTGCATGCATGGATAAGCCCGTCTGCTTATCGTGTTGTTTTTTTTTTAAATGCAGAGTTGAGATATGCCAGTTTGTGTTTTTATTAAGTATTTTTCCTTCTCTCTGTTGACTCTTCCTGCCGTGGTTCTTTTCTATTTTGGCTAAACTCACGGTTCTTGGTTTTGCTGTGGTTTTTCTTCTTCCAAGTGACATTTCTTCAACGGCTAAGCGCAGCTTCAGAGGAGTCATTACAAGGAATTTCTGCTGCTGTCCTCGGATGGTTGAGCTCGGTGTCTGAGCCAGCCCGGTGACAGTGACAGGTGACAGTGGTGGCGTTGTTGTTGTGGCTGGAGCAGACACCTGCCTCTGATCCTACAGGATGCTGCCAGGTACACAGCGCTGGGGATACGTGGGAGCACACTGGGCTCTTACTGTGACTCTGCCTGTTCCAGGGAAATAAAATGCTCCTTGCTTCCTATCAAGTGGTGCTGGGTTGTGTGCACTTGGTTTGTAGCTGACAAGAAGAGACTGGGATACATAAAAATGAAGTTTAATGTGTTCTTTGAGGATGTTTCTGCTCTCTTGGTTATTGTTAAGCTTCAAGGCTGCAGGCAGTGGAATTAATTGTATTTACAAAGTAATCACTTGGGCATTTGAAGTAGCTTGATCACTGCAGGTTGGAGAAGTTTGCTCAACTCTTGGAAGAATCCTGCAAAAACTTCTGTGAAGCCTGGCAAGTCATGGCTTCTGGTTGTGAGGTGTCAGTCTCTTCCACTGCTGTCACACACAGTTTATAACTGGGTGTAAACAGCCTTGAACTTCTTCTCGGGCTTGAATGCTTCTCGTTTATTTGGTTGGTTTTTTCTTTGTTGTTGTTTTTGTTTTGTTTGGGTTTTTTTGGTTTTATTTTTCTTTTTGGTGAAAACCAAAATGCTTAGCCTTTTTGATGTAGAACCATCTGGTCTAGTTCTGCAACCAAACCTGCAAGAGTAATTTCTGAGGTGCTGGTGCATTTAAATTGCTGGATATATCTGAGGGTGATGTTCTACCTTGTAGTGAGGTCATAAAATAACCACAGTTACTATGAAGGTGAGAAATTTTGCACTTGAATTTTATGTGTGGCCAGCTGTGTCTCTCCTTGGCTTCCTCTAACTGCTATTACATTTCCTGCTGGTGGCTCCAGAAAGAGGAATTGAGATAATTTTGCCTGTGTATATCTTTAAAATGTGAATTCAACTTAAATGATCATGTACAATCAAGGAATGGAACTGTTTATTTTGGCCTTATTTTGTAAGTAGGCTTTGCTTTTTATTTGCTGACAAACTGGGCTCTCCATCTGATTTTTATGTTAAAGATTGTAGCCAAAGGAATAAAAACTTTAATATTATTGGTGGATATTTGAAAATATAAAATTTTAGATAAGCATATTATTCTTTGAATAGTTTCCAGTAAGAACTAGCTAGCTGCTTGATCTTGGTTGGAAGCAGTACAGAGCACATGGGCTGAATGTCACGGGCTGCCTCCAAATCTCGGCTTTCATGTTTCCTTGTGTGCTCAAACTCACTGTTTTGCCTCCATACTTCTCCCAGTATACACCTAAACTGGAGTTGTTGTTTTTGACTGTGATTCAGGACTCAGAATTTACTGTTTTCCAGAAAAAAAATAACATGTTTCTACTCAGAATTCCTTGAAATATAGTCTGGCTGCAGTCCATTGTTCTGAATATGAGGCTAAAACCGTACTAAAATAAAAATGCCTGCCTTCAAAATTTCCTATTTCCCTCTCTTCCCAAAAGATTTATAGTTAGATTGCTATAACAAGCATTCCTCGTTGTGGTTCAGTATTACTGGAAAAAAAAAGTGAGTCTGAAAGTCAATTATCAGCTATAGGAAAATAGATTTTGGTTTGATACGTTGGTGTCTGAAGTGATGGCCATAATTACTGTTTAGAGGGTTGAAGGGCTTCATGTCTTTCAGTGTAACTTGGAAAGAATGCAAATATATTTGAACTTTCTAAACTTTCTTAAACAACCATGATACTGGGATCTCTGGCTGATGTGGAATATTAAGGGTTTAGAGTCATCTCAGAGGACTCAATTGCTTTCATATTCATAATGTATATCCACTTTAAAAAAAAATTCAGAGCATGCAGTGTGCCTAGGGAAAGGCACTGCTAATTTGTTGGGGCAGTGCTAGATGATTTACACAGCAGAGTGTTTGAATCCTTGCTTTAATGGTAAAAATCGCTATACATTTAAATGTCTGAAATAAGAAATGTTTGTTGTTGTTGTTCAAACTTTAAAAATATATTCAGTATATTTAGCTTGTCTTTAGGAAGCTTTATTCCAGCAAGAAGCATGTTGAGTTTCTGTTACTTTGGAATATTGAAATAACGGTGTACAGAATTTTCTGCTATGAAAAGTATGTATTTATTACTTTTTAAGAGTTGTTTCTTATGTTGTGGTAATAGCTCTAAAGATATCACCTTTGGAGTTAGCAGAGCATTAAACAATTTTATTTGAGCCTTTGTATGACAGCTATATACCAAATCTAGTTGTTGATAAAATCTTGACTTCCATTCAGGTTCTGGCTTTGTCGGCTCTGTCTCGGGATTTAGTTCCCTGTATGTGAAAGTCTGAGGTCCAAAAAAGGTAAAATAAACACTTTTTCCTCAAAGTGTGACACGATGAGTATTCAGTGCAAAATTAGATTTTCGTCTCTGGGATTGCTGTACAGTAGCTGCAAGGCTTTGCAGGGTGCTTGAGTCAAATTGTTGCTCATTGCCATGGAGCTGGTGGAAATGTGTTCTCTTTTGGCAGAAGTTGGTGTTACTTGACTGTGGTAGAACATACTTTGAAGCTGAAGGAGTTTATCAAAGCTGGAAGGTGTGTAGACACCAAAGACTTTATTCATAAGTTGTGGAAATTCATGTCTTCTGAAGAGGCTCTGGTCTCATTATTTAATTTTTTTCCTACTACTGTGCTTTGCTTCAGCAGTGACATTTTTATTTCACCGTGGTCAAGCTCTGCTACAGGCAGAGGAAAAGTTGTTGGACGTAGAGATGTTTAGTCTAAACCAGCTGTTCCTGAATTGGGGTCACCACATGGATTGATCTCTGGTTGGCAGGGTGCTGTGGGCTCCAAGGGAGGCTCCAACTCCCGTCACTCTCTGTGTGCTACAGACTTTTACCTTGTGGTGACGATGGGAGCTGCTGTCCAGTAGTTGTGCCTGAGTTTTTGGTAAAATCTTGTGGTAAAATCAGTGGTGGTGTGATAGATTTTCATGTATTCCAGCTTGATGATGTTACAGATGGGCGGTGTGGAAGTTTGCAGCTTCCCTGGCTGAGCACGCACATTTCTGATGAGGTTTTTCTGAGATGCTGTGTTTTGCATCCTTTCATTCTGTGTGGTGAACGTTTTTACATTGGTTCTATGTCTTATCCTAAACTCAAGGTATATCCAAGTTGTTAAAATGATAGTTTTTGGATTTAAAAAGATTAGGTGATATTCTCTTTCTAAATTGCTTTAATTGACTTAAAACTGCAACATGCTGGGTAAAATGCCATCTTTATTTAAAAGCAGGTGTTAGTTCCTCTTTTGGCTAATAGTTTTTCTCCCTCCATCTGTGCACATGTGCATCTGTAAAACAGAAGATGCAATTTTACTATCTTTTGGGATGTTGAGGTTGCAGGTCTCTTGTTATTCCAGTTCATGTTCTGCAGCCAGCGGTCCTGTACATTATCTTCAGCTGATGGAAAAACCATCAACCATGGGCTGATGACTGAATCAACAAAGACTGATTTGAAGAAGCACTGAGGAGTTCTTTAATAACGTGTTTATGAAATGGCTGGTTGTTCTGATCTGTTTGGACAGTGTTCTGCTCAGCTATTAGGTTGTATCTTTTAAGTGTGATTATAAAGCCAACCTCTTCCTTGTTGTGGAGATAAAGCAGTTGCGTTGACCTTGGCTGATCAGGTCAAGGTATATTTAAAGGTGAGTTGTGTATACTTAATTTGAAGTGAGAATATCTCTGTGTAATGTGTCTTTCTTTAATCTTACCTAATTTACCCTTTCCTCAGCCCTGTGTAGATAAGACCTTGGGATGTTTTTTGTATTGTAATTTACTCGTTCAGGCAGCTGGTTATGTTGTTAGTATAGGCCAGGAAGAGAATACTTACTGCGTAGCTACCTCACAAGGTGAAGTATCCAGAATTTAGGCATTCAGACTAAATTATGCAACATATACAGAGGTCTTCAAGTCATCACGTTGGACCAAATGAGTGTGGTCATCAAATTATTAGGCCTAATGAGATAAGACAGCAGTGTTCAGTGCATGTTTTTACTAGAAGTTGAAGGCTAGCAAAGAATCAAAGGTATTGCCAGGTGTCATCATAACTTAATTCTTCCCAGTAAACGTTGACATAGTTTTGGTATTTTTCCCCTTTTTCTTTTTTCTTCTGTCTTCAAATTACCACTGGAGGTGGGGATGGGGCCCTTTGACATTAATGAACTGGCATTCAGCTGTAATCAAGTCGAGCTGTAGCTGCCTTGAATCGACCCTAAGAGGTGACGTTACCATGTGTGAGTGAGCTCATAGGCACCACCACGCACTTCTAAGAATGTGCCACTGCGGAGTCATTCATAGTTCAGAGTCCTCTCTGTTGAATTTCACATCCTCCTACAAAATGTTTACAGGCAGAAGCAGCAGGGTAAGCAGACAGAAATAGAAAACCAAATTGTCAGTTCTGTAGATCTCGAACACTTTGAAACGTGTTGGCTTAGCTTTTGTATGCTTAAAGCAGCAGTCTGTTCTAAATGTAAAGGTTAGGAAATTGTTTGTTATGCTTGCTGTCCTCTTGATTAGAAGAAATTTACTTTTTTTTAAATTGAGTTTTTTTTTTTTTTGCTAAAGATTCCCTTGTTTCATTTAGAGCTATTTCTCATTTAGTGACATGTTCAGCTAGAGCATGTGTGAATGCTAATTTCCCAGGCTGTGTGTAGGTTGGTTCCTGCCTGTCTCTGAAGTATTTCTCCCAGAAAACCGTGAGCACTTGTGGGTTGGTGGCTTTGCTGTTGAAATCTGTTAGGTGGCAGTAGCATTAAGAAAATGAAAGTAGTTAGTCCTCAGCAGTTTGGAATTCTCCATAGGGTGTAGAGTTGAGGTAGATTGGTCAAGTATCTCTTTAATGTAGATGGGTCTGCTTTAAGTCTCTTTTGCTTTGTTGCAAAAAACCCCCTGAAACCAACCTAAAAACTAAAGATTCCTTCACCACTTCAGAGAATATGGTTTGGAAATAAGCTTTCATATTAGAGTTACATTTATTTATAGCCTCAGATGGCTTTGTAATATTTTTATCTGTCGCTACTTTTATTATGGTCTGTCAGACATAGGTAGCAGTTGGTGGCAGAGGTGTCGACTGGTGTAAAAACCACATCTGGCTTGCAGGTATAATTCAGTTTGCAGTCTGAATGCCTGCTTCAGACACAAACAGATGCAAGCATGGAGTGACCGTACTGCCAAAGACATAGCTCTCACTATTACAAATTTCTTAGGGATATGCTGTCAAGATATTAAAACATGTGACACGTGATAGGACAGGTAAAGAAATTTAAATCAAATGTAAGTGGAAATAGCCCTGAAATCCTTCAGAGCAAAGGTTGAGAAGTTTGTGGGCAGAAGTTTTGTATGGTGCAGATTTCTGAGCAGTTGTATGGGGTTTGTGTGGGTATGTTTTGGTAGCAGGGAGGCTGCAGGAATGGCTTCTGCAAGAACCTGCCAGAAGCTTCTCCCATGTCCAGTAGAGCCAATGCCAGCTGGCTCCAAAACAAACCCAGCCGCTGGCCAAGGCCATCAGCAACGGTGAGAGCAGCTCTGTGCATTTGTAAAAAGGGGAAAAAAGTACCTGTGCAGTAGGAATGGTGGAGCGGAGTGAGAATCAGCCCTGCAGACCAAGATGAGTGCAGAAGGAGAGAGAGGAGATGCTCCAAGTGCTGGAGCAGAGATTCACCTGCAGCTGGTGATGAAGACCATGGTAAGGCAGATTGTCCCCATAGAGATCCACGGGAGAGCAGAGATCCCCCTGCAGCCCATGCTGGGACGTGGGGCTGCCCAAAGGAGGCTGTGGCCCTGTGGAAAGCCTGCACTGGGGCAGTTTCCTGGCAGGGCCTGTGGAGAGGGGAAGCCATGCTGGAGAGGTTTGCTGGCAGGTTTGTGACCCCCAGCCTGTGAAGGACTGCGGCCTGTGGGCAGTGCTGGTGTTGAAGAAGTTCATGGAGGGCTGTTTCCAGGGGGAGGAACACCCTGCTGGGGCAGGGGAAGAGCGTGAGGTTTTCTTCGCTGAGAGGAAGGAGTGGCAGAGACAACAGGTGATGAACCAACCACAACCATTTCCTGTCTCGCTGCACAGAGGGGAAGGAGGTAGAGAGCATTGGGAGTGAAGTCCGTAAAGAAGGGAGGGTAGGGAGAAACTGTTTGTGAGACTCATTTTTATTTCTCATTATCTTACTCTGGTTTGGTTAGTCATAAACAAATTTTTCATCAAATTGAGTTTATTATGTCTGTGACAGTAACAGGGGAACGATCTTTTCCTGTCCTTATCTCAACCTGCCAGCTGTTAGTTTTATTTTTTCTCTCCCTTGTCCAGCTGAGAAAGGGGAGGGCTAGAACAGCTTTGGTAGGCACCTGGTATCTAGCCAGAGTTAACCCACCACTGTGCTGCACCCTTTATAAGGATTTGGCCAGTGTTATTTATTTATGTGCTGTAACTTGGTGACCTTGGTTTCATCCTCTCACAGGCAGAGAAGGCACAGACCTTGACTTGTCTGGAGCAGAGCATGTTTTTGCTGGTGCCTGGTATGTGCATGCTGATCAGTTGGGTCCTTGCTGCCAGCCAGGGTGAAAGAGCTGGGGGTTTCATTCCTGGTTTGCTGAGTGACAGGGGATCCAGAATGTCTGAGATTTCTGCTCTATCACACTAGGCAGATAATGACCAATGAGGTTCAGGTCTTGTTGTGGTGGTGGGGGAAAAGCAGATGGGCAAACTAGTGACCAAATAAGCTTAATTAGCTCAGTTTAAGAGCAGTAGGGTAAGCAAGATTCTGACTCTGCAGAAAAAGACAGAGTGGAATACAAAACACAGGAAAGTAGAGATTAACTTTGCTTATAATTTGTCCCTTAAGGCAAAAGTTGGGGTTTTTTTACCCAATTTATCAATTTGCAAGTTGTATTATAATCCCTGTCATTACACTGAGTTCCTTGCAAGCATTTCCTAATGAATCTATTATGGAACATTGCCTCCTAAAGAAACTGTCAGCCAGAAAGACCAGCTCTCACTGTGTGAGGCTTTCAGTTCAGTCCTGAGGTCTTTCCCAGTTTTTGCCTGTGCTGTCTTTATCCCAGTTTTTAGTCTTGCTTTAAGTAACAGGACAGTTTTTTATTAATAGTGGAGAGACAGAAGTTGATTCATAGTATTCCTGTATGGCAGTGCCTGTTGTGAGGTGAACTCTATAAACAAGTGCTTGGTTGCAGAGCTTCTGCAAGCTTTGGTTCATCCTGACAGGGAAGAAAATAATGAGAACAGGGTGAAGAGCATCAGCAATATTTTACAGCTGGGGAAAACATGGAAGCTGGGAGGTCTGGGTTGATTTGCCACCTCCTGCTGCTGCTGTCCTGGGACCCCTAGCAAACTGTGTGTGCCTGACTGCCATCCTGCTCGCTCTGAGGTTTTAAGAAGTGGTGTCTGTTCTGTGGAGAGCTCTGGTGTGGTCAGAGTGTGCCATATATATATATATATAAGAAACTTTATCTCAAATGCAGTTTCCTATTCCATGTGGAACTGGCTATACCAATGTAAAAATCCTTTATAACCTTTTGGTTTTATCCGTGGTAGGGTTCTTACTGTTCAGGCAGCATTGCTGTCTGATGCAGGCATTGTGTTTTGTCCAGTGCTTCAACTCAAACAAGTGATAAATGGCCTTTTTCTGTATTATCAGATATTCTGAGGCCAGTCAGAGTTGATGAAGCCCTTGTGTATTACATACACAGGGGATAGGGACCTGGACAGGTGACCAGCCATTGCAGGTCAGCTGAGTGAAACACTGCATTTGGAGAGCTGTGTGTGTTCATTCAGAGCCACAGGAAAAGGAATTATCTAAAAGGAATTATCTCAGGGTGACTGTGCAGACGGAAAGCTGTAGATCACTATTCTATGGTAAGTTCAATCCCATCATTTCTACAAGGTGGGTTGTTTGCAAGTTGGTTTTTTGAAGGAGAGAGTCACAGTCCTACCTCAGACTGTTCCTTCCTAAGATTTTTGGGAAGGGAATCGTAGCATTGATCACAAGTGGTTTCTACTTAGGACCCAGGTTCTGTGGTAATGTGTGGGGAGAGTAAGAAGTCTCTTGTACCAAGACAGGAGGATGCTGCCATGGTATAACCTTTCTAGGACCATGCTCCAGTTCTTCCCCTTGAGGTCAGAGGACAGGTTGCAATGTGTGCAGCTGTATAGCCCTTCTCTGTACAGCCACGGGGATGTTTCCAAGGACTGCTTAAAATTTATACAAGTCTGTGTTTTCTGCAGGTCAGCATGTAGCTGGAAAACAGTTCATAAAGAGTATGTGATAACAGCTTTATTTTCCCTTTTTAGTTAAGTACTAAGGCACTGTAATCCAATATGCATTGTTCTATACAAGTTTGAAGTAATTTAGGTAGGAAGAGGTAGGGCAGCTTCATCTCAGTACTTCTGGAAGGCAGTGACTAAACATCCTCTTCCTTTCCTTGCTCCTGAATCCCTGCTGAGTACAGTTACTTCATATTCTATGTCTGTGGTCTCCTCCCCTCTCCGCTTCCACATTTCTTAGTTTTAATCTGTTTATGGGAGAGGAGAAATCTTTTGAGTGTACTTCTGAGAAGTCTGGGTGATTTCCTTTCAAGCCAGAGGTCTTCCCTGCTCAGATTTGCCAATATAACTCAATCTGAGCTGAATCAACAATCTGAACTTGAAGCCTGACTCTTTCGTCCCTTTCATCTCTTCTGTTTTCAGTCTTGCCAGGCATGGTAGTGTTCCCTTTGTCTTCCTTGTCTAAATAACCATTTCTTACCAGTTGATTGGAAGTAATTTCATTACTGTATTTTAAAACTTTAATAAGGGATGTGGCATTTTATTTTTCTCCTTTTGTAAGCATGTTCTCATTTTCCTTTTTGGCATATTTGCTCTCTTAGTTTTCCTTTACTGTTCTCTGTCTGCCTTCTACAAAACATGTTAGTACTTCTGTGGCTACTGAGCTTTCCTTTGTTGACTTGGCATCTTGCACATCAGCTTCTGTTGTTACTAATGAAGTTTCCTTTCTTGTTTCTATTTGTAAAGCGTGTGGGATGCCATTCTTTCAGCGCAGTCTGTTGTGTGACTCGTTGGCTGTAACTCTTGTTTTTGTCACTACTTGTTTACCACTTCAGGTAAAGATTTTGAGAAATGGTGTCTATCCTGACTTGAGGATGAGTCATACTCGCACGTAATAGAAGGCTAGTTTTTCATCACTTGAATAAATGAATTTCGCTCCCAGTATCTGTAACAAAACACCCGATGTGAAACTTGTGATAAAGTCAGTTTTTGATGAGCCAGCTGCCACTGGAATCAGTGAATTATAATGAATTAAGTTACAACAACAAAACAATTAGCTGCTTCTCTGTCAGCACCTTGCTCGTGAGAGAGCGAGCAGATTGTTCTTCTGAGCCTATTTTTCTGAGAAGTGGTGACCAAATAAGTGGAAGCCCTCAAGAAGGGATTGAAATTGCAAGCCTCTATTGTAATGGCTTTTCTACTCACAGCGCACACCTCTGCTGTATTTTAGGCCTACAAATTACTTTTCTAAGAGAATTACTCAGATCCTATTTGAGTTTACCCCTGAAAAATCTTCTAAATCAGTGACATTATGTAACAGACTATGAGCCATCTTTGCCATTTTCTGTTCAATGGTTTCTCGTGAACAACAAATAGTAGCACTAACTTGTATGGTAGGTTAAAAAAATGCCCTTATTTGCTTTTTGAACCCTTTGAAGTAAATGATATATTTGTATTTGCAGATTTTTCTCAAGCTATCAAAATGGACTTCTGCTACTGGCCATATACTTTCTCCTTCCTATATGGTCTCACTGGAGCTTAAATGAGCCCACAGTGAGCTGGTTGAACTTGCTTATTCATCAGAAAGTTACCTCTGAGAGAGCAAACAGTTTTCTGCCGGGGTAGCGAGTGGAATTGGCTCATTTTTATGGCTCTGGTGACAAGGGACTGCACAGACTGTATGGCTGGGGGGAGAGGGAGGGCAGAAAGGAGCGTCCCTTCTGATGACAGCAAAGTATTAGGTCACCTTAGCAGCCTTGTTTCACCACACCCTATGTAAGAGCAGAGTTGAAGGCTAGAGGCCCTTGCCTGTTTGTCCTTCAGGGCTGGCAGACATCCTTCCTTGAGCAGCAGTTTCCTTCCTTAGATGGAAACCTGCAGTCGCATTTCCAGACACAGGTCTGTGTGCGGATCACTTGCCTCATGTGATGGTGACAGCAGGTTCCAACGGCTTCGAGCTGAGGTTTATCAGGGCAGGGGCTGGAAAACACTACTGAAACAGTTTTTCATGTTGCATTCATACTGATAGTTTAAAAAAAACAAAACAGAGACAGCAAGGACTGGGGTTTTTTTTGCAAGTCAGTGTCTATAGTTATGACTTGAAACAGCAAGGCATCAGCTTCATTCAGTTAATAACACTTCCTTAAATTTTTTTAAAATGTTCTTAGCACCTCTCTCTCTCCTCTGCCAACAAACTAATGAGGGTGAAGTGCTTGTTTCAGGCACCAGTGAAGATCTAGCTTGGATTACAAATTGTGTCAACTATAAGGAAAGGAGGGGGATGGAAGATGGGTGTACTTGCCAAAGAAATCCTGGCAGTACCTAGAGATCTCTGTTGGCATTACCATTGCTTTTTAAGATAATGGAATAGGTAAACAGGTTTCAGATGAGCCATGGTATGTGGTGAGCTGTTCTTGGCAGCTGGTTATTTGTACCTGGAGTTTTCTTGGAAGAGCAGCTATTCTGGTGCACCAATTGACTTGCTGAGTGTAGAAACTTTTGGTCAGGTTTTATATTTAGGGATTCTCTTAAATACAGACGTGATGCCTAGACAGATACTGCTGCCTGTATACGACCTAATTAAAATATGTGGTTCATATTTTGTGTGTACTACTCATGTTTTGTGACTAGTTTAAAGGTGCAATTAACAGCATTTCCAAGTCTGATAGACTTTTGGTGCAGCAGTACTAAGTAATTTTTTTTTATAACTGCAAATAATTCTTGGGAGTGATTTTTATGAAGGAAATGATTTGGGCGTTTAAGCACATTCAGATTTTCAGCTTTTTCCATTGCAAGGTGGATATCAAGCCTAGCAGAGACGAGCTGAAAGTTAGTATTTCATTTTATGCATTCACCTCATGTGCTGAAACTTGTGCTTAAAGGGAAGAATTGGAAAGCTCTTGCTTTAAGCCCCCATTCTTCAGCCCGTGCTAGTGGTGGTGTAGCATTTCTTGTAACTGCACTCAGCTTGGAAAAATCAGTCAAAAGAAGCCGATTTGTGGAATGAGGCAAGCAGTTCCACAAATGATGCACAATCAGTTCTGCTGTTTGCCATCAGGGAAGCAAACACCTTCTCTCCTCCAAATTGCCACATCTCCAAATGCCAACCCAATGAGGAGCACGGAGCCGCCTTAGTTTAGATGCACACACAGAAGTTGAGTGTTTTCTGTGAGCGTTTATTCCATGCAAGTAGCTGGAGAGTGGGGAGGTATTGCAGGGTAATACTTTCTTACTTCATCCTTCATTCTCCTGATATTCTGAAGTGTGTATAATTCATGTTTGTGTGTTTCGTGTGATGTTTATATGGTGCTGAATGCTGCGATGAGTGGAAGGCAGATCTGCAGTTGTGATATGACTGTGTAGTGCGTGAGCCTTTTTCTGAAAAGCTGTCTGTATTATAAGGACATTTTTAACAGCTGTGTGAATTACAGCACGGAATGAAAACTGTGTATGAGTGGAGGGATAGGTTAAGAAATAGTTCTAGAATTTAGTATACCTTTTGGGAGAGGATAATGTGTTTTGCTCTAGAAGAAATAGAAATGCTTTGAGTTGCTTTGTTTCTGATGTACAGAAACAGTTTACTCAGTGCTGTACTAGTCCATCCCTTAAAAAAGCATCTATGCCAAAGGCATTAAAAATGACACTCAAAAGCTGCTATAATTGCTCCCATAAAACTGGATTAGGAGCATTCAACTTCCCTATGAGTTCTGGAAACTTTACAAGCACTTGCTCAACTTCTTCGAAGAAGAATATGTTGCAAAAAAGAGATTTTCTCTTGAGGCATATACACGTGCAAGTACCAGAGTGGGTGATGGAGCTGGAGATCTCACCAAGTGGAGATCTCAGTGGGTTGTTGGCTTGCCCAGTAGTTTGCCTTCAGGGGTTGGAAGCACCTTTTTGAAAGGTAGCCAGAGGCTAAAATTGACTTGTATTTTAATGTAATGACAGTCTTGTCAGTCTTGTCTCTAATAATTAGCCTTGTGCAAGCAGTTTCCAGTGGCCTTCTGTCCGGTCCTGGCATTTGGTTACTGCGGGTATGGTCTTTTATCTCTGGCTCGTGTGTTTCAGAAGGGCCAGAGCTGGTGAGGAGACAGCAGCTGTGTGTGCCCCTTTCTCTGGAGTGCTTTACAGTTTGGCAACTGATTTTTTGCACCCCGGCCTCTAGGTGGGATGAGTTTAAATTCTGGGACATTTTAAAGCCTAGAATGGATAATTATTGTCCCCATGCCTCAGGATATTTGTGATTGCTTGATTAATTTGCAGCAAAGCAGGGTAGATGTTCAGGAGCTCTGCTGTATTATAAGGGATCATGCTGTTTGCACACCTGTGTGCAGAAGTTTGAGAGTATGAGTTGTGATGGATCATTTCCCAGCTGCAGAATAAACGCTCTGTAGGCCAGGATTTGATTGTGCATATATCTGGACAGTGGTGATTTGTACACAAATTCAAATTTGCCTTTCATCACAGGGGATATCGCTGCATAGCTGCAGAGAAGGCTGAGATAATGTCAGTCACTCGCCTCTTGAGATGGATTGGAGGATATGGCTGGGTATGAGGGGGAGATGCTCCTCCCAGTTGAGGGAATGGAAAGGAGCAAACTAGAGGCTGGCACCGTAATTCTGAGTCACACATAGGGAAAAAGCAGGAGAGGAGAAGAACTGAAAGGGAGCAAAAGGATCTGAAGAGCAATTTCACTAAATGGAGAAAGGATATGGGAATACAAATTAGGGAATCGATATAATGAAACTGGGTAGATAGAATAAGGTTTAGGTGGACATAACTAGTCTTAAACATTATGCAAGTGTGTTTGAAACATTAGTCTTAGTTTAAGTTCAATAAACCCACCAGATTTGTGAAGCAAATGTAGTGCAGTTTTATAGGGGTTCGAACTTGTCCTTGCCCTCTGAGTAAACCTTCATGTGCTGAGCTCTAGTTGTGCATGTTTTGCATTAAAACAATCAGACTCTGCCTGTTGTACCTGCTGTTGCAATTGTCAACTGATGGCAAACAGAATTGTGACACTCCGTAGGTTTGAGGTGGGACAAAGGAGTTCTTGTCTTTAAGGTTAAGCCTCTTTGTATTTCCCAGGGTTCTTGCTTAATTATGAGATGTGGGTTGCTTTTAAGGAGAACTGAGTTTATGGTCTGATCAAGTAACTTCACATGCTCTAAAAAAGAATGCTGTCTATTCCAGATAGTAGTAATATACATAGGTCTTTGTAGCACTTTGTACTTCAAGGGATTTTATCACTTTTTAAAGCTCTCTGTTAGTTAATTGACAGAATCTCAGTGTTTGTATTAATTCCTGGGCTTCTTTGCTGTTTTGTGTTGTCTCTACCCATTAGATGATGAGCAGTTCTTGGTGTTTTCCTTTCTATTTTTGTTGCTCTGATTGGTGTTTGGAAAAGCCCCCAAATTACCACTTAGAATATTTCTCCAAACAGTATGGCAAACTTAACTGAGTGGAGGATTCTATACACAGACTGCCATACAACTTAAGCATCCATGGAAAGCCTTCACAGTTCTCCAGCTGAATGATAAAAATAGTACAGAAATTGATCATGCTGATTTCTGTTCACTGGAAGAAGACCTGGTCTTGTCATAGAACAAAACTACTGTCTCATTTGGAGTTGTGATGCTGCCTTAAGTTTTAGCTTTCATCATTTCCAGATTCTGTGCTGCATTATATAACTCCAGACTTCATATAAAGTGTTAGCAAGCTCTCCTCACAGCTCAGTCACACACGAGAATCCTTTTCCAGCCCGAGAACCGAGGACTCTGCTGCAGCTTCAGCCCAAGAACAAACAGCAGTGAATTGAGGAGAGCAAACTGGGAGGGTGGGACTTCATAACCTGAGCTGCAATTGGACAATTAACCCCAATATGGAAATGGACCAAAATTTATAAAAGTGTGAAAACTCGTGACCTGGGTGGAGGCACAGGAGGGCTCTTGTACTGCCCAAGGTGTTTCCTTTGAAGGCCTTTTTAACAGTTACCTACTTTATTCCTTTTACACTGTCTAGCCTCTGTTCTAGGTAGCCTCTCAAGGCATCAGTAATATTTTTGTTACACTTACCTCCCTTTTATAAAAACACGATTCAAGTGTTGGAGTCAATCAGAAAAGTTACCCCGTTAAACTGTTAAAGGGTACGTGGTCTGGCATAAATAACACAAGACAAAATAAAAGGAGCTGAAGTCATTCAAGCAGAAGATGTAGGTGCCCTCTGGTAACAGGTTCAGTGACTTTTGTACTGTGATATCATAAATATTATCTTCAGGAAGCTGCTTACATTTGAAGAACAAAAATGTGCAGTGTGTGGTAGTAGAGCATTAGCAAGTCAGAATTTAGTGTTAGTATATGGAAAATCCTGAGTTACAGATTTGGAATGGTTGGATATATTGCAAAACCCCATATTCTTAACATTGTTCTCAATGCCCATCTGTCAAAACACTGAGGTTTTTCATGTCTTGTGTATCAGAAGAACTGTGTAACTTGTGGAGCAAACAAAAATTCCTAATTTCTTCAAGGTGCTTTTATTGTGATCAGTGATAAGGATTTAAATAGTGTGTGTGTAATGCTTACAGATTGGCTTTTGGACGGTGGCTTTTTTTTCTCCATCATGCCTTTGCAACGTAGCAGTTCCATCCATATCCTTTTGAAGGAGTTGTGAAGGTTGCACCCTACTCCACAAGACTCTTAACATGGCTGAACTTCTTTTTATGCTTGGACGTGAAACAGAAATCTGAAAATCTAAATTTTGCAACAGTGTTGAGGCAAAACAAATGAAATTGATGGCAGTTAGTGAATAATTTAGTGGATTTTAGTGTCTTGTTATCTAGGATTTTTCTTCTGTAGGTCAGGTTGACTTTTTCTTATTTTGCTTTGGTGTTTGTTTCTTTTCCAGTCTGAGTGCAAGGTGAGCAAAGACATTAGAAAGGATATTTGTCATCATTATCTGAAGTGTAATATTGGAAATTTGTGGACTTCCAAGGTATCCTGGTTTAAATACGTGGATAGAAATGGACTTATTTAAACAAATACTTTCCCCAGTTTAGTTCATTAGTAAAACAGAACTTGTTGCTTTTACACCTGCTTATTGCTAAATGTGTGGATGTGTTGTTAACTGCTTGAAATGACAATTAGAGCATTTAAGCGGGGATGAAACCCTTGGTCTTAAGTACCTTTGTAGTGTTTGGGTTATTCACTAGTGCTGTTACTCCTAAGTAAGCAGTTGTTTATTGAGATTATAGAACTTCAGGGCTGAGTTCTCTGTGCTGCCACTTAAACAGGTCATTTCTTCCACTAGAATCTAAAGACACGGAAAAGCCCCAAATTATTTTTCTCCCAGTTTCTCTGTTGTTGCTGTGGACGCTTGTTCCTCACAGCCCGCAAATGGAGCGAGGGCGTGGTCTTGTAGCAGATTCTGCTGGTCAGTGGTTTGGTCTCCCCACACCTTCCCGAGGCCCTGGAAGATGTCACCGAGATCCATTTCCAGCAGGGTGCAGGGTGCTGACCCAAGGCAAGAATTGTCCTGGATGGTTTGGTGCTGCAGGTGCAGCTGTGCTCACATCCAGCGGGCTGAGCAGAGCAGGCACTCATCGGGGTCTCGGCTCACTCCAGTGCCTGACCACTGGCTAAGAGTTGGATTCTGTCTCAAGGGAAAGGGAGGTGGTGTGCTCCAGGCCCATCCTCTGTGTTCTCTACCACAGCAGTATGTGATATTGAAAGCTGTTTCCAGACTGTCTTGTAAAGAACAATATTAAGATGTACTGGCCCTGTGCTGCTGCCCTGAAACTCGGTCCAGAGGAGGAGTCCTCTGCCCAGCTGCAGAGGACCCAGTAATGGAGGTTCAGGTCAGAAGAGCAGGCTGTAGATGTGTTCAGAAGCAGAAATTAGGATGAGAGCCTCACTCCCTCCCTGCTCTGTGGCACTCATTTCCAAGCCAGAGGGGAATACCACTGAGGCTGTTTCGTTTGGTAGTGCCTGAAACCAGCCGTGTGCAGATGCTTGATGTGGCCTTGTCTCTTTTGAAGAAACCTCTGTAGCTGAGATACTGGCCAGTGACTCAGTGTTTGAAGCTTGTTATTTCTGCTCCTCCTAATTTAAGAGTTACCTGGAGAGGATGGGCATTCATGAAGAAACAGAGATAGCCTTTTAAAGGCGTGTTTTACTCCGGGTAGAATTCCCTTGAGATGACACCAAGGAGCAATAACTATGGTCGGTCACAGAGCTGGGAGCAGGCAGCCCACTTCTACCCTGGGCTGCCTTTGCTGACTCTGAAGCTCTCAGCTCCGTGCCTGTGGCACAGAGGTGTGTAGCTGTTTTGGAGGCAAGCTTTGCTTGACTCTTAAGTATCCAGAGTAATGTGGAATTGAAGTAACTAAGTTTTGTATCTTCCTTCTCATTCTTCTCTATCCTGAAAACCAGGCTTTTCACTACATCTGTTTTAGAATTTGTACTTTTCTGAGGCCCGTCTCCTTGTAAGAATACAATGAAAATTAGATAATGAAGTTGTATTTTACTAAGCTTTCCTGATACATTAAACCAGTTTGAAATATTTTATATTGACACTTTCTTTTCCAGTTTTGATCTGGAAGGTAAGAAGTACCGTACTGAGTCAGGTATTTGATGTTTGTATAGCCAACTATGCACTGTCCAACTGTGACAATCAGGTTTTTTGCTGTTTAGAGAGTTTAGGGAGTACAGGTGAGCACATGGCCATTCTGTGACTCACCAGCCTCACACTTTTCTAGGATCCAGCCATCAGACTGGAAATATTATCGGCTGCTTCCTTGCCTGCTCCCTTCAGTATCTGCTCACAATCCTGAGATAAGATTGCCAAAGTTCTTTACCAGCTATATTAATCTTACCTACTGCCATCACGTATTTTCTGCCATTCAAGTGAGCTTTGAATATATTAACACCCCCCGCCCCCATGATCTTGCATTCAGTTCGAAGAGGCCCAGCCTCTTCAGTCTCTTCTTCTAAGGCAGCCGTTCTGTCTTTAATCCTTTAATGGACCATTTCTATGCCTTTAAAAATTCTGCTTGCCCTGCTCATATACTATTCTTGCCTTCAAATCTTGGTTTTTAAGACTGCAGTGCACCAAGTTTTTGCATAGCAACATAATTCCTTTCTGCCTTGAGTTCTTCCAGCACTGGTTATGTCCAATATCTAGATGACACTTTAGTGCATGTTGCACAGTGAGCTCTGTAATTTCAGGACTGTCAACGGTGACTTCAGAATCACTTCTTTGAATTGAAAACTCCAGCTATAAATTCAGTATGGAAGCCTAACATGTTTTGG
Source organism: Regulus satrapa (assembly GCA_013396955.1). Taxonomy (NCBI): domain Eukaryota; kingdom Metazoa; phylum Chordata; class Aves; order Passeriformes; family Regulidae; genus Regulus; species Regulus satrapa. The sequence continues at coordinate 148,778 of VWZN01021798.1, read as the reverse complement.
CTTTTGTTTTCCCCCTCCTATTTATTTTAGTAGATCTGTTTGCCTTCTGCATTGAGGCTCATCTACCACACTTCACTTACTCAGTTTAGTGAGGGCCTTCCAGGGTTCAGGGTTCCTTCCACTGCAGCTGGCTGACCTGAAAGAGCTTAGCTTTATCTGCAGACTCGGAGGGTTGCTCTGTGCACTTCTATCTAGGTCAGTGAAGATGGTGAATAGAATGATTCCTCGCCATGTGCCAGGTCAGCTCCACTGCTGACTCCTCTCTAGTGCAAAGTTGACTAATCAGTCTCACCATTGCTTCCTAGTCTTTAGCCAGCCTTTTGCCTGTAATTGGATCTTTCCTCTCTAGCCTTGACTTTTTGCCATAGACGGTTAAAGGAGCAGTCTGAACTTTTTGAAAGTCCAAGTCTGTGTTTTCCTTGCTTTTTTTTTACCTGTTTGCTTGGAATGCTAGCTGGATTTCTCTTAGCCAAAGATGTACTCAACTTGTTTCAGCAGGTTGTTTGCTATGCTCTTAATATTGGCAATCTTGCCATGGATGGAGATTGCATTTACCCGTCTCTACCCCTAGAGACTCCCACTGGAGAAGTTTTTTGGAGAGCCAGTTGTTGAAATACTTGAGGAAAAACTTGAAAGTGTTTGCTAAGTTTTCTCTCCTGACTCAGCGTGCCCAAAAGCATAGATTTGAGTAATGTGAAGTGAAAACTCAGTTACAATCAGAGCAGTCCTGCAGGTTTTTCACTCCACAGGGCTCATTAGACCCAAACTGGGCAGATGTCTTCATGTAAACGTGTACGTGACTTACAGTCCTAGTACATTAATTCTGTTGAAATTAAAGAAAACTTAAGACAGTTGCTGAGCCATTCCTAGCACTTGTGTTACAGTAACTTGCTACTGTATTTTCTGATAGTTACAAGATTAATCTGTATTGAGACCAACAAACCCTTACCTCTTGCTGCCTTTTTTT
>VWZN01021798.1:137381-147791 GCA_013396955.1 Regulus satrapa | reverse complement strand
TTTTTTTCCTTTTTTTTCACAGCTCTGCTGTGAAACCAAAAGTGAGATGATCCAGACTTGCAATTGTATTTTTTAAATTAAGAAATATAGGTTGCTTTCCTTTTCTTCATTGATATTTATAGCATAGCCACACATTTCCATCAGCGTGGTGTGATGAATTATGGTTGAGGGGAGAGCTGCCACAGTGTGTGGGAGCCTTTTTAATCTGATTTTTAGCTACCAGACAAAAACAACACGCAACTACAATATCAACCAATAAGTTCTTGTGTAAAACCCATCAAGTTAGGAGTTCCAATCCTGTTCTTCATTAAAAAAAAATGCTTTGCAGTTGTCTGCTGCAATGATTGTGATACTGTTTTCATGAAGTTCACTGCTACCCTTTCCAGGTACAGTGTAATTGTCTAAATGCAAACATGTAATATGCAGTAAATGTTGACTTGCTGCCATAGGGCATGGTAATAGAATATTGAACTCCTGTAGCATTGCTTTAATCTAGAAAGGCTTCTGTTGGTGACAGTAAGTTGTTATTAAATCCTGCTAGGAAATATGGAAGACAGCAAATGGCTTTTCTGCTTGAATTAATCTTCATGTTGCATTCAGATTGCTCTCGTTGGTGCTGAAGCTGAAATAATAGAATATGAAAGAACACACGCATGTAAAACTGCAATACACTGCACCAGTGTGTGATTGTACCTACTTGTGAGGGATGTTCTGGTGCCAAAGCTCAGCCATCATTTTGGAGATGGGAATGATGGCTGTGAAACCCTGGAGCTCAGCTTGTGTGGCAGAAGCTTACAAGCATCTTTCTCTATTCACCAGTTTTTGTCATAAGGGAAAAATCCTGTTAAACGTTTTGTTTCTTGTAATTGGACTGGCTTAAGGTGATTTTTTGGAAAGATGGATCGTCTGTGGTGTGTGTGTCGATCATGCCACAGATGAACCTGAATGTGTTTTGTAGACAGTGTTGATCTGTCCTGTGTGAATTCTGTGGGGACTTCTATATCTGATGGGATAAAGGGTAGGAGGATGGGTTGTGAAATTTAAAGGAGTAACTTAGAACTATTAAAAATCAGTGTGTCGCTAATCTGCTATGTTGAAAACCACTGCAGTGGTATTCTCAGGATGTTTTTGTAATTGTGCAGAAATCTGTGAACGCTATCCTTGTTTGTTCTGGTGACTGATTTTCTTTTAACCTAGTGATGTTTCTTAGATGAGCATGAAGACCCGAGATACTTTATGGTTTTGTTCACAGTGCCTGTAAACAAAGCCTGTGTTTGGGAAATGTGTTCCTATCTTAGCTGTAGATCTTTCTGTTTTAATGTCTCAAGGAATAATGAACTACTTGGTTGTAAGAAATGGCTGTATAGTCAGTTTGACAGAGCTTTCTTGCTGCATAAGCCACATTGTGCTTCCAAGCCTTAAAAGCCACAGGTCTTGTAAGGACCAAGGACATTTTTTCTTCTGGATACAATTTCTAATTCTGTAATAGGATGCCCTAGCTTTCTGCTCTTGAGGCCTAATTCTATGTCTAGATTCTTAAGTGAGGAAGAGACTTTCTGAAGGACTTGGAATTGTGGAGGAAGCCAATTTTTATTCATCCTGTACAAGTACGATACCTCGTGTCCATTTATTCCCCTGATCCCAGTTTCCTGAGGAATAATTCTGCTGCCCTGGCAAATGAGCTAAGAGTAAAGGTAGATGAAGATCTGTCCTTGGGATAGATGGCAATCAGCTGTTAAACTAAAACCCCTTTGTTTGAGTAATGTCAATATTGCCATAAGCTTTGGTCTTGGAAACGGGGTGAATTTGGGTTTGAATATTTCCCACCCATCCACTTTTGATGAACCCACACATCAAGCACCTCTGATCAAGAGCAATCCATATAAATAGGGGCAGGTTTTTCTCTGTTGCTTCGTTTGTGATGCAGGCAGAGGCGTTACATCGACTCGTTTGGATCCTCCTGTGTTGGCTCTCAGAGGCTTCAGACGTGACAAACCACAAGGAGAAGTATTTGGATTAAAAAGATGATTTTCAGGTCATCTTACAGAGAAAATAAGCATTTTGCAAACATTATCACTAATTACAAAATTGTGCACCAACTCAATTACATGCTTCAAGGGAGATACTGGGAAAAGAGCTGGCTCTTTTAATTGTGCAACGAATTCTAGGGCTGTTTGATTTTTATCAAGGATCCAAAGTGAAATATTAGATGTTTTCTTATATGCAAGTTTAAAGAAAAACAGAATCCCCAGTTCATTTCTTGGCAGATAAAGGACAATCACTGATTTGATTGTTATAAAAACATGTTTATTCAGAAGAATATTTTTACTAGAAGAAAAAAGTGTACTTTGTCATAACTTTATCTAAGCTGAAACATGAGCAATTTTTTCTGCTTTTTGTTGGGTTTTGTCTTAGCTTTTTAAGTTTGTCTCATCTTGCCTTGCCAAAATTGTTCTCTGATAAGTTTGATTTATGCATTCATTATCTCTCCTACAGTGCCAGGCTGTAATGTCTTAATGAAATTTCATTGTGGGTTTGTGGTTGAGTGGCTGCTACTGGGGAAAATAATTTCTATTCAAGACTTCCTGTCTCAGCCAAAATACAAGCATTCAAGCATATTCTGTATGCTCTTTTTCAAGAAATACTTTTTTTCAACTCTTAAGTCGCTGCTACTTGATCTTTATTTTCTGTTGTTGTGACCCTCTCCTATTCCCAAATCCATGCAAAGTGATTTTGATCTTAGGTTTAGTCCATTGAAAGACACCGGTTCAGATTATATTGTTTCTGTCCAATTGGAAGTGGAAAGATGAATTCATGAGCAAGATGAAGACTAATCCCATGTAATTAGAAATGCCTGGGTGCTGGGTAATATGCCTTAGCTGGCACATGCCTTAGCCACCCTGCTCTTTGAACAGAGTTGTCACTACTTGCTACTGTCGATGTTGAGATAAAATTTCATCTTTCTGCTGGGTAGTCTTGACACTGATACGCTTTAGAGATGTCCCTTCTCCTCATGCCTGTGTAGAAATGGTTGGTTGGCTTACTGTGTGTATTATCTTCAGATCCTGGGCTGGGTTTGCCAGCTCAGGAAGAATCCAGAGATGCTGCTGCCTCTGGCTTAGGAAGTTCCCCAGCCACTGTAGCTGAGGTCTGGGAGAGCGTGCTGGGGTAGCTATCCCTGCAAGTTTGTCCTGTTTTGTCCTGTTCTTTAAATACTATTTGCTGCTGTAAAACAAGGGAAAACGGGGTAGACGAAGCCACGCTTTCTCTGTTATGTCCTTTCTTTATCTTGATCAGTGTAATATCTGAGTTTGTTTTTCTTTTTTTTTTTTTTTAATATGAAGATAATAATTTTTTATGTGCTTCGTTGGTTGCTGTCTTCCGAGGCAGGTAATAAAACCTTTGTCTGCAAGGACATCAGAGTGTTCCTCTGTATTTACTCTCCTCTGAGCTGGATGTCTGTTATTGTGTTGAAAGTAGCCTCCTTACCCAGACCAAGAGAAAGCATTGCCATTCTTCTCCAGCTGTAACAGCAGGAGAGGAATATTAGGCTCCATTGTTTCCTTCTAGAAATGGAAATCTTTTGCATGTGCTCAGTCCTGGCTTCATAAAACCTGCCTGAGATTCCTGGGATGGGGGTATATGTGAGAAGAGAAGGAAAAGCTAGCACTGTTGAGACCTGAGTTTCTCTTCCCTCCAAGACAGTCAAGCTTGTAATTAAGAAAACTTCCTGCACTGCTGGCAAAAAAAGCCTACATTCCTTCAAAACCTCCATGGATCTGGGACAGCAGCCCTTGAAAAATTTCTCCTGGATAGGTGTTATATGAGTTTTGCAGATACCTATATGGATAGCTAGATGTAGATATATAGCAGAAATATTTCCTTAAAAATCATTTTCGTGTTTTTAGGCTTATCTTTGACTTAGTATCACTTATTTTCTGCTTTGTGATATCTTCAAGAGTGATAGTGCCTTTGGTATGGAAAGCAGCAGAATTTGGGAGAGGTCTGATTTTGTTACCTATTTTTTCCTTTTACTGGCATAATTGAGAGGAATTTTTGCTTTAAAAAGTTGTGCTCTCCTCTCCCTGTTTCCTGATACCTGTCTCTATTTTAGGATTTCAAGCCTCAGCAGTCTTCCTTAACAAACAATTACAGGAACAGTTTGAAAATTTCAGCTGTATGTGTATTTTTCCCTGAAAGCCTCTGTCTGCTCATATACTGGCAAAAGGGAATTAAATCCCCAGATGCCTGGGCTCGTTCTTAAGAGAAGTATATTACTTTTGTTCTTGTTTTTCTTTCTAGAGAAAACGTACTTCCATTTTGTAGGATTTTATTTTACCAAAATCGGTATAATGCAGTAAAATATTTGGAGACATCTTCCCTAGTTTGAATTATATTATTGTCCTTTCACTGGAGAAAAATTCTATTGGAGTAGGTGTGTTGTTTCTGAGAGAAGAAATATAAACTGCTTAGTTACTCTCCAGAATAAAGATCTATGCTGGTGTCACATAGCTTGCTTGTTGGGTTTTTTTTAAACCGCAGTAACAATATTTTTCATTGTTTGGTAGTCTGAGCTTGTGTTTTGCTCTGAGGAGGCAGAGGATGTGGTGCCCCCGTGGTTCACCTGAGTGCACTGATCAGTGCGTGGCTCATCCAGCCTGCCCCTGGCACAGGAATGGCTGCGGCTGCTTCCCTGTCCTTCCTCTGCCCCTCCTGGTGCTCGCATTGCTTTGGGCAGGCGCTTCTGCTCCTCCAGGAGCAGCTAGGATGCTGCAGGTTCACCCTGAGTCGTTTATGGCAGTGCCAGGGCATGGGGTTGCCCCTCTGGTGCCAGCCTCGTGCAGCCCCGCCGGGCTACGTGGGTTACACGTAGCGTGCCTTTCCTGGCAGTGCAGGCAGGAAGGAACAGGCTCCATCCCCCTTCTTGCTTTCCTCACATCTAGCAACTGCCTCGTCCTCCAGATGAGTCAGTTCAGCTTGCTGATTTGAGGCTTGCATTATTTTGGCGATGGATTAGTTTGTCAGATCAGTAGGCTAAACTGACTCATCCTCGGGCTACAAGATTGCCAGATTTGCTGTGGCAGGAACATGAAAGTGGGAAGTAAGACCATCTTTTTTTGGCAGTGCCCCCCCCCTTTGATCAGATTACGTATAATATGAAACGGAGCTATAGTTTCTCTGGTTACCTTAAATAGCTTTAGAGATGTCCGACACTTAGTTCTCTTGCTCTCCTATTTTTATTACTGTAAAAAGCAAATAAATTTCAAAAGCAGCACTCGCCAGTGGTGAATAGCTTTTGCACCTGGCTTCTAAAATGCTGCCTTCATGTGCAATAATAGCTGCTTCTCCTGCCGTGGAGAATATCAGCATTGCACTGATGGCATGCCTTCCGTTTCTTAATGTTGAGATAAAGTTCTCCTTGAATTCATAACCATCTTTAACCTAAACGGACGTGTTCCATTCCTGTGCTGTTCTGTGGCACGATCTAAAGCAGTAATCCGAGATGGGTGCGGAGGCTGTGGAGTCGCTTAAAGGTGGTTTATGCTCTGCAGCATGAGTTGAACTGTAGAGCACAACTTGATTTTGCTCTCTGGAGAAGCAGTTGCAATGCCTCTTTCAGTCTTAGAATGGTGTTTTACCTCAGCTCGTGGTCATCTTAGGGATTCAGACTGGCTACTACTAATTTTTGACATTTTTTGTTCACTGTGCTTCGTATCCAAGGTAGATGTTGGTTCTGAACAGCTGACAGTTCTCTTACTCCTCCTCCAATCTTAAAGCATAGTCACCAAATGCATTTTCATAATTAGCTTCATCTGTCTTCCTCTTTGGGATTTGGTGGCTGTCTCAGATTCCAAGCAATCTGTTTCTCACTGTGATTTTGATCTGTCTCGTTTGCTGTCTGGGCTGGACTCTGGGTCCAAGATGCTGTTTCTTGGTCGTAGAGAAAATAGCATGACAAGTATGTGCTGTATTTCTGTGATGCGTTCAGTGAAGCTGAAGAGTTAGAAAACGTGTCAGGTCCTAATTGGACAATGTGATTGCAGGGTACTTGATGGAAAAGAGAAATTGCAAAGCGAAGGAGAGTTCTCAGATGTTCCAGAGAGCAGAAAAATATACTGGAATCCAGGGTTCTCACAAGGGGAGAGCTTTGTCCTTTACCCTACCAGGAAGACTTTGCGTCTTACTGCAAATTTACTGCTCAGCGCACCTGGGTTTCCAAGCCCACCTATGATACTCATCAATCCTCTTCATTTTTTAGACAAAACTTGGAAGGTTTGAGGGCTCACCTTTTGCCATAAGGATTGTCTCCACAGTGTGGCAGAAAGGACCTGGGGAGGAGACCCCGGCAGACGCGTTGTGCCAGTGCTGGCAGGGCTCGCAGAGGCCGCAGAGAGCTGTGCCTGCAGGCTCTGCTGGCCCGGGCTGCCCGCAGAAGTGGGGACGGCCTTTCACACCCCCGGAGAACTCGCTTGTGGGTTCTCTCAGTTCAGTGTTAATATGCTTACAGTCATGCTCCGAATTCTCTCCTTGATCCTCTGCTCTTGCTTCTGCTTCTCTGTATTTTTGATGTGAGCATTCTGGGGGGTTGGGATGGTTTGGGTTTTTTTCACCCGTGTTCTTGCTGTTCCTTACCTTCGCTTTATTTTCTTCATTCTTTAGCCTATTTCCTTTTTGGTTCCTCCCTCCCAGCGGGGGCAGGAGCTGTCTCTTACTCCTGCTGCTGTGCCTAGCGCAGTGGGGTCCTATTCACACTTCATACTTAAGCGCTGCTGTAATTAACACAATTGAAAGATGTTTTATTTAAACCTCCAGTAGGAGAACACAGACTCCCTCTAAGATGTATTAAGATGTTCTTAATTTGTGCAAGTGTGGGGTGGGGGGTCTTGGCAACTTGCAGCTACTGCAGGTGGCTTTCTGTGGGTTTTGCTTAATGGTACAGTCTTTAGCATTTGAAGCCTCTTGGTGGATGCAAAGAGAGAATGAAAAGGAGAAAGTGGTGATGTCTGTTCTCAGGGGTCAGAGATGTGCTTGTTTCACTACATGCACATTTAACTGTAGTCCAAAACCCACACAAATGCAGTTAGAGCTGAGCCAGGGGTGTCTCCAGCAAGCAGACAGCCTCCCTCCTTAAGCATTTTGCAAGAAACTGCTTTAGTGAGAGGTTTGCAGATCCTACCAGACATTTTGATGGGAAGATTGTGTAGACCACCTGGGAATTCCCCAGGTGAGCTGTTGATCATTAGGGGCTCTTTGAGGGGTGCGAGTTCTGGAGGCTCTGAGAGTGCTCTCCAAGCGGGTGTGTCAGTAGGTGAGTACCAGTGGATTCTCTCATCAGCCCTGCCAGAAGACACCGACAGAGACTCCTTCAGGGTCAGCTCTTGAATGGCACTAACAAGTGGATAAACACGATCTGGTTTAACTCGGCGCTGCACGTCAGGACTCAGTTACAGGGGTTTGTAAGTTACTCCGTGTCAGCTGAACCGCTGTAGCTGTCTTTAGCAAATATTTGCTAAATCATGTTCCCTGATGATGCGAGAGGAAAGAATGACTAAAGGAAACTTCAAAGAAGAAATCCTAGTACCATACAGGCTGAATTTCTCAGCTAGCAGTTAACTCCGAGCTAAAAAGCAAAGGAGAACATTATTGAGGCCACAGTCTGAAGCTAAAATGATGTCATACTGTTCCTGTTCATTCCCCCTCTCTGTCCTTGTCTCTCGTGCTGCAATTAACCTGTAAGCTTTTTGGGGCTGAAATGCCTTGATCTAAGATTATAAAAGCAAAATCTGTTACGATCGCTTTGGTACTTGCTTCCTAATCTGTGGAATCACCTTATCTAAATTTATAGTTGATTTATATAGCTAAATAGCTTTTGTGGGGTGGGTTCTTCTGCATGTGGGTGGAGAGAGAGGAGAACAGAAAGAGTGCCTACTAAAAATAACCTGTTAACAAGCATGAGACTGCTTATGAAACCCCACTGGCAGCCAGTGTTTAGATTACCTTAATTGTATGTTTCTGTGGTTTTTTTTCCAAATATAAGTGTAAGCATTCTTGTAGATATTTTGTTTAGTTGCAGAAAAAAGCCCTTCTTTTTCTGGTACTCCCTAAGGTTATTGTGCAGATTTTTTTTTCCCCACCTGAGTGTCAACTGCAGCCCTCTTCTTTAGAAATTTACAGTTTTGGTCTATGTTTGCCATGACAGAGTACTTAAAGCAAGCTCTGTGTTAATGAGATGATTAGCACAGACCTTAAATGTGCCTCAGAAAGGTGTGGGCACCACCTTACACAGCAGTAGGAGAGACAGCTTAGAGAATTTTTTTTTTTTTTCTCCAGGCACTGCAAGTAAACATCCCTTCTGGATTCAGCTGTTTGGTTTATAAATCAGTGGGGTGTTAACTTGCTGGGATTTCATGGTGGCCGCTGTAAGCAGCTGATTGTTGGAATCCCATCTGCCACGGTTGGATGCAGGGAGGTCATCTGATGGCCAGTGTGATAGGCATCAACAGGGCTCTTCCCATCCTTTTTCCTCTTGTGGTTTTTGTTTTGTTTTTTAAACTGTTCCGAGTCAAGTTTGGGTTGGAGTAGAGAAGCACAACTGCGTGGCCAACCCTCTGCTCACTTTGAGTTGCGTGGTTAAGATATAAAAACCTGTAGAAAGTCAGTGCCTTAGAACTTCGTGTGACCTTTCAGTGGGCATTTTAACAGGCTTATCCTGTCAGTGTTCTGGGACCTGCTCACTGCCCTGCTTATTCTTTAAAGGTTTCTCGACAGCCTTTAGCATTAAGCTTCCAAAGGGAGTGAGTTGAATGCCCCCTCCAAAAGTCTGTGATTACCTCTGAAAAAAGACTTAAAGCCCCAGTGGCATTTTGAATGTCTGAAGTGGGATGCAGGAAATGCAGATGCTGTTCCTTCTGCTAGATTTTAGTTTTTCTTTTTTTTTGAACATAGATAAATAATAGGGGTAAATGTCCCTGCATCTTAATGTAATTTTATATGTTTATTGCGTCAAATGCAGGCATATGAGGCATGCCATTATTTGTCACAGTCTGCTGGAAATATATTGAATTTCTTTTTCCTTTTTTAGTGACACAATGACCCCAAAAATAGGTCAATTGAGCTACACAGTTTCATTTTTCTAATAACGTTATATCACCTTTCTAAGCTGTTTACTTTTTATTTTGTAGTGATAGGATTGTTTATTTCACTAGACAGAAGTCAGTCGCTGGAATTCTGTTTACTTTTGGCTCCTTTTTTTAGTTCTTTCCTGCATAAACGTAACATTTAGTACTTTGAATTTGCCATTTTAGAAACTGTTGAGCAAAAATATAGAGCTACCGTTTTTTGAAGTTACGGGTTTTGTCTTCTGCAAGGTAAATTTTTTTGAAAACAAAGGGTTTTTTTTCCCAAGTAATTGGCATGTAAAAAGCATTGTTGTTTGAAGCAAGCTTTTTTTCCTTTTACTTCCTTCCTTTGTGTCCAGCTAGAGGCGATGGCAACTTTGATTTCAGGGTGTTTTAGAAGCCTTTTTCCTTGTTGATCTTTGACTTGGCAGTTGTTGCTGAAATTTGTCCTGATTATTTGTCTAAGGATTGAGCTGAAGTGAATTGCCACATAATTAACTGTGTCTATCATTTGATCATTAGCAATAAAGCCAGAGAATGACCTGTCACTCTTCACATTTTCATTATTTATCACTTTATTGTGTTCTTGTTTAAGCTGAATGCAGATTTGGGATTTTGACTGTTGTGGAAAGCAGCATATTTAATATTGAGTTATGAGAGCATTGCATTAGCGCTGAGTTGAAAGAAATTCTTTATGTGGGTATTGAACTTTTGTGACCTTCTTAAGACCCTAAGAGACATCGCATTCATCCTGTGCTTGCTTTCTTATTTCAAACCCAGCAGTTGCAGTTCAGCAATGTTTTTTGTTTAAGAAAAGATTCCAGTCTAAAATAAAAATCTATAGTGCAAAAATAACCCTATTCTTTTTGAGTTTTTAATAAGGAAATAATTTTTTTTTCGAAATTTTGCCCACCTACAGTTCTGTCCCAAACTTGCAATTTCTGTTTCTAGTCATTATTTGCAACATATCCTCCACCTGCAGATCAGAGCTCTCTCTGAAATCCCTGTTCCTTCTTCCGTTTAGAGATAATCCTCCAGCTTTCTCTTTGACTTAAATTGTTTGCGCTCTTAAGTCTCACCCAGAGCAATATTTTTTTGCTGACCCTCTGATGTCTGAGGCTTCTTTCTGAGTCTCTAGTGTTTTGAATCATCCCTGCTGAATTTCAGCTATCAGGACTGAGCACACGATTCCAGTAGCTGTTCAATGGGTATGAAATAGCAAAGAGTTCTTTGCTGGTTTTTTGTTTGCTTTGTGGGTGGGGTTTTTTTTAAGGTTTTTTTTTTTGGGGGG
>VWZN01021798.1:59283-137214 GCA_013396955.1 Regulus satrapa | reverse complement strand
GGGGGGGGGGGGTTGGGGGTTGGTTTTTTTTTTCGTTTTATTTTGGTTTGGTTTGGGGTTTGGTTTTTGGGGTTTTTTTTTGTTTTGTTTTTGTTTTGTTTTGTTTTTGTCTGCCTGATATACTTCTGCTTAGATATCTAAGGATTGCTTTAGGTCCCAGTAGAAGTGTGTTTGACTCCTCTTTGCATGGTTTGGCTTGACTTGGCTGCACAGCCTGGGAGCTTGGGCTCTGGATCCCTCTGCTTCGTTTGCTCCTGGCTTACTGAGGAAGGCCGAGTGCTTTTTCACTGATCTCCACCCTGAGCAAAACTCTCAATCTTGTGTCTTAGTACTTAGTGGCTTTTTTTTCAGGTTGTTGATAAAAGCAGTAAGTGTGAGGGCAAAAATTAATGCTGATGGCACCTCCTGTTATATTTTATGCTGAACTTATGGGCTAGTGTATAACAGTTTGATTACTATTACTTTTTCTTTCTGTATATGTATTTCTTCATTAGCTTGGGATGTGATGGCAAGTCAGAAACCCCACAGAAGTTACAGTCCTTGTACATTAATTTTTTTTTTCTTTCCTAAATGAACCTCTAGTCTCTAATGCTATGGAATCCAACAATCTGATCTCTGTGAAGTACCTTACTGCTTCTTTATTAATTATCAAAGTAACTGGTATGGTACTTAAGCCAAAATTATTGTCAAAATAACAGGGTTGCATGAATCATCCCATCCCTCTTTGAACTTCCTTGTGTGTTCTGATTCCTTTCAAAAACCACTTTTCAGTTAGCTCTTTCAAAATCCTTGGGTACAAATCATAAGATTCCTCTGATCTTAAGTAGTGTCTAATGGCTGCTCTTTTATTGCAGTATTCAGTTACAGTCAGGAAGTCAAGTGACATTTTCTATGCTAAAACAAGTGTGTGTGTGTATATATATATTTAGTGAATGCATCTGCCTTATCTGGGTGATGATTGGCACACTTACAGGTTTTTGTTCAATGTTTGACCTGAACTATTTTTGGAATTCCAAGGACTCCTTTTGTTCAGAGTAAATTGAAAAACCAAACCACGTTGTGTTTTTGTAAGATTCCTTTCTTAGATTCTCTGAGATTTTCTGATTCGATCCATGAATGTTCCTTTCAAGAAAGCTGGAGAGGGACTTTTTATTAGGGCATATAGTGATTGGGCAAGGGGGAATGGATTCACACTGAAAACTTGAGATTATACATAGAAATTCTTTACTGGGAGGGTGGTGAGACACTGGAACAGGCTGCCCAGAGAACTTGTGGGTGCCCAATCCATGAAAGTGGCCAAGGCCAGGCTGGATGGGACTTACAAGAGCCTGGTCTGGTGGAAGTTCTCTGCTGATGCTTGGAGGGGATGCTTGGAACTGGTTGAGCTTTAAGGTCCCTTCAAACCCAAACCGTTCTATGATTCTGTATAGTTCTAGGATTTTTATCTTTTACTGTCTCCCTGTTACTAGGTAACATTCATGCAGTTCACTGATGAAGAAAGGAAGCTGTCTAGTAAACCAGTTTTAATACTTTCTCCCCTGTACTGAGTCATAATAATTAGCTCTTAGTGAATTTAACTTCTAAAAAAATGTAGTAGAAAAAATTAATTGGAAAAAGAAAATTAGTAGGTATTTTTGCTGCTGACAGTGTCTTTCCTCAAGCACACATTGGCCACGTTAAAGACTTTGAGAGCAGCTGCTAACCTCCTCCTTCTTACACATGCCATGAACAGTTATCTTAGAAGTCAGGTGTTTTATTCCGTAGCCTTATCTGATGATCAGCCCCGGATTCCAGCAGATATCCCAAGAGAAGTTTTCTCTTAAAACATTTGTTTCACAAAGTAGTCAGATCTTTTAACCCTCCAGTTATCCTCGACTGAGAAGAGCCCTGGCAGTTCTGATAAACTTCCATTCCCCTCTGGTTGCTCCTTTCTTTCGAGGTGGTTGTGTCAGCTGCTGGCCGTAACCTAATCCCATTGGCCGGGGCTGCATCCAGCCGGGTCAGGTTTCTGTGGAAGTGACTCCTTGACTGCATTGAGCAAATGAAGATGAAACAGCGTGGCCAAGCCTTAGGAAGGGGAGAAGTCGTCAAGTGAGTTAATATTAAGTCATATCTTAATAGGGAGGGGACACTGAGGTTGGAGACAAATCAGTGAAGATGTTCAAGTGAACACCATTAGGTGACCTCAGGCATGGCACAGAGTGTGTTGTAGGTCTGTGAAGTTTTCTTTTAGGACCTAAAAACAGCCTAAGTAATAGCTAGTGGAAAAGCCCGAGAGCATGCTGGTGAGGAGGAATGTAGCAGCTGGAGGAGGGAAGCAAGAGGAAATAGGTAAAGTCAAAAGAGAGGACTTTGTAGACAGTGCAAAGAATCAAGGCTGCATTTGAAGTAGGAATAAAGCTGCTGTAATCATTGCACTAAATGCAGTGTTTCTTCACTTCAACTGTAAAACATAGAAGAGGAGGAAGAGGGCACACATAAATAGTTGAGAGGACAAAAAGGAATCTTAGATCTCTATATGTGCATTAAAGTGTGCTTTTACTGCTCAGTCAGACACTAAGCAGCTCAAGGGATGTAGGGCAGACATAGTTTTGGACTTTGTCCAGGCCCATTCAGTAGAAGGTGTGTGTGGGTGATCAATAGCAAAGGATGCCTTTCATGGTGCCTGAGGACTGAATTTTAGTCAATGACGCTTCGTTTGGCACAGGGCAAAAGTACATATGCAGTACGTACACTTACAGATGATCACCTTTGAGCTTAGTAGTAGGAGTCTGGAGCTGGTAGGGTATATATGAGACCAAATGCTTGCCCAGTAACAGGATCTCTGCTCTCACCTGGGTAAAAACAAAAACAACTGCTGCCATGTTTCTGGTTTTGTTTTTTGAGATGCAAAAATAGGGTTGTAGCTTGCACCGATGGTCTCTTGTCTTCTAAGTGGAGTATGTTAATTTCTTCCCACAAACTGATGAGTATTCTCTTCTTTCAACAGTGCTTTCGCTGATTTTACCTAATACTTGTGATTTGTCCCATGCGGTCATCGTGTGCAAAGGTAGAAAGTGAACTAGATCAGTCAGAGCACTTGGAAATAGAAATCTCTGGATTTTGTTTTCAGTTTCACATCAGAATTGTGGAAAAAGCTCTTCATCAAAAAAACCCAAGTATCACATCATGGATGTTTAAACATCAGTGTGAGGAAGTGCTTTAAGGGTTTCCATGAAACATACCAGGTGCAAGTAGAAGTGTATTACAGCATGATAACTATTTATTTTTCCTTGTGCTTCTACACTGGATGTTACAAAGGTGGTTGGCATAGATGGCTTTACAGTGACATGAATTTGCTTTTGGTTACAGTAAAGCAAGGTCATATTGCTGTTAGAAAGCAGCAGCTTCTGGACATGTGCTAGTGATGCTTTTCATGTAAGCTGTGCTATAAGAGCTGTTCAGTATTTTGCTATTTAGCCCTTTCTTGTTTAGTTTTTCTATTTAATGTCCTGATTCTGTTTCAGTGAACGTTGTCGAGGGTGTTCAGGGCCTGAGTGTCCACTGAGGAGACAGAGTTTGAGAGTCCCAAACAGAACAGGAGGTGAGATGAGAGCTGTCCAGGCTCCCCTTGCAGACCTGCTGTGGTACAATGCTCGGTGTTTGCTGTTAGGAATCTCTCTGGAGGTACTGAAGATGGCTGGGCAGGGCTGTTTCCTCTCTGCTATCTTCAGTCATGCTGAGGCTAAGCCCAGCATTTCTGAAAGCTGTTTAGTGAACTTCTTTATGTGCTGTCCAGACAGTTAAAACTGGGATAACAATTCTGGGCTGTGTATGATCCTGTGGGCAGTCCCTACATCTGTGTAATGCAAGGAGCAGCCAAACAGGGCCTCTGGATACTGCTATAATACAAAGACATCAATTGCATATCTTGAGCAGCAGTGAGTTGTTTTATTCTTGAAGATCAAAGCTGAAAAGGATGCAAGGTGAATTTTACCCCTCTAGTCTCTCAAGTTTAGCAATAGTGAAATAGAATATAGCTGAAACTCTAAGAGGCTTAACTTTTGGAAGATTGGAGGAGTCTTTATGGTCTGGTTTGTGGATGGTTTGCAAAAAAACTCTTGTTTCCTGAAATCAGGAATCTGGGAGAAAGCTTTATGAGGCTTAATGCTCTGTAAATTCTGGTAAAGAAACAAAGAAATTCTTGGTGTAGTGTTTAAAGTGTCAGTGCCTACACTTCTAAGCAGGGATGATTTCCTGGGTACTTAAAGGAAAGTGTCTAAAGCTGACTGGTTTCCCATTTGAGCCCTGGAAAAGTCAGTTGGGTGGCTGCAGCTTGTGGGTTGCACATTGGGAGGAAAGACCTGAAGTGGCCTGAAATCCAGGGCTTGCATTTGTGGACGAGGAGGTCCCTGAGAGAGTTGCAGCTCTGAAGAATGCCCTTAGAGCAGATCTCTTGGGATCAAGTACTTCGAATCTCGATCAGTGTTGCCATGGACAGTTATGTTTCTCTAAGAGTTCATTGGTCTTGATTTTTGGAAAAATGGAGAACAAAACTCATTAACAGGAATCTCGAAACTCTGGTCTAGTGAACCCTGCCAAAAAAAGAAAAGAAAAGAAAAAGCCCCTCAAAATTGAGCAGGTGGTGTTTTACTTTTTTTTTTTAATGAGGATTGCTGCAGTAAAGCAGATGGGATATATTTGTATATTTGCTGAGTTAGAATGCTAATCATGGAATAGTTGGGCAAATAAAATGCATTGCTGCTCTGAGTTACACTTTCAACTTGTTTACAAAAAACTAAAGGCATTTCTTTGTATCTGTGGCTTCCTTCCTTTTATTTCTTACTGTTATCAAAGAGGAGAGTGAATTTCCCACATAGCTGGTATGCTTCTATTTATGCTTCTCTCTGTCTGCAAGAAGACATTCATCTCTCTGGTGTTCCTTTCTCTCCCCTGCCTCATTTTGTCTCCAAGCCTATAAATCTGCATCTCAACTTCTTGTGACTATTTTGGGGAAGGCCTGTACCTTGGCAAAGTAATTGGTGCCCTTAGCACTAAGGTGCTTTATTTATATTTGATTTGTTAATTTGTTTCATGGAATGGTTGTAATCATAAAAGGAAACAATTTGTAAGAATCTAAAAGGCAACATAGGAGATGAATAGTAGTTAATGTGGATGTTTCAGGAGGAAACTGTGTCAAGCCACCTGCTTTTCTTCTGAAACTTCTAGGTGCAGAAGATGTAGTAGGTGTGGTTATCTTGACTCAGAAGTTTTCAAACTAATTTTCTCATGAAAAATCTAGGAAAACAATGGACTACGGGAAATCCCATGAAAGGCATACAAAATTATTTGATTCTTTTGTTTGAGCACAACTGGAGGTTCAAGACAAAAATAGGATGAGGTACTTAATGGATTTTTTTGATGCCTTTTACGCAGTCTCTCAGGATTCACCACTTTTCACCAATTTCCTAGGTTAAATTTTATGTAGCATCAGAAAATGGATCTCCGGATAGTGACCGTGCTTGAAGGATGTGACAAGAGGGTTCAGTAACCTTGGCTGCAGTTCAGCCAGGACAAATGCAGAATATTAGGCTTTGGTAAGAGCAATCAGGTGTGCAAGTGGAAAGTGGATGAGGGTTGGGCAGAGGATAGTTCAGTACACAAGCCGATCATGAGGTTGCAGCATTGCACAAGCTGCAAACATTGTGCTGGGCTGTACAAACAAGTGTGTTGTAAGTCAGACACGAGAAGTTCCAGCATGCTGGGGAGAGCTGAGATAAGCTTCCTGTGCAGCCTGGTTTTAGGTGCTGTACCTGAGTCATTTTTAGCAGTGCGGGAAGAGGTTCCCTCAAGAGAATTAACTTCTCCATCATAATAACTTTCTTTGCAACAGCCCTCATATTTGAAGGAGCCAGTGGAGGCAAATAGAGAAGGGATGAGCTCTGCCATTTTTTTTTTCCATACCATTTTGGAGCAGAACAAGGAGCATTTTGCCTAAACTGCACTCAAGCTATTGATCAAGCTCTGTGTTGGAAATATTTTTCTAAATGCATGAGAAGTGAGGAGAATACCTGGAGAGGTTTGTTAGTAAGCAGATGTGATGAGCGTTTCTGGAGAACAGTTTCTGTAGAGTTGTGGTGACTGCTGTGGAGCAGCAGGTTCTGGTTTTTCTTGCAGTCCTGCTTGGTTCTGTAAACCAATCCTGAGGGGCTCTTTATTGTAACTGAAGGACAAGAAATGCTCAGAGCGTGCTTGCAAAATGCCTAAAGCTTTTGCTGTGTTATGAACAAATTCAGACTTTGAACAGGGCCAAGCACCGTTGGTAGTAACAGCGGGGCTAAGAGTAGGCGATGGTGACTTGTGTCTTTTGATGGGAAAGTGGCTGGCAAAGAGCCTGTGAAAGCCACAGCTGCTGCATCTGCTCCAGAGCACGTTCACCTGTGCAGCTTCCACCGTGCATCCTGAGCCCTGTCCCTGCCTGGTTCATGTTGAGAGAGCAGCTAAGTGCCTGCTCTTGTCATCCTTCTTCCCTTCTTCCCCTGCCTCAGCACGGGCCTGCCTCCTTGGCAAGGAAGGCCAGGCATGGAAGAAGGGAGGGAGGAGCAGGACTGTGCCATTTGATGCAGCCTGGGTTTGGCATCGGTTATGCTTCCTACTGCTTCCAGCTGAAGCTTTACATCTGGGTGGATTTGTAAGAAACTTAAAGTGTTCCTGGTTTTTGTTGCCAGATAAATGCCTGCAAAGATCAGAGTGCTGATCTGAGCTCATACTGTCAGTTTGGTTTCTTCAGTTATAGGAAAAGTACAGGAAAATGCTTCATTGTGGTAATGCAGACAACACTGTGTTTAATATCACTTACTTGATAATCAGATGGAGGGATAAGTATTTTGCTTCTTTGTGCGTTACATTTTATTGCTCAATTATTTGCTTGGAGAGCGATTTTTTGTTAGCAATAATCTAAATGAAAAATTGTCAGCACTTAATATATAGGTAAAAAACACGCTCAGTGTTTTCTTTGCATTTTGTCAGAGGTTTTCTCCATAATATTGAATTCCATATGCTGATCTAAATCTTCACCTTACCCTCCTCTGTTTTAGTCTCTTTGATCATCTCTTGTTTCTGCATGTATTTTGATTATTTGTGTATCTCTTGCTTTGCAGGAGACAAAGATGGCAGCAAGGTGACTACAGTAGTGGCAACTCCTGGACAAGGTCCGGACCGACCACAAGAAGTCAGCTACACAGACACCAAGGTGATTGGAAATGGATCTTTTGGTGTTGTGTATCAAGCCAAACTCTGTGATTCAGGAGAGCTTGTGGCCATTAAGAAAGTCCTGCAGGATAAAAGATTTAAGGTGAGCCTATGCATAAGTTCATGGTATATTCATGAATGTTATCTCCTTTTCCGTGTCTTTGATGGCAGCGTTTTTGATTTTCTTAATCTGTTTTCATTGGCGCACATAAATACACATAAAAATTTTCGGGACTAAAGATGAAACAGGTGGATTATGATAAAGCAGTAGTTGAACTTGAAAATCAGTGAGTCACTATGGTTATTTGTATTAGTGCAAATCAGGAAGCTTAAAATCCTGATCTGATGTGCTGCTTCCAGGTCACAGACCAGATTTCTTAGACAGTAAGCTGTGCAAACAAGGGAAAAGCTTGTCTTAAGGTTACATTTTTGTAGGATAAACTCTTCTCCAATCATTAGTTATTAAACTGCTGGAAGGAACAGAAGTCTATGGGCTTTGTTATTAGTTGCTGCACCTACAAAGTTGAAGGCTATATTTGAGTAAATCAGAAATTCTGAAGGCCAAGCAAGAAGATAACAAATACTGAGCCCAGGGCAGTTTGGGCTGAAGATGACTTAACTTCTCTTGTTACCTGATTTATAAATGTGTTCTATCCTGGTGGTTTTCATAGACTAGTGATCCTTTATTCTAAAGAGAAGTCTTTCTATGTAGTAATTTTTAAACCAAATAAAAGTTAAGAACTACAAGCCAGCTCATCCCCTCTGTGAGTCCCCAGCTTGGTACTTAATGTGCTTGGCTGCTTTCCCTTATAGTCAAGTGGCCTGCAGATCCATCCACATGTGCAAGCAGTACATGATAGCAAGGTACTGCTTTTAACATTTCTCACTTTCACAGTAAGACCTCATGCACAGCTAGGTTCACTGGTAATGTTTGTCATTTGTGTCCTTTTTTGGTAGAAAAAACCATTGTTTTGAAATGTTTCAAAGGAACTAGTGCATGTGTTCGTTCTCCTTGAGTCTTCAGATTTTATGCTATCATCATCACAGGCATCAGCATATCACAGATGCATTAAATGAAAAAATGAGAGAGATACACTTAAATTAATGCAATGCAGGATTGTTTACTTATAATTGAGGCAGGGATATAAAGTTCTTGCATAGCTCTTACATCTGAGTTATTTCTGGACTGTCTTATGGGTTGAAGCTAATTAGTACTTAGGAAGCATGCAATATGATGTAAGAGTGCCTTATTTTAGGAGAATAAAGAAGAGGTAAAAGAGAAAAGGAAAAACAAATTTTGAACCTAGTGCTTAAAGGAGCTTTTTGGTTTCTTCCCATTGCATAGATTTAAGGAGGAGAGTCAGGATGTTCCCTATACCTGTCATGCTTGGGAGATGTCAGCTCGTGCTTTTGACAAGAATCTTGGATTTCTTTAGTCTCGTAACTCTGGCATTTTGCAGTGTGTAAAGTGAAAACTTGGCCAAGCATTTTAGTTCCTGACCATCATATATTAATAGTTTCTGACATCTTAAGTTTGTTTTTTTTAATCTCTTTTGGGAATCTAGAGTTAAATGTTGGTCTTTGATTGCTTTTTGTTTTGTTTTGACATTTTGTTATCTATGTATATTTTTATTTTGGAGTGTTTCATTAAGTGAGTTTAAAAAAAATTACATCTCTTCAATAGTAGCACTTTGTTAAAGCAAAACAGTTGCACTGAAAAGCTAAGTAGGGTGTTTCCAATTTGGACTGAATTAATTGTCTACATTTGATAATACAAGATGAGAACGTCCAATACCTGGAGGCTAAAATATCCCTAAACCAGGTGTAAGTAAAGGTTAAGTCCTTGCGTAGATTTGCAGATAGATAGCATTAATTTTAAAATAATTTTCTAAACTTCATAATTTGTATGGGTCACATCTGCAGTAATACCCAAGTTATTTTTTCTTATTTTTATCCCAAACTTTTATCCCAACTGCACAGCATCCTTTACCTTTGGTCTAAGCTCCCTAGTTTTTCCCATCATTTGTCACTTTAGTCCTCCCACTTATTTCACATTCTGATCTAGAAGCGTATGTTATGTTGGCAGGAGGTATAAATTCTTGCAGGCTGGATGGAAGCCTCTGCCTGGACAGATTTGGAAGCTAGACAAATGTATTTTCTATTAAGAACAGCATACTATTACCTCAGGGTCTGCTACTCTTTGGGGGTGCCTGATGTAGGTATTTCAGGTCATTACTGGTCCACTACATGCTGGACCACATAATTTCCCAGTTAAAGAGGGCACTTTGAGGCTCTGTTGGCTGAGTGGTTTGAGTGCAGTGTAGGAGCAGGGCAGCTCTTGTGTTCAGAGAGCTGAGCTGTGGGTGCAGCTCAGCTGCCCGAGTTCACATCCAGAGTGGAGGTCCCAAAGAAATCTGCCTCTCCCCTCTCATTAAAGCATACTCCCACTTGAGCAATGACTGAGGGGGAAAAGCCAACCTTGCTGTAGGCCAGCCAAAGGTGGTGGTAGCTTGTTTGATTTTATTATCACTTTCTGAGGGAAGAGAGGTGGGGACACTTGAGAAATATCAGTCTGCACTGATCCCAGTGATGTATGAAAGTTGCTTCCTGATATTTGAATCCTGAACAAAATTTTCAGCTGTATGCTTCTGGCTGGTGTCTGCCGTGATATGCATGCAGTATAATTCCTTACTCATGAGTTCTTCAAAAAAATGCTTTGAGAAGAATTGGCAGATAGTCTTGAAACTGAAAGGGCATGATTCAGAAATTTTAGGAAGTCCCAAGAGAATGTGGAGGGCGGTTATTGTGCAGCTCTGGAATATGCACCTCAGTTGCCAATTTTAGGTCTCAGTCAGGAAGCTGAGATGCTTTTGTCCAGGTTTAAAGCGAGCTTGAAAGCTGGAATTACCTGAGGGGGGTTGCCTATTTTTCTTTGTTCTTTTTCCATTACTGTGACAAGTCAGCTTCCCAGCATTGGTCCAGACCAGAAAGAAGTTGAGTGTTAAATCAGTGCTGAAGAGTTGAATCTTATCGTTTCTGTGATGGTAAAGATAGTTTGCAATGCTCCTTTTTCTTCCTGCTCCCTCATTGCAGTTCAGTGGTTCTTCAGTTTGACACTGCAGCTCCTGCATGACTGTGTTTTAAACAGGGTCTCTGAATTGTTCTGGGTTTTATAATGTGTGTGTCTAAAGTTCAGTGTAATGTACAGCAATAGTATTGCTAGGGATAGTGGTAACTCATTGAAGGGAATAAATAAAATACCCCATGGGATTACAGGTTTGCTTAATTGGAGTTTGTAGTTCTGCCTCCAGTAAGCTAGTTCTCCATAGTGTGAGGAATTAAGTAATGTAATTTTGGACAATTACCTGATACTTGAATGAATAGTTCACAAACTGTGTGCTGTTTGTCATTAATCTGTGAAACAATTTTATTTGTTTAATTTAATTAAGCAAATCTAATATAAGGTTGTATTTTTGGAGTGGTGGGTTTTGGAATTACTTTTTTTCAGTTAAAAGTTCAACAGGAGGGAGAGGGATGTTTCACTTGGAAAAATAGTGTAAGGCAGCTCTTCACAGATTTTGGAGTGGAAGTGCTTTCAAATGGTAACATTTCCAAAAGACAATGACCTGGCTTTCACAGATCTCTACTTTGTTTCTACTTTTATCCAACAAATGCATAATAATGGCTTCTTATGCAAAGCATCAATAGGTGCAATTAAAAGATTCATAATATTTTCAGTTATTTTCATTCATGTGTCTGTGCAAGCCCTCAAGTGACACAGCCTAATTGTGATGCTTGAAAAGAAAACATTGGTAGCATAAAAATTCTTGCACTGCTTTTTTTAGCATTTTCATTGGACTATTCTTCAGATTAAGAGTCTGTCATGTTGCTGTTTAATCGTGAAAAAACCAATAATAAGCAAAGAGGCATGTTAGCATAGTTATTTTTTGTTATTTCTGTCATTCCATTAAGGTTTTTAAGAAATCCTAGTGGAATGAATGTGTGAATTGCTAGAAATGTTTCACAGCTGACTGAGAATAAGTAGCCAGATTTCTTCTATCTGAATTGCAGTACCTGATGCTTCTGCTTTTACCACTGGGCTGTTAAAATCGAAATGATGAAGGGAGTTTATACTCCTCCTGCACCTTTTGAAACAGTCTAGATTGGGCATCACATTTGCTGTTAATGGCTCACACAGACATAAAGTGTGCCGCAAGAGAAAGCCAAATTCTCTAATGGGAACCATTCATGCCATCCAGTCTGTCAAATCCTTCAGGGACTGCCTTGGTTTAGCCATCCAACCGTGTGTGCCCTTGGCTTAGTTGCCAGAATTATTTAAACAGGCAGATCTTGTGGAGTGTGAGAGGATGGATGTCAGACTAGGGCCCTGATGGTCCATAAACGTGAAGTGCTGCACTGCTGA
This sequence comes from Regulus satrapa, assembly GCA_013396955.1. Lineage (NCBI taxonomy): Eukaryota > Metazoa > Chordata > Aves > Passeriformes > Regulidae > Regulus > Regulus satrapa. Next base: position 125,561 of record VWZN01021798.1, on the reverse strand, counting down.
AGCTGAGGCCACTGAATAGCAGGCAGTGCTCTTTCCTATTTTTAGTTACGGGAAGGAATAGGTGGTGTGGGTATTTGCATGTTTATTGTTTCTTTGTTTTGGTTTGTTGGTCTGGGATTTCTTGGGGTTTTTTTAATATATATAAAGTTTTGATGTTAATTTGAGCCTTAAAGCCCAATAAAGCAGCAGAATGGAAAAATAAGTCTGTGTTGAGGTTCTGGTTTCTTTCTTTCTCTGCTGGTGTGTGTACTTTTGTGAGCTGTTTGAAATGCTTCTAAAAGCAACAGCTTTCCTTCAGTTCCTGCCTCAGATATATCAAGCTGCTAAGTATAAAAAGATCCTCTTCAAAGTAGCCCATATCTGCTGTTTGTGTTAATTTATTTACAGCAACTTTGATCATAGCAGCTTCCATGAAAAATGTAAAACCACAAGGAAGAATTTCCATTGAAAAATGACTAGGTGTTTAGGTTTTTAAGTTCTGTTAACTTTTCAAGAGACTTTTCTGTTTAAAGCATTCAGAAATCTAGAGCTGACCCAGTTTTTTCCTTAAGAGGTTTTGTGTCTCTGCTTATGGTTGAAGGTAAAATTGTGTAAATATCCATGTGAAAAAGTGAACCTGTTGATTAATGATTTGCATCTTTTGCCCTCAGAATCTCAGTGGTTAACAGAGCACTGTAAGAACTTAACTTCAAATTGTGTTGAATTAATTCCAGTTTTGCTGACTTCCCACCAGCTTGTTTCTTAGCTCTTGGCCATCCATGGCCAGCAAAGATACAGCAGATAGTAGCATTATACCGGGAAAAAAGGCTCCATTTCAGGAGACTTCAGTCTGTTCAGGCCACTGTTGATGTAGCTGAGCTGTTTTGAGGAGGGATGTGCTCAAGTAACTCAGGTAGCCTGACTGAAAGAGTTAAAACAAGTTTTGTTTTGCAGTCTGTAAGCTTGGGCTATGGATAGTCATGTCTATACACTGACAAGGAGACAGGACTTGGGCACCCAGGCTCTTGGCATATGTTGAGGAACCCAGTTGTAAAGCTCGAAGGGAAGTGGTATCACTGTCCCTTCTGTACAGGCTTGGTTTCCCTTTGCTGGGTTCACACAGGATGTGTGCATCATCTTGCTTTTTAATGTTTAGCAGATCCATCTTCCAGACTCCTATTTCTGTGTATCATAGCTTTGTCATGAGGTGTTAAGGGTACACTTGAAGAGAAGCCATTGTTACTGCTGGATATCTCACAAAGGAAGCCTTGGCTTCCTTTCTGTGGGCCTGAGTTGTGGACCCTTTCTTTCAAGCACACAACTGGATTTTGAAATCAGAGAAAAGACCTCCAAGATTGATTCTAGCCTTATACTGATCACCACCTTGTCAGCTAGACCTTGGCACTAAGTGCCACATCCAGCTGTTTCCTGAACACCTCCAGAGATGGCAACTGCACCACTTCCCTGGGTAGTCCATTCCAAAATGTAATAACCATTCTCTGAAGAAATTTCTCTTGATATCCATCCTAAACTCCCCTGGTTCAGCTGGAGACTATGTCCTCTCATCCTGTTTGTTGATTGCCTGGGAGAAGAGACCGACCTCCCCCCTCCTTTACTGCAAACTCCTTTCCTGTAGTTACAGAGAGCAGTGGGGTCACTCTGGATCCTCCTTTTCCCTCCCACTTCACTCCTTTCTAGAAGAGAATTGAAAGTTATCACAGAGGTTCAGAATGAATCCTGTCTTCATCTTAAGTCAGTGTTTAAAGTCTTGAATACGGTGTAGAGGTTGGATTTGCTCCGATGTATTCATGATTATCTTTGACTGTCACCTCTCGTTATCTGCAGAGCTTTCCCCTGAACTAAGGATTGAACTTCCTTTTTTAATTTAATCTGTGTGGGAGCTAGCTGAGTTCTCTCATATCTCCATCTAAGGGTAGCTGAATATTCAAACATTAATCTCTAAGGCCTTCTCTTAGAAGAATGCCTTTATTTACTGTATCTCCGTTGAGTTGGAAGCACCCATGGGATAAAAAGTCACAAAGGAAAAACATGGTGATGAGAATTAGTAACATTTAAGCACCTGTCTTTTAAGTCTTTGAGGACTTGCACATCATAGCTGCTTTGAAGATCTGAGGAATAGTGAATCACTGTTCGTAACACTATCATGGAGGTGTTACTCTCTAAAGGATGCCTTAATTTTATTGTTAAATAGCTAGAAAGAGCACCCAGAACAATAGATCACTCTTCTGACTAATAAGGTGGTTTGTGTTTATATCACAAGTAGGGATGGGAGGCTGAAAATATCTTTCAGTGATTTCAGCAAATATTACAAACATTTAGAAAACCAGCAGTAGAAAGATAATTGAGCCTGATCAAAACTGCCCTTTACTCCTAGCTGCCCTCATCTAAGGGGCTACAGTCCCTCTTTGAGACTGAAGCCATCAGATAAGATTTCCAGATTGGGAGATGCCTGGGCGTGTGTTCAGGTTGTTTTTCCATCTTCTAAACAGCTGGAGGGCTATGTTTGCTTTCAGAGAGATTTTTTTCTAATCTGTGCTTTAACTCTTGCATAGAGGCCAGATTTGTAGCTCTGGTCCAACTTAGTTCAGCTAGATTATCAGAGACATTTCCCAGGATAATAGCTTTTCTTACAGCAGTACTTGACCTAGCTGTCTCCTGGAAGCTTACTGGAGCCAGTTCTGTCGTTTGGCTGTAATCACAGTTGCAGTGCCCGTCTGTTTGCAGCAACCAAAAAGGCTGGGTAGAGATCTGAATTCTCACTCAGAGCCATGTATTTCATTCCATTTTCTAATTTTCTCGAACTTTCCTAATGGATAAAAAAAAAATCTGTTTACCCTTGCTTTTGACAGTCTTTGAAGAAAGCAGTGTACTGTAACCTCACTGGGCATACTTCAGTGGCCTAGAACAGCTAAGAACTCTTAAGAATCCTATTTCTAACTTTGCATTTATTTCAAAGTCCGCATAAACAACATTATTTGTAGTTACGGCCGCTCCTGCAAACGTTTTCAAATCTGACAAGTGAACTGCACGCACAACAGCTGTTAGTGCAAAACAGGTCTTCGCTTTGGCACGGAGGGGAAATGGAATTTGCACTGTGAGCGTCGATCCCAGTGCTCTCCTTTTTAGCTGGGGAGGTTGGGCTGATGAGCGTTGAGGAAACGCGGTGTCACGCAGCTGCAGTGGGCCTAGGAAGGAGGAGGAGGAGGGGATGCTCTTCATCTGCAGACGTGGCCTGTTGAGAAATGTGTTCCCACACGTTGCCGTGCAGTGGGGAAATAGGCCCTAGGAATGTGTTCTTTGAGAAGGGAGGAGTCGAAAGAGCTCTGGAGGGCTTTTCTGCTCCTGCCCTGTGGATATTTGCATGAGGCCTTTTATAGATCCATGCCGCAGTTTAAGCGGTGCGTTTATTTTGGATTTGGAGCTTTTCTATTTCTGTGAGTTTTTCTATGGTATTCTCTAGATTAGGACCAGGGTGGGACTTTAAAACAGGACACCTGTTTTGTCAGTTTTCTCTCTTCTTGCTTATTTCTAGTGTATAACTTGAGAATAAAATTAAATCTCTCTGTCCTTTGTGAATTCACTGATCAACAAAAAACTGGAAGATACATTATATTTATAAAAAGTCTTTTGCCCCACTAGTCCAGATAACTCATACAGCTGTTCCAATAATGCTTTGGAGGGTTTACTTCCTGGGTTATTTATCAGGTTTATTTCCTGATGTCTCTCAGGTTTTCTAAAGTGAAATATGTCTGATTTTCATAAAATGCATGTATTTATATATAGTATATGAAGTATATATTCTGTATATATACATTCCTAAATTAGCTAGAGACTGTTTTGTGAGACACAGGTTAAATGGATGCTATTCTGAAATGATGACATGCAGAGCGGAGAGTGCAGTTGAAAAGAACTCCAAACCCATCAAGGTGTATGGAAAAGCATAGTTCAAAGCACATGAAAAGCTGTAACTCTGCCACTTATTGACAGCATATTACAACTGTAAGAGTGTGCTTGGATGTTCCAGAATTCCTGGTGAAATTAAGTTCCATTTTGAAAGGTAATTTCCTTTCCTTTGACTTCTTATCACTGCTGCCTCTAAGTGTCCGAGAAGGACTGGCATAGACAGACCCTGCATGCAGTAGGGATAACCTCCCTTTTTTATATTCATATATCAGTTTTATGTTGGGTCACACCTGTACTTAGAGGCAGCCTTGATTATGGCATGGATTTGTAGGTCTGTGTAAGGAAGGTAAAAATTGATTTTAATCTTCTTCATTATGTATTGTTTTATGGAGAGCTCTTTGATAGCCTTTCAGGATCACTACCATGGAGACTCTATATCTTTGCATTTTTGGGACTGGGAGAACACAGGCTGGTGGAGCAGATTTCAGTTTTCTTACTCTCATCCAAAAATAAAATATTTAATGGCTGACTGTCTTAGTGTGGCAGTGGAGGAGACTTTCTACGTGTGGAACCAGTGCAAGTGGAGAATCGAGGGCAGTCTTTGTTTTGTGAATGGAGCCTGAACTTGGTCATTTAAAAAGCCACGGTGAAATTCCCGAAGTCCTTCTGAAGGGAATTAGTGGTTGACTGTATATGAAGCTGTATTTAAATTCTAAGCTAGTTTTATCTTTTTTGATCTTGGGTAGAAGCTGTGAGGATCAGGCAGAGAACAGGCTCGTGTGATGCTCCTGAGAGCTTGGTAATGCTGCTGCTGTGGAGAGCTGGGGCATTAATGCAGGTGTTGGGTGGAAGGGGTGTCCCAGGGGGAGCCTTCCACTCCTGTCTCCTGCTTAGGGAAAAGAGCATTGTGTAGATTATAAGTAGAAGATAAGCTTGACGGGATAAAAATGGCACTTTTGGGACTACTTGGATGTTTGATGCTTGCAGATCCTTCGAGGCTCTTGGTTGCACCATTATGTATTTATTCTCTTTTGGAAGTCCCACTGCATGGGATTGGCTATGGAAGATTTGGCATAAACAGTCTTTATATCTGGCAACCTTACCTACCTGTGCCTCTCACTTGCTTACTGAATTCTTACTTGGTTAAATTATCTTTGGTGCAACATTCCAGTCTTGGAGCATGATTGGAATATACCATTAAATAATTTGTCTTCAGGTTGGCTGTTTTTTTTTTTCCCCAGAGAGCATTGGGTTTTTTTGTCTTTAAAATAGATGGCTGCTCAATCAGGCAGTGGCAAACTCGGTGTCCTTTTTGAACTCAGTATTTGTTACTCAAATATCCTGCTGTGGCAGCTCTTATGCTTGAGGGGAAAGAAGGGATAACCTATAAAATGCTAGTCATAGAAAGGACAGAAGAGATCCTCCTGCTGCTCAGTGGAGGCTTCCTGAAGCAAAGAGGGACAGATCTTCTCATTTATGTGTCACTAAGACAGCTCTGCCCTACCCTCAGGCGCTGTACTGTAGTTCAGTCCTTTTGGCTTTGTTTAAAACCTTTTAATTGAGCTGTAATTGAGGTTCTTTCTTTTTTTTTTTTTTTTAATATTTGTGACTCTTTCTTGAAGAGAATTAGCTCAGTCAGCAAACAAAATGAAGAAGGTTTAAGTAAATGTGAAAATGGGAGTAATTTTTGTTTTCCAGTTGTTTTCTTGAGTAGACCTGATGCTTTACAACCAGATGGAATGCTCCTTCTTGGGAAATGTTCAAAACTTTGAGAACCATGTAATGGGTAATTTTTTTCTTTGCTGCTAAAGGCAATATTTGCACCGTCCATTGCTTCTTGGAAAAGTAATACCAAGACATGAGAAAATAATAAAAGGAAGCTCTTTTAATTTTTTTGTCAATCATCTAAAGTACAGAGGCAGTTCAGACTGTTGGGTATATTCTAAAATTAGCAATGCTGCCATTTTTTTTCATGTGACTTGGATACTTCGTGGTCCCTGATGACTGAGAAGATGAGATGTTTGTGACCAACAGAATTATTTCCAGCCTACACAATACAAAGTACTACTTTACTTTGCATGTTTTTGAGGAAAGCTTGTTTGGGCTTTTTGTTCCACTTTGTTTTTTCCATCATGTTTTCTCTCTGCATTATGCAGTGAAATATGGCCCATTTGGAACATTGGAAGATTAAATTTAGAAGGATAATGTAGACTGAGGTTTTGTTGGATGACCTAGACTCTCCTGTATGATCTACCAGAGGAAATAAAAATGAATCAGATTTTTATTTGAGTGGTTTTGTAAGAGTTGTATCATGTAATAACCCAAAATAAGAAATATTTCTGGAAAGGTAAGGAGAAACTTTTTCTGTTAAGGAACATTCTAATTACAGTCCTTGATGCTTTGGCACAGTGTTGATACTTATTTTAAAACATAATGAGTGATGTCAAAAAGTGATCGTTGAGCATTTGTAATGTTTTTTTGGCCAGAAGCAAAGAAGGGACTCACTCTTCTTAAGGGAAAAATGTGAGGTGTGATGTTTATCATATTTTTAAATATATGTTCCAGACTTTTAACTAAGGAGAAGGCAGTCTGCTTTTTTTAGGGTGGGTTTTTGTTTATGTAGTGCTTAGTACAGTGAACTGAGATGAGTAATGGAGGCTCTTATATGTGTCATGATGCAAATAAGCAGACTACAGACATCTGTGCTCTCCAGTTCTTCTAAGATTTGAAGCCAGGTCTAATTGTTACAGCCCCAACAAAGGTGCTCATTTCACATCTTCGTTTGTGCTGTTCCTTTGAAAGCCCAGCCATGGTGATTAGACTGCTCAGGTCCTGAGCTAACTAGTCAAAATACAAACATCCACTCTGAATTACTGAAGCATAACAATGCATGTGGAAAACAACAGCTGGCTCTAATTTTAGGGGTTTTTTTTAATTTCAAAAATCACCCTGTCACAAAAAGCTCCTTGTTTTACCTCCTAAGCTTTATCAAGTGATGAAGACGGAATCTATAACTTGATGTCTTTTAAAGATTCATCATCTTCTTTTTCTTTATTCAACGATTTGTCCAAGGATCTGTTTATCAGACTGAGTTTGCAGGCCCTTTTGCATTCATCTCCCTTTAATCTCAGCAGGCACATTGAGTCATGAAGGTTGTGCCAAGTTTTTTGGGCCTGAACACAGGCATCTCATTTGTACCAGATGAGTTTTAACAGTGTAAGCACGTTGATTGATTATAAATGAAATAATTTTTTTGCAGGCTGCTTAGTCCCTGAGGTGGGACATTGCAGCTCATCTGGGTGTTGTGGTGAGATGTGAATTCTGCTGGCTGTGCTTGTCCACCAGTTGCTCTGCTCTTGCTGCAAGTGGAAGAGGGTTTTTTTTCCCTTTCTTTTATTTTTTTTTTCCTTTTTTAGAGTAAAACTTCGTAGTGGATGTTGGCGTTGCCTGTGGGCACTTCAGTGAAAAAATCCAGGTTTGATGTTAAATAATAGAGTAGCCTTTAAAAAGATGTGTTGTTGACTACCATGGGAATCAGTAGGAAGTGTGCAGGTGTTGAAATGAGGACATAGCAGTTTACTCGTCCAAAATGCAGTGCATGGGCTAGAGAACATCAGGAAGATTCAGTTCAGTGGATGGACTTGCTTTGTTTTCTGATGCCGAGTGACTTTGTAAGCACATTTCAGGTGAGGTCTGGCCGGCATAACAGGATGTGGAGCAGGAGAACTAAGGTGGGCACAGATTTCTGAAGAATTCCTAGAAATGAGGATAATACTTTTCTCATTTGTAGTAAGAACATACACTCTGCTGAATGTATTTTATAAGTAGTGAACGATTTTGAGTTATAAAATTAGAAGCTTATAACAACAGATAATAATCTTTAGTTGAGGCAATGGTATTGGAAGCTCTGTAGTTTTTAAAAAAAGTAGTTCTATTTTCTTTCTAGGTTAGATTCTTCAGGTAGTGCAACATCACAGTAACCTGTGCTAGAACTGCCTGTCTAGAGAGAGACCTAGAGACCTGTGAGACCTAGAACTTCCTTAATTATACTGGATTTATTAGCTCTATCAACTCATCATTTAGATATCTGCAAAAGCAGCAGTATAAGAACGTGAAATGAAAACGTTCTTTCCCAATGTGTAGGAAACCACAGCAGATTGGTTGGAGTCAGCATTTGAAAAGCCACTGCAAATAGTCTAGAACTTGGTGCCATTTTTTAATTTTCTTTTTTTTTTTTTAATTAAGTCAGCATAAGGGCAAGAAAGGACATGGTTTGCAGACAGTATGCTGCATTTCCTGGTAGGCAATGACTCTGTTTCTGTGACTGCATAACAGGCATAAAGGTTATCTGCTTTCACGCAGGGCTAACAGATCTCGTAGGACAAGAAAGTAGTATGAGGCACAGGAAAAACTAGGGCATGTTGAGGGTTGCCTGGAGTGTTGGAGGCATAACAGAGTCAGTGTATTCATTGAACAATTTCTGTGGCAGCATGAAGGCCATCAATTAGCAGGAAGGATAAACAGTGCAAGGACTCTTGTTTGGATTTAAACTGATGAATATCTCTTGGAAAGAATCCTCCTTGCTAGTGGGAACAGCCTGTACGCAGTCCAAAGGCACAATGCCCTGTGCAGGTGGTAGCAGAAAGTCCCTTCCTGACGGAGCACTGATCTGTGGCATGCTGTCCTACTGGCTTGTCTGCATGGGTCTGCTCGTGGGTGATAATGCTGCAGCCGACTTCTGGAGTAGATAGTGAACTTTCCGAGGGAAATAAATGTGTCTGAGGCCTTTCTGAATTCAGCCATCCGGTTAAACAATGTGGAAAGCTTTCACTGCTTCACCTTTAAAATGGATTTGAATTTTCCTGAATGTAAGTATACAGTGAGCAGAAGATACGGTGACTCTTGTTTTAACCCAGCCTGTGTGCAGCATGTGCAGGGAGCGATACTGTCTTGCTTACATAAGCAAGGCAGGCAGTATCACATCCTCAGCAGACAACAATCTTGATTATTTCACACCATTGGGATTTTTGAATGCAAAAGGGTCTCGGGACCCTTTGGAGAGAGTTTGATTTCAACAAAATATTGTTGAAAAGAAAACGATATATTCACTGATTAGGTGTGAGGCAAGGAAATTAATTCACAGAATCACAAAATGGGCAAGACTGTAAGGGACCATAGTGGGTCATTTATTTTCCAGCATGCCTGCTCAGGCAGTGTCATCCCAGACCACGTGGCATAGGATTGGTCGTTACTCAACTCCAGGTCATCTCCACAGCACGTCTGTAGTGGGAGATCTTCTTAAACAATGAAAATAAGATCTTGTAGTGGGAGATACTTGGCGAGGTCAGTGAAGGTTTTGGTACTTGCATTATTATTAACAGTGGATGTTTTAATGAATTGGCTTCAGAGAATCCTCTCTAGTACTGTGTGTTAAACACAGAAGAATGCATAGGTATTGAAATTGTGTTAGGTGGTGTAGGAAACAATTTCTGACATAATTTGTGATTGACCTGCATTGAGCCTCTTATCTTCTGCAATTGCATTTTTGGAAACAACTTACAGGCTGAGTAAAGAGAAGTTAAATATCCATGTCTTCAGGTTTTAAGGTCCCACATGACTAGGAATTTCCTTGGAAGCATCTGGTGATGGCTGCTGAGAAACTTTTGGATGATGTGGTGCCAAGATGACCAAGTCATCTTTGTTCCCTCACTCCTTTATTTTCAGCAGTTCTCTTCTGTTTACTTGCTACAGGGTTATGTGCAAGTTCTCACTTTATTCTTGGAAGCAAGATGGAAGGCAGAATGCTCACAAAGCTACCTGGAACAGCTCTCCTATGAAAACAGGCTGAGAGAGAGGGGGCTGTTCAGCCTGGAGAAAGCTCCAGGGAGATCCTAGAGCAGCTTACCAGCACCTGCAGGAGGTTATAATAGTCCTGGAGAGGGATTTTTTACAAGGACAGGTATGACAGGACAAGAGGGAATGGATTTAAACTGAAAGAGGTTAGGTTTAGATTAGATGTTAAAAATAAATTCTTCATTGTGCAAATGGTTAGACACTGGAACAGGCTGCCCAGAGAAACTGGATGCCTCATTCCTGGTGGGGTTCAAGGCTGGGCTGGATCATCTAGTGGGAAATGTCCCTGCCCAGGGCAGAGAGGTTGGACCTAGATGACCTCAAAAGTCCCTCCTGACGCAAACCATCCTTTGGTTCTATGATTCTTGCACATACTGGGGGAAGGACTGGGTTTCATGGTAATTAGGTTGTCCCTGCCCTGTGTTGGTCCAGCTGGGGACCCCATGCTTGGAAAACTCTGAAACTCAAAGCCCATGAAGTGGTAGTGTAGCCTTTTGAAATTTGCTAAACGTGTGCCACTTTAAATTCATGGTGCTTACCTGACATAGGAAATAATTTCTTTCTGCACCTTTCTTTATTTTTTTTTTTTTTTGAGATCTCTATTCCTTTTTAGTGTGACTAAGTTGTAAATCTAATCATAGTGCTGTGTGTCTGCTTTTAAATTTGTCATTTAAAAACACCCCTTGTTATGCAAACAGTTACTAAAACTTGCTTCTTTCTGTACTTTTTCTTTTGGGGCAATTTAGGCTAGAAGTGAATGTGAAGATTTCCTAATCTTTTCATTTTAGTGCTGTGACACCCTTTTGCCAAAGGAAATGATTTCTTGAAAAATAGGACAATGTTTGAAAAGCACTAATGCTGACTAAGGAAAAAGCCCTCAAGCACAAAGTCTGATAACCTGTTTTATCAAACTTGGAACACTAATTCTTCAACAGCTTATAGTAAATTTGTACTTTGACATAGCTGGCTTTCCCTTCCAAGTGTATGATAGGTTGTTTGTATCTAGCAAAGGTCAACGGGTGCAATTATTCTGCAGCTCTGGGAAAAAATGTGCTGCTGCCTTTTATTATGAAGATATGTATTTGGGGAAACTTGAATTGGTTTTATATATAAAACTATGAAGCAGTGTTGAAACATCCTTATATATGGGGATAAATCTGAAATTTGCTAAGGTATTCATTACTTTACGTTAATCTGAGTCCTGGTAATGCACATGTGGTGGTTTTCTTAGTTACAGCAGTAGCTAATAAACTTAGTTATCTGCTCATACAAATTTTGGGATGAGCAAAAACCCAGTATGAACTCAGGGAGAATATCTCATTGTCTATGTGCATAAGGTAAGGAGTGTAAGTTACAATTTTAACTTCACACTGGAGCTGAGCCAATTTCCTCTCCCATTCCCCCAGCCCCAGAGGAGGAACTGCCCAACCTCCCTCTGAATTCAACAGGGAATGCTTAACCTTTTAAAAGCTTCATTATCTGGGAGCTCATTATTAAGAAATTGTGCGTCTTGAAAATTTAATTCTGCCTGGCAAATAATCATCTGCAGGCTGATTGCACTTCTTCCTTTACTACCCTGCTCAGTCTTCTGTTTCCCTTTTTTGTGTCTCTGAATTTGAACCTTGTCTCTCAGGTCTGAGGGAGTCATTTGGATTGAAATAAAAGCCCCTCATTGTAACATCAGGCATTTTCATATCATGTAGCAATACATGAGACAAAGAAAAAATAAACATTGGAAGCAGCACTTACCTGTTCCCTAAATAAATAAATTTTTTTGACTGTGAGGAGAAATTATTTATGTTTTGCAAGTCCTTTGGAATCTGTTTGCATGAAACATCTGCTACATCATATGTAAGAAGAGAAGGCCAAGAGTAATAAAACATTTCATTAATGTTTAATAACATAGTGATTAGCAACCCAGCAAATGTCTTATGCCCGTGGGAGATTTGAACTTATTTGATTAGTAGATTAATTGCAACCTGTTCTGGTTATGATTGCAGGTGTAAGGTTCTATGGATGTTGCAGACTCCCTGGGGACTGATGTTAAAGGCATTTTTATGCTTACTTTCTTCTTAGTTGGAGAGTTAAAAAACAAAACATGAGGAAAAATCGGACTGCTATTTCTATGAAAGGAAAGGGATTTTTGCTGTAAGAGTGTTTTAACAGAGACCCTCTGTGCTTCCACTGAAAAAGAACGGCTGCTATTATCTCTGAAAGCATAGAGCTGCCTTTTACAAAATACTTTTCCTTTCACTTCTTCTACTGCACTTTATTTCAATCTTACAATGGACTTGAACAATCTCTTTGAGTGTTAGACTTAGTTCTGTTTTTCTGATTTTTATCTTGGGTACACTGCAATTCCTCCTGCATCTGGACTTGCTGCTGGCAGAGCACAGCAGACGCTGTAGAATGGAAGTGTAAACTGAGCTGTTCATCAGGTCACTATTTGAAACAACCACTTGAACGTGATTTAGTGTATTTCAGGTTGTGGTCTAGAAGCGACGTGATGCTGGAAATCACTTTTTCTTCCAAGTTTAGTCTCAAGCTTCCAAAGCTGGAAGGAATTTAGAGGTGGTATTAAGTCTCTGAGAGGCTCTTAAACTCCACTTCCATTCAGAGGCAACTGAATTTGTCTTCCACTGTTCAATAGACTGCTGAGATACAGAAAGAAAAGGAAAGAAGAGTAAGATATTTTGCTTCTGTTCTCCCAGAAGGAGAGACAGCCTTCTTCTTCCCAGAGAAGGCTTGTTTTACCTCTTAAGGACACAAATAAGCCATTTCTGTTTCCAGTTATAAGAAACTATGTGTAATGGCTGCATGAAGATCAAGTTGTCTCCTTAAGGGCTGTGTTCTGCATTGGAAAGAGCTGCCTGGAGATGACATAATATGGCACTTGCCATTGCCTGGGAAAGAGCTAGGGACTGGAGAGGACGTGGTTCTTTCCTGAGAAGGGAAGTAATGCCCGAGTTCATTGGGAGCAGTATGGAAGGAATCAGCAGGGTGAAAACAAGGTGTGTGTTAGTAGCTCAGATTTTCATCAAGTACGCCTGCTAGCTCGCTCATTACTGTAGTTGTGGTTCAAATCTCTCTGCTTCTGAAGGGGCTCACGAAATCTAGCCCAGCTTTGTGGCAGCCGTGTGACTTTTTGTTTCACTTGTTATTCTAGATCTTTAGTTTAAAGCATGTTTTTGACTCCTGCAGCCCCTGCCCGCTCTTTAATTTCAGTCGAGCCGTTAATAAATCACAGCTTTGCAGGTTGGGAGTGTGCTGGTGGCCCCACCTATGCTTGCTGAACCCTGTGCCTTCAGCTTGGCTGGCCTGGCTCCAGCTGCAGCCCAGCACATTTTGCCCACTGGCTTCTTCAGCAGCTCCTGCCTGCTGCTGCCGCATTCAGAGCCGACTCTTTTTGCCCGGCTGTGAACCCGTGCCAAGGCTGAAGGTCGCTGTGCTCAGTAATAAATTTTGGACAGAATACAGCTGACGCAAGTGTTTTGTGCCTGTGACTCGTTCTGGGTGTTTGCAGGCCAGCGTATCAGGAGCGCTTTGCGGTGCAGCCTTGCTCTGCGCCTCCGCCGTTCGCTGCTTCGGGTTCTTAATGGCCACGTTTTTACTGGCATGAAAAAACGAGGAGAGCTGCGGCGGCGTTGTGGATCTTGGTAGCAAGATGTAGCCGGGTTTGGAGCCTTTGATCCCCTCTGGTTATGTAGTAAAACAGAGCATGATGCAAGCACAATGCTCCGAGTTGCACAGAAATGCATACACAAGCATTTTGTACCTTGGACCCCCTGGCAGCTTCCTCTGCTCGTGCCCCTTGCGTGGTATGGTGCACATGCACTCGTTATTCTCGTGTTGTGTAGGTATATACAACATATTTAGCCTCTGGGTTTTCCCTTTGGGATACCTGTGAATGGCAGCAGGAAGAGATACAAGGAGGAAGGGGGGTGGAGGGTGAGGGTATTTAAAGCAGCAGTTCTGTATTTGAACTGTAAACTGCTGATGGCTCTCACCAATTTTTTGTTTGTTTAGTTTTGTTTCTTTGGGGTTTTTTTTTGTTGTTTTCCTTAGGCAATCTGCGAATGTTAGCAATATATGAATTTGCATTTGATCTGTGTTTCGGACTCCTTGGGTTATGAATCTGAAGTGTTTCTACAATTGCTAACCCTCAAAACTACTTATGTGCATGTGTTGCTCATTGGTAGAGGTTGCAGCAGGTCAGGGTATGTGGCTTCTCTGACCTGCTGGGCTCCGAGTATTTCACAGTCCTCGATGGGACAGCAGGAGCTGGGTGGTGGGTGTTGTGGCATTTCAGCTCTTGGTATGTCCTAGATGCAGCTATTTAATGGACTGTATTTGTTTGTTGGCATTGTCCTCTGTTTTTGAATTAAAGGTCATGATTGCGTGAGTTTGAGACTAACAGGTGTGCTAAAAATGGAGACCACCCCAAATTAGATCTGCTGGTGCTGTAAACATGCCATGACTGACAGGAGGGGGAGACTGGGGCTTTATCCTAATCCACGCCTCAAACGTAAATGAGAAAAACTGTGATCCCTGTTGACTTTTGCCTCTGCTTTAAATTGCTTTTTTTTATTGCTTTTGCCTAAAAAACGGACTTAATGGGTAGCTGTTGATGGCCAGCATGGACATATTCTCAGCCCAGACTTCTGTACTTAAGCCCCTTTTGCACAACATTCTCCTCCAAGCACTGATGTAGTTGTGATGTATTGGTGCAAGATGGATGTAGGAATTGGCCATTGTTGTGTAAAATGCTTGAATTATTACATATCTGTTGAAGTCAGTTCTGTGAGAGTAGCTTCTGTAGTTTTGCTGACAGCAGGACAGTGTTAAAAAAAGCACTGCTGTGATTGATGGAGTTTGAAATCTGTCTTTGGAGGAATGGGTCAGTCAATTTCAGGAGTTTTTAGTGAAGATACAGCACAGCTTTTATTTTGTGGACTGAATACTACAGATAGGACAAACCACACATACTAGCATTTGCTTTAGTAACAATATTAGTGAAAATGTGCTGGGGTTAGTATTCACTAATACATTATATTGTTATATAATAAAAATTATATATAATGGTAATACTTATGTATTAGTGAATGTGCTGGGGTTTGTGTTCCCACTACCCTTTGGTAATCTGCAAGGTGCTATTTCAGTGACATCCTCTGTGGTCTTGAGTCTTTTTTGTTCAGTAAGTTTTGCAAAGCTTAGTTTAGGAGGGATGGCTTCATTGTTGTGCAGGCAGCTGTTTCTGCAAGGCATCAAGCGTAGCTGGCTGGGACCACACTGAAAGTCCTCTCAGCATGTGCCTGATGCCCTGTGCTTGGAGTCCAGCCTTTTTCTTGTGGTGGAAGAGGGTCAGAATCAAGAGGTTTTTTTTTTGCTGCTGGATGAAAAATGCTTTGAATCTCTCAAGGTTCCAGCCTGGGCTTGTTCTCCGGGTGAAGGTGGGTGGATGTGATTGGTCATTCTGGCCGTGGAAGTGGGGGGAAGAGAAAGGAGCAAGCCCTGTTGTGCCTCACCACTGTCATCATGCCTCCTGCTGGAAACTGCTTTCTTCCTCAGTTTGCCCATGGCTTTCTCTTCACGCTCTTCACTGTGGGACAACCTTTACAAAGGATCAGAAATATACTAGAACGGAGAAGATTATGGTGGAAGCAGAGAAAAGGAGTAAACAGTAAGCATGATATATACAAGGGCATGAGTAGTATCCTGAGAAATTTAGGCCTATCTGTGCTGCTTCCATCTATCTACAATGCCACAGTTCATGCAATTATCCTCCCTTTTTCTGTTTATTTCAATCTGATAGAAGAACACAAGGTACTGAGCTTCATTATTTAAGGTATTACACCAAGAATAATAACAATTACTTTTTAAAAGTGCAAAAAAAAAAAAATGCGCATTAGCCTTAGTTCTCTTCCTATCTGATTTAAGCAAGAAGTCTGATGCTGAAGGTACTTGTTGAATTAGACTGGTACCTTATCCTGCCTTTCCATCTAAGAGGTGTATCTTCTTTAAAAGTTCAAGACATACATATTTTCATCTGCTTAAAATAACCAGGTCATGTCCTTGGTGTGACACAAAGCAAAAATATAAATTACTAATTTCTCTCATTCCGTGTGCACTGAACATAATCTTCAAAGTACCTTGCTGAGGCTTTTAAAAGGCAATTCAGAAGAAAAACAAAAATCAAAACCCAGCATGCCCTTCAGCTAAGGAAACTGAGGAATTCTCTTCTGAACTGGATCCAGGTTATATTTCTCTACCTCATTGGGTCTACATTGAGAATGCCATGCTGACACGAGCTGTGCAAAACCTTTCACCTTCATTTGCTCTAGTCCAGCTCAGGAACTTGCCAGTCCATAAAGCCTCATCTCTGGTGAGCCAGTCATTTTATTCCCTGCTGTAAGAAGGGGAGGGAGAAGGAGATGGGGAGGGTGTGAGGCAGGGAGAAGGCAAAGAATCCGACTAGGAGTGATGAATGCAAACTGGTTTAGCTCTAGAAATCCCCGGATGGGGGGAGGAAAGGGAATGTGTGTGGCAGGGAGTGATGGTTATCCTAGTCTGTAATAGCAGATTACAGTAGTGAGGCAGAAATGACCTTGCTTTGGTGGTATCCTATCACCCACGGCCTTAGCACAGCTCCGGGGGATTGGGAATCTAACTTTGGAGAGAAGGCATGAGTCTTCATGCATGAACTTTACTGGTTGTGCTTTGAAGTTATAAATCTGATTATTTGGCAGTCTTTAACCTTGATGAGAAACCAGTTTTCTTTGGTATAATGAACAGATAAGAGGCAGTCTGGTCTAGGAAAGTTGTCTTTGTAAGTGACGAACGGGGTTTTGTCACACGGCATTTGCTTCAGTAGTTAGTGAAGGGCTTAAACATACTGATCATAAAGCAGTCTACATCAGCAGCCTTTGCCTTCTGGATAAAGAAATCTATTTTAGATAAAGAAATCGAGCTGCAGACAATTTGCTGAGTAATCTGGTCATAGTCCCATTGGTTTGCGGCGCCTCAAAGGAACGTGTGCCGCAGCAGCGCGTTCTGGCGGGAGCAGATGTCTGCTGGGTCCTCTCCTGTGGCAAGGCTGTTGCTGAAGGGTGTTGCTTTCTGCAGTGCTTACCAGGCCTGGTACGCTCGTTCAGTTAGAAAACTCAAAACCCTTTCCTTCACGTCGAAGGGTGGGAGAACAGGAAAGTATAACAACTTCCTCCTCTTCGAGTCTTTGGCTTCGCATCCGTGTTTCTTGGAAGATAAAAATGATTAGTTAAGGATAAGCATGAGCCTTAGGTTTTCATCTACCCTGTGTTTTGAATGTGCACTGTCAGCCTTTCTCATCAGCATGTTTTGAAATTATTTTAGTTTGCATTATCTTTATACATGCATTTTGTCTCTTGCACTTGGTGCATGACATCTGTCACTGTTCATTTCACCAAAGGTTCCCTGGTTATAATCTGAAACTTCCCCTTCCCCTCCATGCAGTTCTGCACTGGTGTTTAATAGCCCACATCATAATGTGAAAAGGTTACTTATTTAAGATGTGTACAGGGAAATACACAGTAATGTGAGACCACTTGAAGTGTTCACCTGAGAAAAAAGGAATTCTTGAACACGAACATCGGTAGCTGTTCCCCTGCCATATCCAATCTGGGCTTTGCAACCGTTCAAGTATTTCCAGTTTTAACTCCACCAGGGAGTGGTGATTAGAAATCAGCTTGGTTTTAAGATAGCTGAGGTGACTATTTGGCTAAGATTGCAGTTTAGATATGTTTCCTTCTGCCTAGTCACAGGATGCAGGATATAGGTTACTGTGTAACTGGTTTATGCCTTATCCCTGATATTAGCACCTCTCGAAGCACTCTTTGTGCAGCTGCAGCAGATGGTCAGGATGAGACGGAGCCCAAGGAGAAGGATCAAAGTGGAAGGCATCACAGTAGGCAGAAACAGTGCTTGTGCTAGGATGAGATACCAGAGTGTAAATATAACTTCAGCCTAGCATTAGAATAACTTCTGCTGATTTCTTCTTTCCAGTGTATCCAATCAGCATGTACACACTATCTAAAGAATACGAAGTGATAACCTGACTTAGAGTATCCACGGGTATTTTAAGAAGCTAGTAGAGATATTACCAAAATAATATTTACGTGTTGATGCTTAGCATATTCATGTTTTTTTCCAGTAACTCCATGAGATTAAAAAATACTATTCCCCTCTCAAAGCCAGTAAGAGAATGGAAAGAAGAAATTACTTGCCATATGTTGGGCTATGGAATGCTGGTGGAATTTTGTTGAGGTGCTAGAATGTGCAGGTTTAGTTCTATAGTAACACTCTTAAATGCTATAAAAACCAGCAGGAGAAAATAATTTTCTGTCATAATAGGAGATTCTGTAACCAGGGGGATCTAGAGCCATCCCTGCTCTGACTCACTAATTGAAATCTGCCCCATGCTGTAAGGTCCAGGGAGATCCCCCATGGGCATCAGTGGTTTGGACAAGACAAGAGGATGGGATTCTGTTGATCTGAAGTTAGGATTGTGCTGTGCAGCACAGGAGCCCCAGCCATGACTCCCAAAATTGACTTTTTAAAATTGGATTTAATAAAGAAAGAGTAAGTGGAGAATATGTGAGCTCCTGTTCCTACCAGGAGAATGCTTTACTCTGTGAGATGTGAGGCCTATTGACGAGGTTATGTGGTGAATATTCCTTTTTTGCCAAATTCACTCCATAAGATTTCAGGAGCTACATGAAAGCCTCACAGGTCTCTCCTTGCTTTCTCTTACTTTCTCTCTTCATCTTGCAGTATTGAGCAGGCCTGTCTTGGTATGCACCAAATGGTCTCGGGCTTTAATCTGTTCAGAGGCCAGGCAGGCGCAGGGAGAGACTTGCTTTCCCCTGAACTACTGGCTGGGAAATTGCCAGCTGATAACTGTGTGAGATGTCACTCGTGTTTGTAAAGAGCTGGCTAATACTGAAGTATTTTTTCAGTCAGCGGGGTGGCAGGGTTGATAGGATTACTGGTACTGCATCTTATGTAGCACCTCTTTTTTTTTAAGGCTACATGGCTTAGAGGAATTAAAAGCAGAGTTGGTAGCCATGTTCACCTTAGAAGCTCTGAGCGGTTCTTGTGGAGTTCCTTAACAATTAATTGTAGCGACAGACACGGTGTGTGACCCTGTGATAACACAGAATCTGAAATCATTGTTTTGACAGCAGCCCTGCACAAAGTGGGTGTGAGCTTTGTGCCTTTAAACGTGAAAATGTGTGGTGGCTAAAGAGTTCTCTTCCCAAATATTCCTGAATGTGGCCAGAGTTAATGATATTAAT
Organism: Regulus satrapa; assembly: GCA_013396955.1. Taxonomy (NCBI): domain Eukaryota; kingdom Metazoa; phylum Chordata; class Aves; order Passeriformes; family Regulidae; genus Regulus; species Regulus satrapa. The sequence continues at coordinate 106,476 of VWZN01021798.1, read as the reverse complement.
AAAGACCAGTGAATTAGTCTAGTGAATTAGTTCTGCCTAGTTTAGGATATATGTATGATTAGCAATCCCATGATCAAAGTAAAAAGTGGAATATCTTCTATTTTTGTAGCTGCAGATTGCATATTAATTAAGAAAGGAAAAACAGCAATGTGTAGCTGTGACTAGAGGAAGAAAGAACTGTAGCAACAGCTGTGGAATGAAGTGTGATAAACATAGCTGTGCTAATTTTACTTGCTTGTTTTTACTCATACCTGCATTTCGAAACATCATTTGTTTTTACCTGCTAGGCTGCAAGATTTTTCATTTGTTCAGGCCTTATTTATGCAATGGATATTGCAGTAAAGTTACCAGTTTGTCATGCATGTGATGAACTGATTTTATTTTAACAGCTTTTTCAGGTTGATATAAACGGGGTAATAATGCTTTTATTCTGTCTGTCTAAACTGATTTGTTAACCTTGGTTGAACAAGATTGGAAATCGAGTTACCTAATCAATTTCAGGTGCTTTTTGTTGGTATTGCAAAAAAAAAAAAAAAAAGATAGAGGAAAAGATATTTTGATACAAACCTCTCTTGCACTGCAGAGAAGGGTGAACATGTAGGTGGAAATGTTGTTTGCAATATTTTTACAGTATTCAAAGGGGATAGGCTTCCTAACCTTCTGATTGATGCATTGTACTGTTATAAGACCAGAAAATAAAAATGAGAAGTTAATGACTTCTTGCCTTTTACCACAGACCCTTTGATAATGCAAATAAGTAATTCTTGAATTACCTGATAGATTTGTGTATGTTTATTTTAGAGGAAAAATGTAGTCAAAGTTGGCAATATTCTCAATAATAAAGCAGTTGCAATGTGTGGAAGCTGTTGTCTCTTTCCAACTTAGTTATTCCTTGGTTTATCAGCTCCTTTGTATGTCAAGGTATCTGCAATGGTACTTTACCTTTTTCCACAGGAAGTTTTTCTGATTGTTTGCTTTTCTCTTGTTTCAGAACAGAGAGCTCCAGATTATGAGAAAGTTGGATCATTGTAACATTGTCCGATTGCGTTATTTCTTCTACTCTAGCGGAGAGAAGGTAAGAACGAAAAGCAGAGGAACCTGTCCTGGTAACGGGACTGTCCCAATGTCTGGAGACAGAAATGTGAAGATATGGGACATATATCACTGAGCAAATGCTCTAATGGTGCCCAGCAGGTCACACTGGAACAGATGTTTTTGAGTGTAGAAGTGCGTGGTCCTAAGGAGCAGCGTTAGGCTAAAAATACAACAGGACTGCAGCAGATTTGCATATGCATATGCCTCTTTCCTAATCTACTGTATCACAGCTGGCCTTTGTGTTCTAGCACTGCCTTTCTATATGTGCAGATATATGTGTTTTCTAGGATTCAGTGCTAAGCATTTTAGATTTAAAGCATTGACATGCCTTTTCTCAGAGCCAGTCTTTGTATTCTTCTGTCCTCCTTGCTTGTGCATCTGTCCCAGATGCAGGCTGAGTTTCAGAGGAAAGAAGAATGTGTGATCATATGATTGTAGCATTTGTCAGAATGTTTGTGCTCCAGAAGAAAGAGCAAATAACTGGATTTAACAGCTCTCAAGAAGTAGACACTGACATTTGTTTTCGTTCCGTCCAGGTTTAAAAGGTCCTTGTTTTTTTCAAAAAAGGGTTTAGAAAGGGGTTACAAGGTTTAGTTTTAATGTGAAATTATAATTATAATCCTTATCTAAGTATGTATCAGCATTTTACAAATCATAGGAGAATTCAGGATGAAATGGACTGCAAGATGGCATCTGATCCAAACTTATCCTTAAAGCAGGATCATCCATGGAGTAAAACCAAAGTCATTGTGGTCTGTATGAGAGTTAATGTAAGCTGTGAGGTTAGGAAATGAGCTAGATGACCTTCTGAATTTTCTTTGATCTTTCTATATATTGTTACAAATATTGATATGTATTTTTAGATAATTTGTATAAATGCTGCCATTTCTCCCCGTTTTTTAAGGCAGATTGAATCTTTAGTTGTCCTCAGATGCTAATACACTTGTCCACAGTGCTATGAAGGGCTGTGTGTGAGAGCTGATAGCTACTGGCAGGCTGTTAACTGCAGGTTCATGAAGTGGGTCAGCAGACTGGGAGAGGTAACCCACCCCTTTCATGGTCTTTGGAGCCAGAGAAGGAGCTGGCAGCTCCAGGATAAGTTGCTTTTGTCCTATGCAGTACAAGGGGGATAATTGGAGGAGCTCTGCTGTTACCTGGGAGGTGTTTTGCAGGGGACCTGGCCCTGTCCTGTGCCTGTGCCTGTAGAAAGCTTGAAAAAGTACAGCATTCAAGGAGAAATATAATTTAGGTGTTTTAAATTATTTTTTGGATCGACCTCCCCTTTCCATCCTTGCCCTTGGCTGGTGCTAACAAGCATTTTCAGCTGTATACATTTTGTTGGTGGTGCAGTGTCATTTTTTAAGTGGTATTTTGTTCAGAAACAGAAATACCTCAAACAGCATGAGTACAAAAAGGAAAATACCGTGAAGAAGGGCTTGGGTTTGGGATTTTTTGTTAGTTGGTTGGGTTTTTTAAAACAGCTTGTAACTTAACTGGGGTGAAGTAGAATTTCCTGAACAAAGAGAAGACAATTATCTTCTCTAATGGCTTTCAAAAACCTCCTGCAAACAGTGGAGTGTTAAAACTGTCCGGGAGCTTTTGTCTAACAGTAACTTGAGAAAAACTCTTGGAAATCTTTAAATGATGTTGAGCTTGAGACTGGATTTTCCATTCTGCTGTTTCAACTCCTCATGGCTGATTTTTGGCAGCACTGATTTTACTTTAAAAAATGCCTCTATCCATGGCCAGTGAATCTTTATGCTTCAGTGGGAAATTTTCTTTCTTGTTACTCTCTGGTCCTTGGTCTTCCTGCCTCTGCTCTATGCCTCCACTAGGAGGAAATGGGCTGGAGTTTGTTTGCTGTTGGGGAAAAGCTCTAGACAGCAGCAAGCTGGTGTTCTGAAGTTCAGGTGGCAAGGAAGGAGAATGTTTCTTACCATGTTTTTGTAATTTCTGGGAAGCAGTAACATCTTTTTTTCATATTACTGTCATAATCAAACCGTTTGGGGAGTGTAGAAGGGAGACAAGTGTGAAGTCCCATCTGGTAGCTAGGAAGGATGTGTAAGAAGCAGTTTCATAAATGATACGTGCCCACAGGTTTATATAAACTGATTATTGAAGCCAAGTCCAATGGGAGGAGTAATATAACAATCCAAGAATTGTATAGCAGAAAAATGTGGTTGTGTAGTGATGAGTTGGGCTTGCAATTGTTGACTGTCTTTGTGAAAACCTTGATGATCCTATGCCATTAGTCTTTGTGAAAATTAACTCAAATCTAGGAGCAATGGGAAAGTCTCAGAGGCAACTCTTATACTGTCGACCTCCTTAAAGAAATTTTGATACTTATGTATCAAGAATTCTTTACATAAAGATTTTTCACGCCACTCTGGTTTGTTCCACCTGCTCCTGTTGCTTGAACTTCTTCCCTGGTGCTGGACAGCACCAGTCTCTAAGGCCAGAGATTTCTCTTTCTGTTTGGTGTGGCATGTTTTGTTATGTTTTTGGTGTTTTGCAAGCAGTGGTTATTTTGCTGTGGCTCGTTTTGTAAGTGTTTGTCAGTTGAGGCTTTATCTTAGTTTTTTTGGGGTTTTTTTTCACCGGTGTCCAAGAAGCTTAAATCTGTCTTGATTTAGAGATACCTCAAAGGATTTCTCCATATCTCCTCAGACTGACACTCTTGGAAAGCCATGTGCCTAACAGTCACTTTAGTTCACTTCAGTTGCCAGGTATTTTTAGACACTGGGGAACCTTAGAACTGTCTTCATTCTAGCAAAACAGGAGGTTTCATTCTTGATTGGAAACTGGGAAAGTATCAAATAAAAAACATTGCTAGTAAGAGCATTCCTTAGCTGGTCCAAGTTGTAGTGCTACTTTGTAGAGATTTGGAGCTCTCCATTAGGTGTTTCTGCAGGCTGTGCAATTGGCCGAAGGGTTTGACCTCCCTATCTTTTTTCTCGTCATGAATTCTCCTTTCTATGTCTCCCATTTGCTTAAACTTTTTTCCTGCTTTTGACAAAAGCCATCAGCCCTTAGCAGCATGAAAATGTTGTATCAAACATCGCTTTGACTGACTTCTCTCTCCTTTCTTTTCTGTGACTGGGTCTGAGCATCTCTGAATTTATATTGCCTTTTTATGGCAAAGTGTGTGTGTGTTTTATATATATACATGCACACATATTTATGTCTTTATATATATAGATATAAAAAGTTGTTCTGAGTACTAACTATTAATCATGTTTAACTAATGATTTCTAGTCTAAAAGAGCTCAAAGAAGGTATGTAATTTATATTAAGATGACAGTTGACAGGCTTGGCATTCAAATTGCTTCTAGAAACTATTTCCTCCTTGATTCATTATTCTTGAAAGTTTACAGACATTTGTCAGACCTGTTGGATAACCCAGTTTTTTCAAAAGCCTCTTTCTTAATGAATTTACCAGAGTAGATTCTGATTTTTTTCTTCTTTTGAGGCTGTATGAGATATCTGATAGCAGGGCACTGACTTTCATAGCTGTAATGTGCTTTTCACTAATCTAAAATGTGTAATTATGTCTCGTGGAATAAGCCAGAGGGAAAGAAAAAACAACCAAATAATGAGTTGAATTGTGTATGAAAGCTTCTCCTGGTGAAAGTAGTCACGAGACTTTTCCAGGCTGTATTTGTATGATTTGTAGGTTTTTAGGTAATTCTAGGAGAAAATGAGCAGGATTTTAGGAGTAGCCAGCTCCACTGTTCAATAGCTTTGGTATTATGCCTCAAGAAAAGATCTTGAACAAGATGCCTGGTTTGCCTGCCAGCTTTCCACTGCAGATCAAACTGTATTAGGAGAGCATATCTTTCAGGGTTGTTTTTTGCTACATTTCCTTGATTTCAGCAACTGCTTTGCATTTAGCACGATACAAAAATGTAGGTCTTGATTTACTTTTGCAGGGAAAGATGGTCTTGCCACCTTGTCCTTTCTAGCATAATTCTGCTGACAGCCTTTCAAGCCATGCTCAAGACTGACTCTTTTGCTAAGAGTATTCCCTGATGTTTTATAGAATGACCTAACTACTTAAGTCAGTGTCTGTCAAGTAAAAATTAATCAGCTGTGTAAAATCTGAAATGAGTTCCTAATTCTGCCTTTTTTTAAATCCCTTTCTATTTCTGGTTGGCTCTTTGTGGCATTTCCTAACTGTCGGTTTTTCTTGTGTGGATACTTTAGAGGGTTGAATAGACTGATAGATCCATACCTGTGTCCAAAAGAGGATGAAAAGTTACTGGAGGGATTTGTTTCTCCATCAAATCAAAGTAAAAGTAAATACAATTTTTTGTTGAGTAATTGCACCTGTGGTTACGTCCTTTAGTTTTTCCTCCTTAATGTGGCTTAGTGTTCAGAGGAGTCAAAGCAAGAAGGGAAGCAGAGAGAGCTCACAAATAGGCACTATGCTGATGCTTTTTTGGAGGCTGAGCTGGCCCTTCTGCATGCTCTAGTTGATGTCAGGTCTTATTTAGCCTTAGCTATAAGGGCATGTAGCCAAAAGTCCAGGAAGACTCAGGGTGGAAATTTACTCACACAGACTTAGGCCGAAGTTTAAAATAAACATGCAGGAGATACATGCTAAGCTGCATCTATAATATATATAGTTCTATGCACTATCCTGTGTGCTTTGGCAGCACTGGATTAAATGGCAGTGAAGAAGTTTGGAAGAAGGGGGCAAAGTTACATCCCGGTTATATCTTCCACCTTCAGAGAGTCATAAACATTGTTATTTCTTGCTGGAGGGCTCAGATGAGTCCTCAGGTAAGAGCCATCCCACTCTGTTCCGTGTTAAAATGGGACCAATTTGGTTTCTTAATTGAAACTTTTTAGAAAAAGTTACTGCATAGAAAGGGCAATTAACAGAGCCTTGAGCCCAAGTTTGCACTGACAGTCTGTGTGAATGTTTTGCACCAGCCTAGTAATGTGCTGAAGGGCCATCACTAGAGATGAATTTAGTAACTACCATTCATTCAATCCCTGGCAGATCTTGTGTATTGTCAACAAAGAAGCAATTAATGCCAATTATGAGGAGTTTTGCGATGTTGGTATCTCTGTAGTCCTTGCCTGAGGCCTGCCAAGCTCATTTCAAAAAGGGCACCACTCTTGCTATAATGATTATCAGTTACTGCTGTTAGGGTTCTCACCAGGCTGGAAATTTCCTTAGCTGTAGTTCTGAGCAGTCTCTGGTTGTGAGTAGGTTTTGTTATTAGAAAGAGCAGTTCAGCCTGCCCGTGGTAGGGCTTCACAAGAGCGGAGTAGGCAGCAGTGGCTGCATCCTCACTCAGTGTGGGAGGTGCACGCAGTGAAAATAGGAAGCTCAGAGATCTCTCTCTAGGCCAGTGGGCCATGCAGTACTTCTGCTTGGTTGCTCTTCTGTTCTCAGGTCATTCCTCTGCCAGCTCTAGTTCCTGCTCTCATCTTCTCGGGGTTGGGTGGCCACTAGGAAGGCAGCTTGTGTTTTTCTCCTGAGGCAGGCATATAGTTTGAACCATTAATTGTATTTTCTTGTCTAGCTTTTTGTCATGGATATAACTTGATTCAGAAGTTCCTACTCACTCTGGAAGGTAGTCAAGAAAAACAGTGGATCTCCAAAGACTCTGCGTTTTGTTTCATCACAAGATGGACAGTCCAGTGATCTGAACATCATCTGTTAATTTTCATCTCCCAACAGATTTAGGGCCAGTTTGTGGCACAGTCCCTGCTTGGGAGCTGGGGTTCAAATATGCACAGATCACCTGTGTCAAAGATGATAGCTCAGTCCCACCTTGGAGGTACATCTGTAAGCTGAAGGACTTCACAGGGCAGAAAATTATTTTAATAAATAAATTAAAATGTGTCACCTTTTCCTTTACAGTAGCCGCTCTTTAAAGGGGAAAACTAGGTCAGAAACCTTTTTCTTTTTTCTTTTTTTGGGGCAAAGAATGTCTTAGTGCATCACCTAAGAATCTCTACTCTTTCAGTGATCAAAGGGAGATAATGTAAGCCAGCTGGCTTCAAACAAGACCCTAGAAAGTTCTTAAACATGCATTTTATTGGGAGGGATGACTTCTGGCCTTATGCTGCCTTCACAGCTGACCCACTTGGCAGTTCCCACCTACATAACATGACTGTGTTTTGCCGAAGAGTAACAAACATTACAAAGCAGTTTGGTGAGTTTTGACCAGTAGGCATAGGAACAGAAGTTTTGGGACAGATCTCAGTTCTCAAACTCAGTCTTAAAGAGTGAGGTATTAGGAAAGGAGATGCTTTGCCCAACATTTGCAGTACTATTCGAAAGTGTTGTGTCTTTCTGAACACTGAAGTTGAGTCTTCAGCTGTTCTTACAGGCCTGGATTTATCTGTGTGAAACTGCAACTGTGTCTCTAGGCTTACACTCCCTTTATTTTGGCAGCAGCCAAAGCTCTGTTTTGAAATAGATGTGGTTGCAAACGGCAAATAAAACCAGACACACGTGGCCACTGGATGTCACCATTCCTTCATACAAATAAGGTCACCTAGCACATATTTTGCATTTTAAAATTTTTCTCGTGTTTCATATTTATTCATTAGTTAGAGTAGGAAGGCTACAAATTTTTGCTTTGTCTTTGAGAGTGTGTCCAAAGTCTTTGTATCTTTAACAGTGTACAGTGTCAGCCTTCAAGATAAGAGAAGGAAGGTGGGCCTTGCATGGTCCTTGATAAGGGGGTGTGAAGTGTGTGCTGCTTGTAGCTTTAAGAAAAGTAAAATAACTTTTTTTTTAATCTAGGGCAGAAGCTGTGACTTTGAACCTTTTGTGTTGTCTAAGTCTAGATGCCTAAGTCAGGGTGAAGGGCATCTTTTACCTCATGCTGACACTCTAGTGTTCAAATAATGCGCTCTCCAAAAAGGCGTAGTCCGCATGAAATGCTGAAAGGCATTTCCTTGCTTTCCAACTCAAAGCCAAATCCCTCAGGTGCGTTTTGACAGAACTCTTGCATAGCTGCATCCTGTCAGTAACTGTTCTGTGCAGCACCTACCTCTGAAACACCCTCAGTGGGGTGCTGCCATATGGCAAAGAAAACAACCTCTTGAGTAAGATTGGTTGATTTACCTCGTGCAGCCCCTAATACTGAAGCCTTAGGATAATTTGAATAATGAGGAATAAATTTTGGAGGCATGTTATTTAATTTGAGGCCTATCGCTTGTCTGTGTGCATTTAGCTTGAATAGGCATGCAAAGCAAGATTCTTCAGAGTGCAGTTCCACATTTATTCCTCCTAATGCAAAGTTTAAGAAACCTCCTGTATGGTTCATCTCCTCTCAGTTGTGCTCATACAGCTGATCAAGTGGAATCCATCAAAAACAAGTAAAAATCCATCCCAAACCACACCAGAACCACTGTCACACTGTTACTGGTCTGCCAGGAGATACAAACTGAAATGGGCATGTTCATCACTTTTTCCAAATGCTAAGCAGTAAATATGGTCACCCTGGAAGGAAGAGCACACAGAATAGTTTCTTAACCTTTTTATCCTATTCCTTGATGTTCACAGAAGTTTTCCTTAGATTCCACATAGGCCTTGGCCGTTCAGGAATACTTCTAAGATCATATTGGATGCTGACATATTTTCAGAGAATTTTCCTTTTGCCGCCAGTCTGGTGTTTGACATGTATGACCTCCCTGGCTTCGATCATCACAGTGATAAATAGGGGAAATAGTTGGGACTGTGACTGACTTACTATTGGTTGCTGCTTTATATGTGCACGTTGTAAATGTAGAATATCTGATACTTAAAAGCTAACAAAAGCCTGTAGGAACCACTCAGGATCAATTTGATGTTTGTTGAGGTAGGGGATGATCACAGAAAAACAGTATTTTAACTGTCACTGCAAGGAACAATCTAGAAAAGTGAATCTTTGAATTCAATAGCCATTGCTTTATTTTAATTCAGTAGCTGTTTTGTTATATTGGTCTCCAGTTAAGCACAACTGGAGGGTGCTTTAAACAGATTACTAATATGGACTGAAAGAGAGAAGAGTTTTAAAGTGGAGTTTGAAACCTCCGTGCAGCCTTTCCTTTCTCAGTAATGCAGTGCTTTCAAATTGACTCAGTCCTCAGCCACATTGTGTGTATTACTCATGTACTTTCGTCCTGTTTTTGTCTCCAATTTCTGGCAGAAGAAAAAAAATGAAGTTGCTAAAATGTTTCGGCTCTTGTGTCCTAGTCTCTCATGCCTCTTATCACGGTACAGGTTGTGCGCGTATTTACTTGAATTATTTCCACCAAAGTGAAGCAGTGCCTGAGTTGGGGGTTCTTGAGAGGTGCAGGGCAATTTGATGGCAAAGCAGTTGTTATTTTGCTGTGGCTCATTTTGTCAGTGTTTATCATTTGAGGATTTATCTGCCAAGTGACAAAAAGCAGCTTCTAGATTTGATGCAGTTGCTGGTACATGAGCTGCATTGCTGAGCTCAAAACCCTAATGAAATACTTTGATCCTGGGTTTCAGGATCTGCCTTTCTGCTCTTCCCCTTTTTTTATTTTGAACTGTACATGGTCATAACCTTAGCAGCAAGCACAGGAGAATATAAATACACATAAACATTTGACCTGCAACAGAAAGCTAGTAAGCCCAAGTTCTTTAAGAGGAACTGAGTTACTTAATGATATCTTGTGTTTGCTTTCTTTATTTTGTATGATGCAGCTTCCTCTGGACTTTTCTGTTCTCTGTAGGTCATTTCAGGCACGCTTGTGACAGTCAGGTTACCTTGGTTGGTTCCCAGACCAGCAGTTCTGAAACAATAGTATGGAAACAAGTCACTTGTGGAATATATGGTGAGGTTTCCTGTAATGGAAAGATAAGCCTTGCTTGTCCCAGTTGATCCTCGAGCAGTTGCCCTCATTTGGCAAGCTCTTTGAACTAACCCTGTTTCCTATTGCAATACATCTGGGTCAGTGGAAAAATATGTGTTTAGGAGGAATGCATGAGGTAGGCAAACCAGGTTACATCATGCTCAGAGCTTGTCAGGCCATGACTGCTTCCTAGCTTGTCCTGAATCTTGTTCAGGGGAGTCCAGTTAACTTGGATATTATTTTCACCCTGTTCATGCTCACTGAGAAGGATCAGGGCTCATGAAAACTCTTTCCTGTATGTTTATCAGACCAGTGCCAGATGACATCAGGAAGATGTCACTCAAAACACTTGAATAATCTTTTATTCATTACAGCAGTCATTAAGAGAACTTCTGGAGTCAGTTGTGTGTGGTAGGAGTGGAATATGCCACTACTTACATGGCCAGAAGCCTTGCCTTTATAGCTGCATATTGGATGTCTGGGTCCCTCAAGTGGTACATCAAAACTTGATAGTTGATGGGGGGAAAAGGTGTGTTCATGTGCCTTTGTGTTGTGTGTGATATACATTTACACAGGAGCAGTACCACACGAAACCCATGCTGTTTGTTCAGGTACTGTGGATGGCATCGAAACTCACAAGTGGAGCCTGCATCTCTAAAGATGCAAATGCCTCAAGGTTTTTTGTGCTTGTGTTATGTCATGCTATTGAATTGCTTCATTTTTTAATAGAATGTAAAATCAGAAATAAAAATGGAGGTGCTAAAAGCAAAGCAAAGATTATATGAACTAGAGAGTAGTTCTGCAATTCTCAAAACTCACTGCTGTGAAGTAGTGTAGACAGGGTTTACTGATCTTATGTTTTACTCTTTTACATGTGTCCTTTTGTTTGTATTATGAGAGGATTATAAAATCACTATAATTTAATTTTTACTCTTTTTTTCCCCCTCTAATCTCTCATGTAAATCTTTTTTGATACATGAAACATGAATCCTTGGATCAAAGTCACCAACCTCAGTAACAGTACTCGGTGAAGTGATTTGTCACCAGTAAGACTTTCCCATCCTCTGAGAGGCAGACATTTAGCATATTCATCAGGTTGTATCTACACCGAAGCAAACAGCATTCATATTCATGAAACAGTTTTCTCTCATGGTTTACAGATTGCCATACCAGGCATAAGCTAACTTTGAATTTTTTAGGACATTTATTTTTGGTATTTTATAACTAAACCTTGAAAACTGTGACCTAAGAAGAGGTGGTAGATGAATTCTATTGGCTTGAAGTGAGAGTCAGGGAAAGAACAACTTTTCTTGTTGCAGGGAAGGTGCTAAAATACAAGGGGTTTTTTTGGTTGGTTTTTTTTCCTTGCATGCATTTGCATGTCTGTGGAGTTCCAGAGCCGTCTGGTATTTCCTCTCTACTGCTGGTAGTTATCCCTTCTCATCCATTTCAAACCATTTTCTTCTCCCCAGCTTGGTCCCCAGAAGCCTTCACGGTGTTCCCAGTTCCTGGGATGGCACTGGGGAAGCGCCAGCATAGGCAGGGCTTCAGAGGCTGCTCCTTGTCTGTGCTTGAGAAGTGTGATAAGACCAGAGAGATACGAGTTGGGGGTCATTGTCATTTGCTTGGTGCTCTGCTATTGCCACTGTCATCTAAGCAATGATATTAAGAAAAGAGCTTTTTTTGTTTTTATAATGAGGAATGATATATGCAGCGCCAAGCAAGGTGACTTGGTCTATTGGTAAGAGCCATTAAAATGCCCTGAAAATACAAACCTATATTGTCAAATTTTGGTGAACAGAGATCTCGAATTTTGAGCCTTTAAAACCACACAAATCCAGCAGTTCTCTGTGTATATGTTCAAGGTGTGTATTTCTCTGTGTGTTGCCCTGTACCAGTCAGCTGTGGCAGGACAGCAGAGCACGGTGAGAGAAACACACCTCACTCTGTGCCTGAAGTGATGGGTCAAGTCACAGCAGAGTAGCAGTATTAAATTGCTAAATGAGGTTGGGGTTTAGGTGTTAAGATACAGATAGCCAGTAGATCTTCTGACAAGAGCCTCCAGTCCAAGACTTGGGAGCTCTGTGCTGTTTCCATCCATGTAAATTCTCTACGTATTGTCTTTCTCTCCAGAAAGTTCTAGGTGATAAAATAGCAGGCACAGGAGATGTTCGTTCTAGTTAACTCACAAGTTTTCAAAATAACGTTTAATGCTGATAGGGTTAATTGTAGCCACCCCCAGCATTAAATGTATTCGCAATCCTGATAGGATTTGCACTGGAGACTGCATTAAAATATCAGAAGTCTCTTTAAGACCTGCTTTACTGCTGAAATTCTCCGTTTTGCAGTTAGGCACTATATGATTATAGTACTTTGTCATTTAAGTCCTCTTTGTTCCTTCTTTCCTTTGCTAATATATAATAAGGTACTTTATAGTGTAACAGAGTACCTTATTATAGAGCTACTTTTGTTGTTTCTCTGTCTTATGTTCACATGAACCTCTAGCTTAATCCTAAATATTAAAAATTATACTGGAGACTTTGCTTTTGGCTTGTTCTCTTTTGCCATGAATAAGTTCATAAGTTGGAGATAACTGGGACATGGAAATACCTGTAAACAGAATGGTTACAAATGTTAACACTGCCTTGCTCTATACAAGTGGTTAATATGTATTAATCTCTTAATAGCTGGGAATTCGGTAAGATCAAAGTAGCATTTTTAAAAGATGAAGGTTGTTTGAACTTTTTTTGATGTGTTGTTGGGGGCTGAGTTTCGAACTTTTAAGTAGGCACTTCTCGGGTTTTGGCAGGTAAGGGACTAATGAGTTAATGGGCTGTTTTAACTAATTATGCAGATGTTACCTTGAAATACCCTCCTAATGAAAATATTGACTGGGCAGAACAATTATATCCTTGTCTCCATTTATAGTCAGAAAATATCTTACATTGGAGACCAGAACAATTAGCATGACCTTAAACATAAGTTTGACAGAATTATTAATGCAGGAGTGCAAAGCTGAAATAGTTCTGTGGCAGTTCACACACACAGAGTTCTCATCTTTTAGGTTTCTCTGAACATTTTAATGTACTTCATGCCTCAAATCTCGTGCTGATTTGTTTTTCTTCTCTATTCTCTTTCAGAAAGATGAGGTGTACCTCAACTTGGTGCTGGACTATGTTCCTGAAACAGTATACAGAGTTGCCAGACATTATAGTCGGGCCAAACAGACACTCCCTATGATTTATGTCAAGGTAGGTAACGGACAGATGTTTTCAGGTGAAGAAGGATGATATAGAAATACACTGTGGATACTCTTTTCTGACATAGTAGTAAATTTTCAGAAAATTTTAGAAGCAAATAGATCTTGAAGGAAGGAAAAAAAAAATTAGAATTACTTGTTGTTATGGCAAAAGAAGAATAGCGGGTTGAGACCTAAACAAACACTCCCAATTTTTTACCTTACAGAAATCTTGGAATGGGTGGAGGAGACTGAGTATGGGGGGAGGGTTTTGTTTCTGAAACAGCTTAGACAGAGCCTGACACCAGCCAGATTAGCAGCTTTCAGTTTCCTGAGATGGTGAAGACATAATAGAACAAAGGTCAGGAACTGAAAGAGGATGTTAGGAGGATGTTCTCTAATCTCTTATCTTCCCCTTTTCCTGGCATATGACTAGGAGTTCATATGTTTTTGTTGTGGTCATGAAAGGCACATTTTTGTCTCCACTTGAAGCTGCTTGGCTTCAAAAGCTGCATGGGGAAGGTGCTTGTGTGCACACTGTAGTTTCCAAACCTTACTGAGTTGTCTACATCTTTTACATAGGGGTTAAAATAAATGAAATTGCTCATTTACTGTCAAGCATAGGACCCATCTGGGGCCTCATAGCTCCATTTCACATCTATTGTGGTGACCACAATCCACACACTAGTGAATGATGATGTTTTCTCATGGCATTAACTTGTTAACATGGCATGTAGGTAATATTTAATGGAAATTGCCAACAAATTTTCCTGATCCATATTGATTTCTCCAGACTCCTCTTTAAAACTGTAATGCTTAAAGTAAGGGTTGGCTTAAGAAAAAACTTCATTTTGATTGAAAGAAGATGAAAGTTTCAAAGGTGAAAGCCACAAATAGTAACTATATCAATAATGAAGTTTTGTGCCATGGCTATATGCATAAATTGTAAATGGCATGTCTCTGCAATAAGCATCACTTTTGCCTGATTTTAAAGAAAGCACAGGATTTTGCCATCCAGCAGACTTCAAAGTCACTCTGTTTGGTCTGTTGGTGGAACAGCATGTCTTCAGGTTAGATGCTCCCCAAAATCTGTAGGCTTGGCTTCTGATGAAATGTTTATATATTTTTTGCCAGTATTCTTGCCCTAATTGTCCTCTGTTAGGGGAACATGAGAAAATTGTTCTTCCTTACGCTTTCAGAGAAAAATCTGCTTCAACTCTTTCATCTTGCAAGATGCCTGGGACTTCCTGTTCCAGGTAGCCTGGAAAGCTATTCTTATTTTTCTGGCAAGGCAAGGCTTTTATATAATCCTGTATTCAAAAAGATCATGTTATCTTAATGTCATTAAGGATTTTGCAATTTTCCAGGCATCTTTGCTAAACAAAGGTCAGCAAATACCATATTTGTTCACTTCTGATGGATAACTAGGCAGGCAGAGAGCTGCTTTTCCCTGGGTAACAAAGAAACTTAAAGCTACACAGAAGCTATTCTAGCAATTTTCTGGTTAATTTTTATTTGTAATTTCTTACCTGCTGGAAGGAGTCCTTGGAAATTTTGGGTTTGCTGTGTGGAGATGAAAGGCATACTTTCTAAATCCCACATGTGTTGACTCGACCCCTCAAGTTAGAGCAGTCCTTTGCATTGTTTTGCAATACGCTTGCACAATACGTACTTAAGGGACTAGAACTGGCAATTTGGAAAAAAGGCTTGTTTGCTTTTCTTTGTGCAGAGTTGTGGTTTTCAGAAACAAGTATGAAAACCAGAGGCCTAGAGCCAAAATTCAAGCAATTCTCTTCCCTCTCCTACTTTCCTGCCAAACAAACAACAAAAAAGAAGGTGGAGAGAAAGTGTGATGACGGAGATAGTGGTGAAAGAGAGGCAAACATGACCTGATATCAGTATCAAGTAATTGTACCTGGTTATCTAGACTGTTAATGGTGAACCATGGAAAATGTGCTTGTAAAAGAAAAGTGTGGAGGTGCACCTCTGGTACAGTGTCCTGCCTGTAGCTTGATTTTAAGTGGAAACTTGTGGGGACAAGGGGTTTATAAAAAACAACCTGACAACCTTATGTCAACCTCAAAACAGGGCTTTCCATGCTTTATCACTGTATATGCTGCACAACTTTAATTATATCTGGCAGCTTTTTAGTATCCATAACCAAAGGTGTAAAGCTCCAGGAGCTGGACATCCTCCCCTTGCCCTGTACGCTTGTCTTGTGAAGTTCTTGGCTCTGTAATATCTCCCCTTGCTGGGTTCTTCCTTGCTAAGGGGTTAGCCAGCCCTGGAAAGTGGGCAGAGAAAAGTCTCCCTCAGCATAATTGTTTGGTGTGCCTTGCATAAAATTATTCTGAACAGTTGGTTTTATTTGCCTTCTGTTTTTTGTCCAGAGATTTGAAATTAAAATGACTCTGTCCCTTCAGCAAGAGACACTGGGAGATTCACTTCAGTGACAGGCTGAGACACTTACCCTTGTCTTTGGGTAATATTTGATATAGATTCATCAACTAAAGAGTTTTCTTCTGGGGTTTTGTTTTGTTTTGTTTTTTTCTCTTCTGGAGCATTTTTTTTTTAGTTGTTTGTTTGTTATGGGTTTTCTTAATAACCTGGAATACTTCACTGCTGTGAAGAGGCTGATCTGTAGAGCAAACTGAAACACCTTTATTTTGTGTATGCTTTTTATGATTGCCATGATTTACAAATGTTGGAAAAGCGGCACAATTATTTCTTTGGAATTATGCTAATTATTCTATCTCAAAGGACACATAAAAAGATTTGAACCACATATGTGTGTATGTAGCAAAGGGCGTGTGAGGAAAGTATGCAAATACCTTGCCCACCTTCATACCCCTAATAGGCATTCAGTATGGTTTGGTTTTTTTCCCTCTGTGATTTTGTTTTTCTTCTAATACGGGTTTGTTCTAAACTGATTGTTTCCCTGGTTTGACTGGTATTTCTGTGTTGCAGTTGTACATGTATCAGCTGTTCCGGAGTTTAGCCTATATCCATTCCTTTGGGATCTGCCACCGGGATATAAAACCACAGAACCTCTTGCTGGACCCTGATACAGCTGTTCTAAAACTCTGTGACTTTGGAAGGTAAGCACATTTGTGCCCTGGAACCTGGTGAAAAGATCTTCCTTCAAAGTGAACCTTGATGCAACTTTGCCAAGAAATTCTCTGTGTCCCTTTAAGTTCTTAAAAGAATAATCTCCGATATTCTATTTTCCCCCCAAAATGAATTCAAAGGAATGACAGGGAAGAGCTGGAAAAGGATATTAAGAGGGGAGAGAATTGAACTTCATGCCTCTTATTTTTGCAGGTATTAGAAAAATAAAATAAATACACGATGACACAGGGAAAATACTGCACCATGGAAAAACATAACTAGTTATTGCAGTGAAATGTGTTTGGGCAAGAGAGCACAGGCGTGGTGGCATTGTAACTTAAAAAAGCTGATGTTACTAGTCAGTCTACTTACATGCACAGTAATTCACTTAATGTTGCAAATACCATAGTGCTTCCACATCAGAAGCAGCACTTCCAGTTGAAGCTCTTGGATAGTGGAAATCTATGTTCTAGTTTCCAAAGGCACATTTATTTCCAATATCCACTCAGAATCACCTCTAGAATCCAGCCCCTGTCTTAGAACTGATACAGAAATTCTTGCAATCTGCAGTGAGACACAGGACACAGATTTCTCTCTGGGGAAGTTCAGGCTTTAGACTGTGCTGTAACTTTGCAGGCTAAAATAGTTGGGGTATATGTGTGAGAGGTCACAGAAGCTGCTCTGGCTAAATTTGCTTGCCCATAATGAGTAGGAATATCAGATGGGGGTTGTCCAAGCAGTGCATTGTCATGGCTGGTGCCTCGGGATCTCCTCCTCAGCTCTGTTTCACCAGGGGCAAAGGAGGAATCACGCTGAAGCTCAAAGCTGACAGTGCATAAAAATGGAATGCTTACTAATTTTTATCAGTGGGAATTTGTCAACTATAGTTTCTATATAGAAAACGAAGACTTTTTAAAATGGGCGGTGGAAGTTCTTCTCTGAAGGCTGAGAGGAATGTCTGGAGAGCTGAGCACTGGATTTGGCTGGCTTGCCACTCTGCAGTGTTTGGTGCTATTTAGGTGAATGTCATATTTCCAAAAGGAAAGTTTTGTCTTCCAGCTCCTTTCTGTCTAGCATTTGTTAATTAAAAAAGAAGTGTGATATACCCATAGACTTATGTTCCCAAGGTAATGTGTTCTTGTGGCCCCTTCTTTTCATGGATTCTTTCAAAGAGAAGTATTGAGGCAATACTGTAGGTTAGATCCTTTGTGGCTGATCAATTACAGTATAAGAGAAACCTTCATATTAATAATGGACCATTATCATGTGAATACAATGGCAAAAGCCTTTTTAAAATTTGTCTCCTCATACCACACTCCCTTAAGTAGCAAAGGGGCAGAATATCGTGATGGAAATAAAAAACAAAACAAAAGCAAAGCAACAAACAACCCAAACAAACAAAAATACCCCACTCAGTCTTTGTGAGTATCCAGAGCTTTTGAACCTTAAACGGTGGCTACATTTGACCAAACTGTTTTCTGTTGTCTTTTTCACTGTAAACAAGCCTTTGTATCTGGCACAAGACAACCGGCAGCCAAAAATTTGACCCCACTTTTCGCTTAGATTGTAGTCAGAATTTCTTTTGCTGTCCCCAGTGCAAGGTAGATGCTTGATGGATTGGACTGATTTCAGTGAATCAAGGGTTCAGTTTGCATCAGCCTAGAAGAACACCATACTTCAACACTTGGCAATTGGCAGTGGGGGAAGAGTACCAAAGCTTAATGTCGGTCTGCACAGCAATATGGTAAAATGTTCACTACTCCAGTGCTGTTGTTTCCTTTCCAGTGCAAAACAGCTGGTTCGTGGAGAACCCAACGTGTCGTACATCTGCTCTCGGTACTACAGGGCACCAGAGTTGATCTTTGGAGCCACGGATTATACCTCCAGTATAGGTACGTGTGTGCATTCAGTTGAAACCTGCACCAGCTGCCTCAGTTCTTATCCTCTACTGAAGTGGAAAGGTTTCCAGGGGGTCTCAGATATAATGCCCAGGGGCTGAAATTTGGCTGTAAGTTATTAGGTGCCACTTTTTAAAGAAATACAAATGTTTTGTAGATGGCTGCTGTGCCATCTACGCCTTTTGAGATTTCGGTATCAATTGCACTAGGAAAGGAGCTTTTCCAATGTAGAGGGGGGAAATCTGATTACAACTGGGAAAAAAAAAAAGTGCCGTGTAATGTTGCCATTTAGTTTAAAAATAGGTATGAGATCTCAAGCCAGAAAAGCATTTTAATAACTTGAAATAGCTGTAAAGAATGTCTGTAGAAAATCAGCTACTGCTTCTGATGTGCTGTGGTGTAGACATCAATCTGCAATTTATTTACTTGGTTTTTAGCAGAGAGTTTATAGGGGGAGGTAAGTGTGGCCTAATGATTGACTTTAAATTCTCTTTTCAGCTTTAATATGTTGTGTACAGCATCCTTTGAATTCAACTAATTCTGCTAGCTTTTTTTTTTTTTTTTGCTGTCCTTTAGTCATTAATTTTGAACACAAAGAACTCTTTCTATATACCTGACACATAGCTGTGTCATGATAATATTAGGGAGGCTGGAGGTTTGATAGAGATCAGGGATCAGCCAAGTTTTCTTACAGGAGAGAACTAAAAATGAAAGCAAAATAAAAAATTTTGGAAATGAACAAGTGTGTTGGCTGGTGGTTGGTAACTACTTCAGTTTTTCAGTCAAGATACTACCTGGGCTCCTTCTGAGTTCCAGTGCAAAAGAGAGTGGATTTGGCTCTAAGCATAGTATTGGGGAACCTTTTACCTTGCTTATGGACTTGAGTCGTTTTGGCAGGGTTTTATGTTTTCAAAAGGATTTGGAGATCGTTATCAACTCTTGACAGAATATGTTTACAACCATTATATTTTAAATTACTGCGTTTGAACTAGTGTGAAACTCAGTGGCTGACTGGCTTGTACTAACTCTGCAGTTCTTAAAAAGGAACAAAACTTCCCCACCTCAACACATTCCTGGAGACTTCCCTGCTCTCACTAATTGTTGTCCCATTAGTTACTATTCAGTATGTATTGTAGCAACTCTTACATATCTTCCTGGCAGGAAAAAGAGGCAGAACCAAGAGTAGTCTGGGGAAAGCAATGACACAGTAAGTATTAAAGGGCAGAAGTTGACTGTTGCCAAAAGTGGCAGCCCCACCCACCCCTGCTCTTGCCCCTGGATATTCTGGCTCTCACAGTTTGCTGTTTAATTTGCTGATTCAGCATCAACTGACAAGAGATTTTGGCAGGTTAACTTCCTGCTGTGTGAGTGAGTGCAGTCAGCATTATTGTGCAGTCCAGTAAGCAGCAGAGCCCAGGTAAAAGCAAAGTGGTGTGAGCTCAGGAGTGAGAGGAATGGCTGATCCCATTTGACATCTTTCTGTCAGCTGAAAGCAGATAGATTGGCTCAGCTGCATTATCAGAGTGCACTGGAACCTCTTGTTTCAGAGGATAACTGCATAAAACAAGTATTTTATGTGTCAGCAGGAGAGACTGCTTTATAGATAAGCCTGTGAAGTGTCTCTTGCGCTTACTGCAGACCCTTTTTCAAGTTGTGCTTTCCATTTTTGTTGTTTTACCTGCTGCTCTCTGGAATGGTTCTAAGAAAAATTCTGTTCTGAAGTGCAAGTTTTCACTTGCCTCCAAAAATATCTTGAATTTTGGTCACTGTTCTGACTTTCTTGTGCCAAAAAACCCACCTGTCCCTCCACGTCTTTTCTTTGAAATTTGCACTGAATTGCTTGAAGATTAAGTTAATACTCATTCATTCCTTCCTGTCCTATCCACCTTCCCCTTCTCTCTCAAGAGTCTTTGGATTTGGGAGATGAGCAGGAATAAAGGGCTTTTTCACAGCTTTACCAGTTTCCCAGTGTTCTGCAATATGCTAGAAATTCTGAGGGTTAGTTTTGTGGTGCTGCTGTTTGTACATATTCCTTAGTTCTTGCTGGGTAGGCAGCAGTGGTGCATAGTGAGAACTCTTCCTTATTTCTCGTGGCATTGTTCATCCAAACTCATCCAGCTTGTTGTAAAACAAATCAACAAGCATAGAGAGATTTATTAAAAGAAGGGAAAGAGCATGTGATTATTAGTGCTTTATCCATAGCTCAGAGTATATGGAACTGTGAAATGCTTCAGTATTATAATACTGCCTTTTAAACTTATTTGTTAGCATGCTTGGTTTTTCTAGTTCTTCTTGTGAGTTGTTAGCGTAACAGCCTTTCCCCACTGTGCTCTTTATCACTCTGTAAGAATCACCTGTGTGTGTGTGGTAACAAAAAGTGAGCTTTACACATAAGGCAGGGATCCTTACTCTCCCAGTTAAATACCCTCTAGTAAAACTACAGTGTAAATAAAATCAGTGAGAAATACGAAGCCAAAAAGTGTTTAAGTAGAAGTTTGCCTCCCTTATCTGCAAGGCTTCCAGCTTCTTTTGTGAAGGGTTTTTGTTGCTTCTTAATGTTTCTGCGGGGCTTATGAGCGTAATGCGCTGCAATAGGATAATTATTGGAAGTATTTCTGAGCAAGAAGTGCTTTTTCAAACTAGGCAATGACACTGGTGACCCAATGCTTGACAGCACAGCCAGCCGTGTCAGTTATTAATAATCTTGTTTAGCATTGTAACCAGGTGTTGCATTAGGCTGTCTGGCTTCATCCAGGTTATCTTTAAATACAAGCAGTGGTCTTAATGACATCACTTGCTCTTCAGTGTAGCAGTTGGTTCCAGGATGTGTCTTTTCATCCCAGATGTCACAATAAACTGTAAACTGGCATTTAACTTCTAGGATCTTGATTGTTTCGTTGAAGTGCATGACTTCAATTCTAACCCAAAAGGTCCCTTTAAAAAATAATTGAGCCATGGGTGTGATGCTTTCTACAATTCTGTAAAGTACCACATTAGTGCTGCATTTAAATATATGCCATAGTAACAGTAGCATCAAATCACATTTACTGCACTTAGTGCCTCCAGCAGACCTGGGATTCTATTTTTAAAATAATGACCTGGGAAATGACCTATTCGAGTTTTTAAATAGTCAGTGTTGCCAAATAGCTACAAATCCGTACCCATAATAGCTCTGTTGTGTGCCTGCCTTACAAGTTGACAGGATTTTTCAGGGGTCAGGCACAAGTATTTGTGTCAATTGGGTGCCTTCATAGCTTGTACAGTTTGGGCCTTTGTGCACCTTTGGCTATGAATTCTGCAAGTGTGTATGTTTGTGTGTGTCCCTAAAGCTTGCTGGGAATAGACATTGTTTACAGCTGATGTGCAGGAGTTTGTTATGGTTGTTTGGGGTTTTTGGAGGGAAGTGAGGGGCTGCTTAGTTGTTGTTTTTTTTTTCCACAAACCTAGCCCTTCAGCTGTGCCTTGACAGTGTTTTGGCTGAGGTTTCTTCCTTGCCAGCCTGTGTGTGTTGAACCATCCCAGAGCACGTTGATGGCCTAGTTCTGGCTGTGCTGGTCATATGGGCGATGCTGCTGCTGAGAAACTCTGGGATGGCTGCCCACGTTCCCCTCTGTCACCTGGGACAGGCACTGGAGTAGGGCTGGGTGCAGATCTTTCTGTTGCCACGTGCTCCTTTTGTATGGGAAGAAGCTTTGCAGCTGAGCTTTGCCTCATCTCTGTTTTTTCCCCCATGAGGTGGTGGGGCAGGGACGGCTCAGCAGATCCTGGCGGTGTTTCTGCACTGGGTCTCAGTGCTCGCTCCACGCTGCTGGCAGCACTTGGGAACGTTCCAGAGGGAACATTTATAGCCACTGGCAGGGAAAGATTGATCTTGGGGTGTCCGAAAATAAATATCGTGAAGTTGTTCATTCACTTTCCGAGCAAACGTGAGTGTTCCACCTCAGCAGCCTGGAGCAGCAGCTCTTCTGCAGGCCTGTGTAGTTGGCCTGTCTCAGAGTTTATTGGGGAAGAACCTCCCCAAGGCGTGTCCCAGAACTGTTGCCAAACAGTGAGAAGGATTTGCTTCTTTCTCAGATGGCAACTTCCAGTGTTGAAAATAAGCAGGTGTGTTAATTTACTGAACTACTCTACCACCTGTCATTGTAGCTTCATCTCTTCATTGCAAAAAATAGAGATACGTGTGTTTAGTTTAGCTTTTGTTCCAAATACTGTAACAAACATGTCTTTTCAAGCATTTTCATGTTTCAGCCTTACTCCTTCTTTTCAGTCCATGGATCTATGGTGGCTTGATGTGTGAAACTTCCACCAACATAGGCAACCCTGCCTGTAATCCTGAATTTTGCTCGTGTTCTGACATCCCAAGTATTGCTTCAAATAAGCAGCAGTGGAAAGCACTTTGGGGTCTGGTATTTGGCAACAAGAAGATGTTGATTTTATGACTTCCCAGGGCTGCTTTTCTGACTCTTGGTTTGTTTCCACAGTTTCCAGAGCAGCAGCTTTGAGTCACCTCCAAGATGGAGAAAGTCCATCAAGATGAAGGGATAGATAGGCAGAGATGAATAGATGAGAGTAATAAAAAAGTAGGAAGGTAAATACACCCCATAAAGCGTCAGATAAATGCAAGTTCTTAATTTGTACTAAGTGGATGACAGAAACCTTCTTTTTTTCCCCCCCCTTTCCTCCTCCATGTCCTCCAAATAACAAGTTTGAGGAGCTAAAGTGTAATACAATGAATGGTGCTTGTGCTGTGAAGAAGAGGAACAGCTTTTCAGCTTGGAAAGACAGAGCTTGAGATCAGAAAAAGTGAAATTTTTGGACAGGGTATTAATTTCCAACTCAAAATGGCCATTACATGTTTATAGAATTAATGCTAAGGAGTAAATTTTGCAGGTGGTCCTCCTAGATGCCTCTTCCTGATTTAAAAAGAAATACTTGCTTTCTTTCCTTCTGTAATGCCAGAATACATTCAAAATCAAGGACATTTTTGAGATTATATTATTAGATGTCCATTTAACACCTTTGAAGATCAATAAAGTACTAGAAACTTAAATAAAGAAACATTTTAGTACGAGAGGCTATATGAATTTTGTGTGTTTAAATTATTGGAGGTAGGCTAGGTGATAATGGTATCTTGTCTAAGGTCTAGGAAAGATATGGCATTAGCTACCATTGTAATGTGAGAAAACTATCTGAAATAACCCTTTTATTTGAAGGTTGCTGTTGCCTGGCAGTTGTATTTATTCTCTGTATTGTGTAGACTACATTTCACTGAAGGTATGAAGAAAGTACCCTTGCCTGCTTTCTTAAAATGAACAGTTTTCAGCATTTTCTCTGAAAATTTCACATTTTCTCAACTAGTTTGGCATAAGGACCATCTGCTGATGTATTTTCTTTTAAGATTCTCTCTTACCTTGTTTATTTGCTAATTTCAAGCATGTGAAAGAGAGTCCTAGTTTGTTTTAATTAACTTGTACATACTGAAAAAAACCAGTTTGGAAAATGCTTCTCCTCCCATGGGAGCAGGTAGTTACACCACATATTAATCTGGAGCAATTAGCTCTGACTGTACTAAGGCAGAAAAGTCTCTGGGAAGGAACTATCAAAAACTGATCACTTCCTTTAAGTAATATGTCTTTAAATACAGAAATTAGTACTATTTACTTCAGGGTTGAGGAAAAATGTTACCATCCTGATGTGGTAGATACATTTTTAAAAGTGAGATATAAAGGGTGTGGGGGAAAAAAAAAAAAGAGCAGATGGCCCTGGAACCAAATTTTAGTAATGGGCATAAATTCCATCAAGTTTCAGCAGAGATTAAATTTCTTGGTTTGTTCCTCATTGTGCACAGCCTATCAAGATTTGTGTGGATATATTGTGTTTTCTTTCTGTCCCTCCTTGGAGTTGCTCAAGTTAGCCTCCACTCTCTGGATTTTGTTGAGAATGCTTCAAGGATTTGTTCACTTCCTTGCCCAGGGAGCATTGCCCAAATCCTAATTTGGAAGTCGGTGAATTTACATGCCTGGAAAAACTAGGGGGATTTTGAAATGCCTCTATTTTACTTCACTGTGTATTTAAAGTGTTAGTAGGTAAAATAAAGGAAAAGTAAATAGACTTGTAACAAGACATTAAATTGTCAAGTTTGGAAGACTTCAGTGCATAAGGAACCTATTACTAAGTTTCTGATGGATTCGTTGTATGTTTGAGGGATTAAACCCAGCCTGAATGCAGCAAGTATTCTTCAGCCATTGCCACCTCTTTCCTCGTGACCTACATCCTTGCTTTTTATGTGATGCCCTCTGCTGTTTGTGCTTGGCCTTCTTGAGCAAGGACCTGCACATTGTTTGGCTTGTTTGCAGTTGCAGCTTGGCAGGGTTGGGACAAGCCCAGCTCTTCCCCCAGGGACTGAGCCCTCTTCACCTTGGTAGCAGCACTGTTCCTTCCCGCTGTTTTGATAAAATTTTTGTATTGGATTTGAGGCTTCTGCCCTACAGACTTGTCTGAAGGAGGCTAGTGGTAAGTGCAAAAGTACTTAGGGAAAGTAGGAGAAACAAAAACAACATAAAGACAACTTCATGGTACAGCCAGACCAGAAGGTTATTTTAAATAGTTTTTAAAAACCACAGTCTAATCTGAAAACAGCAATGCTAGCATAGTTTCAAAATCTTAAAACTAAGTGAATTTGGAGTGATGACTTACTCTCCTGTCAACTTTGTGTTTGTATATATTCTTTCAAATATTTTTTCCTTGCCATATATAACCTCTTCAGTGCAAAATAAGGATTTGAGCTGTAAATAATGATTACAGATTTGGTGTAACTACTTGTAAATGACTCAGCTTATTTAAAACCCTTTAGAGGTATCTTTAAATTGACTTTTAAGTTATAATGCTCTGACTGCATAGTACATTTAATCTACCTCTTCAGTACTTCCGAAGAAATCAATGCTATCTGTTGAACTGTTGTGTAATTCCTCTAAACCCAACATGCATGGTAGACAGAAAAGTGATGCTTTGCATCATGGTTTTGCTGTGTGTGTTGGTCCAACAGCAGGAGCTGTCAGAGAGAGACAACTGATTAGCAGTTACGTACAATTAAACATTCTTTACATGATTCAGTCTTGGTTTGTTGACCAAGAGAGCTCTTAGCACCCCAGTGGCCATATCAGCTTTTGTTAAATGTGAGTAAAAAGATTAAAAAGCATCATCTTGTATACTCGCTTGTTGAAATTCAAGACTCAAACTTCAAATTATTTCTGGTAACTGTTTACACTGTAAATAGTTACTTTTTAGGATAAAGCCTGATGTAATGTTCGTATCAAGACAGTAGGTAAAAGTGCATTTATTTGATTTGGAAGGGAATAATTTCAGAAGCTGAAGTAGTGACAGTGCTCTTTGTCTGCTATGTTCCAATTGAACCATACCCTGGTGAAGAGGAGGGGAAGTATGTTTGCATCACTTTCTTACTCTTTCCTTTAGAAATGGGGGAAGGAAAACTGTCTTTTCTGTGGCTCAGAGCTCCATCCAGGCAAGCCTCAAACACTCCCAGGGATGATGGGACAGTTTAAATACATGAGGGAATAAGGGTTTCTGTCATAGCACAGATTATCTCAGGTGGAACAGGCGTCAGGAGATTCTCCTAGGGGACAAGGCTAGCTCATAAAAGTTGGTGAGAATTTAAAGAAATATGGGTAGACCTATTGGGACCTGTTTTCCCTTTTGAGGTGTTTATATTATAGGCTTTACAAATCTTCTCTTGCTGATTTCTTGTTTGAGATGGGATTTTAATGTAAGGTTTCAGGCATTCATTCAACAGTTGAAGACTTTCTAGAAAACCTTCTCATGCATCTTTTTTGGGGGGAGAAGCAGTTTTCTGCATCCAAATACAGTACTTCTGTTGTGTTGAGCAGCTTAAAATCCCATTTATGTGCTGTGCAATTACATTAGATTCTCACAAACACTTGATAAACAATGTTTACTGCTTTTGCTTTGTTAGATTTTTCATTTTAGTTAATTATGTTCCAAAAATAAAATACTATATTCTGTAGTACACTTAGATATGTTCCTAAGTTGCTTCTGTAATATTCAGTTGCCTAATTATTTAAGAGCATATACCTGCAACAGATTGTGAAAAATTTCTTCATGTAGGAGGAATAGCTCCTAAGTACTACAAGAGGCTTTTAGTTTACATGCAAAAATTAGTTAAAGGCTTCTTCTACAGATGCTCTTGACATGTGTTCTATGACTTGCAGTTGTGTTGCTCACCCAAGCTGGCAAATGGAATTGGTAGAGAGATTAGATCTTGAAGTGACTGCTTAGAGAGGCTGCCTCCCAGATCCCTTAATCATCACGTACTTCAGAGTACCAGTAATACTTGCAGTACTGGTTCATCTGTCAGTGCTTGTAGGCTTTCACTACATGAATGAAAAACTGAGTCTGTTCAGCACTCGGAAGCAGTAAAAACATCAGCCATTGTGTTGGAGGATACCTGTGCATAGCTCGTGATCAATGTGATTAAAACCGACAAAGGGTTTGGGGAAATTCTCAACTTACACGTGACAAGCATTCTGTGGTCTTTTCCCTGCATGTGTACATTTTAATGTCAATATATTGTGGCATTTAGCATGGTTTTCCAGCTCTCATTATCTCACAGTTTGACTTCTAAGACTGTCTGCACACTGTTGTTTTATACCAGGTATCTGGTAATGTTAGGATAGGAATGTTTGGGGTTTTTTTAGCTGTGTTGTATACACTATGAAACATGGCAAAGAATAAATAGCTTAAAATGGCTGGGTTTTTTATGAATGGCTTAATATGTATATTTTACTGATACCTTTCCCTGTCCTCCACCTTTCCCTTTTTAGATGTGTGGTCAGCAGGCTGTGTATTGGCTGAACTGTTACTAGGACAACCCATCTTTCCAGGTGACAGTGGCGTGGATCAGTTGGTGGAAATAATCAAGGTATGGAATGTTAAGTGTTGTTTTGAATGCCTTATTCCTTGGGAATCAGTATGAAAACATACTGAAAACATGCACTGTTATGAACTGCTGAACATACATATATTCTGGCACGATTGTACAAGGTTTTGCATGTAAACAGTGTTGGAAAACACTTCTCATACTATTTTGAGAACCTGATGATCTTTACTTTCTCTTCTTGCAGTCATGCATAATGATATATTGTGGCTTTTTCCCTCATAAAGGATTGTACTTCTAGCGTGCTTGGAAAAAGTGCTTACATACTGAGCTGATATTAATGTATGATTTTTCATTCCTTAAAAGTCTGTCTCTCTTGCCTTTGATGCACACCAAATACTACTTGGCTTTGAAAACAATGTTGTTAAATTCCTTATACCAGATTCTTCACATATGTAGTTGCCTTTTCTTCTTCCTTCCTCTTAGCTCTTTTAAAATGAAAGGTGGGAAAGGTCGCTTGTTTTTGCAGATGGATAATTAGGACATGTAGGGCAAAGGTACCTTCCACATGAAGACTGTTGTTTTTCCAGAGAAAATAACCAATGTGTCAGAATATGTAACACCTTACGTATCACTTATGTTCAAACACCTCTTTAATTTCATTTGGAAAACCGTGAGCTTTCTGTGGTTCTCAAGTTAGAAGCATGGTAGAATAGTCCATAAATCGGTGTCTGACTTCCCAGTGCCCTTGTCTGCTCTTTTTCAACTTCTGCAGCAAAAGAAACATGATTTCCAGAGAGAGTGTTATAATTTTCCTTTGAATCTATACTATGCACATAATAAAATGGCATTATTACAGAGGATAAAATGTGTGTACATACTGTTCAGCTTTATTGATTCCATCACCATGACGGGGCTGTATTAAGAGAATTTCCTCCTGGATTTTGTGACTACCTTGATGCATAAATATTTGTGTGGCATGCATGTGAAAAGCCACTCAACCCCCAAATCTGCAGGTGGAAAAGGAGAACTTCCTGCTTTTCTGTGTCATTGACTCCTCGAGCTGCCCTCTGGTGTCTTTGTCCCTGTCCTAAGAGAGTGTATGACATGAACCAGTACTGACTGGTCATTCTCCTGCCCGAAGGCCTGGGGCTGTGCTGTGGCATTTCTAGACTGTCACCCCATCTCTTCCAGGTTTTGGCCACGCAGACCTGGCTTCTGTTAACAGTGAGTTTCTGTCTGTCCTGCTGAACATTCTCCAGTCAGCAGCTTTCCTCCGGGGACTCCGTGTTTTGCACATACTTCTCCTCTGACTTGCTTGATGTCTTATTGCCTTTCAAACTGTATTTCAAACTTAGTTTATCCAAGTTGGGTCCATTTGCTTAGGAAACACTAATGAAAAACTAGAATTGCTTTCAGAAGTACGGCTGATGATTATACAAGTGACAATATTTGTAGCTTTTGAGAAATATCTTGGAGTGGGGTGCTGCTTTTTGCTACACTGCTTTTGTGACGTGTGAAGGAGTCCACCTCAGGTGACCAGACCTCCTTAGGATTGTGTGTGATAATGTGTGGTGTTTGCCTTTGGACATTTCTGAAAAGTTCTGGTTTGTTTCTTGCTTAATGTCTAAAATCCTGAAAACCTAAAGCTAATCAAAGAATCAGCAAGATTGAAAATGGTCTCTGAGACAGAGTCCAACCCAGCACTGCCATGTCAGCTAGACCATGGCACTAAATGACACACCCAGTCTTTACTTAAACCCCTCCAGGGACAGTGACTTCACTACTTCCCTGGCCAGTCCATTCCATTATCTAATCACCCTTTCTGAGAAAAAACAAAAAAGCCTTTTAGTGTCCAGCCTAAATTTTCCCTGGTGCAGCTTAAGACTCCATTATCTGGTCTGTTCACTTGTTGTCCATGAAAAGAGCCCAACCTCCACGTGAATTTTTGTAACTAGATCTTTGTATCACAGTGACTGTCCTTGACTTGCTCAGAAATCTGAGTGTAGAGAGGTCTTGTTGGCGAAACTGTAGTGCTCTGCCCTTCCACTGCTTTGATTTCACAATGTGAAAGTAAAATAATCAGGAGATAGATGCTCGGCAAACAGAAATTTGTGGTTTGGTTGAAAGTTTGGTGAAGAAGCTGTTGACATCAGTTCTGAACTACTCAAGAAAACATCTGTGAACCAGTAATTTCATAACACGTTGGTGCTCCAATTGTGGCACTTATTTGTTTACACTTCAGTTGTACTGAGGCAGAGGAGTACTTCAGTAAAATTGCTGATAGCCTTTGTGCCATCTGTGGTGATAACTTATTCTTCACTAACTCACAGCAGTGATGATATATAGTTGGTGTTATTTCTCAAGGCAACTGAAGGGGTACCCAGTGTAAAGGGTGTTTCAGTAAATTACAGGTTGAAATTATTGTATTCACCCTCAGAGAAACAAACTTCTGACTAATTTCTTTAAATATAGAAAGGGGGATATTTAATGATCGTTTCACACCTTGCTGTGCTGGGGTTTTCTCACCTTCTGTTTCCTGTGTAGTTCACTCCACATAGAGGTGAAGTGAAACAAAACGTACTGAGGCAGTATGTTTTAGGAAGACTGGAGGAAAAATACTGTAAATCTTACAGCAGTAATCACAAAAAAGGCTGTTCACTGGAACTTGAAATGCAATGTAAAATGTGAGCCCGAATGGGTGGGTACCATGTTCTTCTGACAGTGTTACTGATGCAGCATATATTGTGAAGGCAAGACTGGAAGAGAAGCTGAGTGCAAGCTGAGAAATGGGTTGATTTCAGTGCCCTTGTCTCCCTAATCTTCTGTTGTGAAGTTTTGTAAAAGCTATTCAGAAAATCCCTTGCAGAAGGTGAAGGTGGGAATACAGGGAACAGTTACAATTGAAAATATTGTGTTCAAGATCAACAGGCCTGAGAAATTTTCTAGGAAGAGGATAACAAGGTGCTTCTCTTGTAACACTGTATTCACTTACAAGTGTTTCTCATGGTGGGAGTAGAGAGAGAGTGTGTTTACCTCAGAATTCTCCTCACCTTTTGAAAACAGGGAAAAAGTAGAAAGTGAGGTCAAATTTTTTTCATTCTGCCAGCTGTTGGGAGAAGTCTGTCCCATCTACTGTGTATCCTTTAAAAATGACCAATAATTGAATTAAGCAGGTTTGTTCTTTAACTCTGCAAAGAAGACATAAAGCATTCTCCTTTTATGCACTTCCAGAATGAGGCTTAAATTCAACTTAAATTTGAAGGGATGGTATAAAAGAAGCAACCATGTGAGAGAGTTTGTTTCATAGCCTCAGTACAGTTGAGGACATGCAATTCTGCAGTATAAAAATTACCAGAAATGTTAAATCTTGGCACAACGTGTAAAACGTGATGTTGTATAAAGTTTCCTTTAGGGTAGGATTCATTAAAAAATTTGACAGATGGCGTCCACCTCTTCTATTTGCTGCCATAGAAAACTAGTATTTAAAGCTTTCATTGTAACACAGACTTATTTTAATGCTAAGTGACTGTGGGAGAAGCAGAGCTGTGGGATCTGACAGTTGTAGAACAGCAGTGAGCGTGGTAGAAGCTTGCAGGCTGGGACCTGGGAGCTGCTGTTTGACTATCTGGGGTCCTGCTTTTCAGATAGCTTCATTGGAACTGTGTGTCTGAAGCTCAGGGACAGGGAAAATGGTGTATATTAAACTACCAAAAATGGGCTATAGTAAGGAAATACCCACACATTTGGGAATACGTCAGACTTTCATCATTTATATTTGGTCGATTCCACTGCAGGAGGAGGTCAGCTTAGAAACTTGACTGCTGGTTTTTATCAATTCAAGATGATTGAGTCAGTCACACTTGAGGCATTTTTTCTGAGCCAAGATAAACTTTTCAATTTTCTCTTCAGTTGCTTACTCAGCTGTGATTATTCAGAGTTTATTTCACAACACAGCAAGTGAATACTACACCTGGCTGTGAAGTTTTTTGCATTAGACCGGATAATGACTTCAAAATGCCATCACATTAAGTTAGTTCTCCTTTCTCATGCAGTTCTTGATGACATTCCCTCTTTAGCTGTGTTCCTGGTGATATATCAGTTGGCACAGCTTGTCCTTCCTGCAGGCCGTATGCTCAACATCCTCAGTCCCTTGCTCTATCACAAGCACTTTTTTCTTTTGACAGATTTTGATACACTTTCAACAGTCTTCATGTAGTTTCATCTCAAGCGGTCTGGCGAGATCATCTCCATATAGTTGCACCTGGAGTTTTTCCAGACCTACTGCCTATTTGCTCTGAAAAACCGTGTCCCTCTAGAGCCACAGCGTCACATTTAATTGCATCAAAAGACATCCTCTTAATTTTTTTCTCTCTTGTTCCTATTTCTTTACATACAATCTTTCCACATGTTCTCAGCCTGGCTGGAAAAGAGAGAACTTTGACCACTTACCCCTGACAAAATGATATTTGATATAGGGGAATAATGTCTTGAAGCTCATATGAAGAAACAGCTTAACCCAAGTATACTCTTCTTGAATACTTATGCCATTACAGGAGAGAAATCATGTGCAGTGCTTTTTCCAAATTTTGATCTTGAATGGTGACTCTTACTTCTTATTTTTAGCTCTCGCTTGCTATTCCAAATGTTGGGTTGTCCCATCGCTGGGAATATCTCAAGTGGGTAACCCAATATACTCGTTAAAATTCATGCCCCTACTGGCTTTCAAGTGACATCTCCTTCAGAAATGTTCTCTGAAACAGTCACAGTGGTGGTAGTGTGGATTTCATCAGTGATCCCATAAAGAAATTCTGTACAAGTAAACACTACTCCTCAGAGCGGTCCCGCAGCCTTGTACCTGATGGATTCTTCCAGCAGCCCAAGAGGGTTGCAGTTGCCACTTTGCTATTTAAAATGCACTCTGCAAGTGGGACCCTTAGACCACAAGAGTGATTTTTCTTTGAGATGTGGTCAGGACAGACTCCTTCACAAATCTCCAATCTTCTGTGCACGGTTTGCAGTGCAGCAGTTGTGGCTGCAGGACTGCCCTGCTCCCTGTGAAAGCTCAGGAGTTTGTTGACATTCCTGGCTCCACAAGCTCTACAGCATCCCAGAAACCATCAAGGTAAAACTGGCTGGCATATGCTTTCCAAACTGAAACGTGTTCAAGTACAGTTCCTGCAGACAGTAGTTACTCTTTATTCTTCCTGCAGGAAGCAAATCTCAGAAGGGTTACAGGTCTGTCCCTAAGATAATTATCTTCTCAAAGTTTCTGTTTAGTTCCTTCCCCCCCTACTCCTCTCAAAAGCAGGGAAAAAAAACCCCAATCAGTCAAAAGAAGAGCAGCAAGAATAATCTGAGCTGCCCTGGGACATGGGGAGGACGGCATCAGCCGACATGCCTGGTGTTTTCTTTACCGGAAATATTTTTTTTCCCTACGCTGCTATTTAGAGTACGAGATGAATCAACCGACTTGTGAAACTGCAGGAAAGAAGTGGGGCTTACGGGGTGGGGGTGGTGTTTGCTTTGAGTTTTTTGGTTGCTACTGCACTGTGATTATTCCTTGCACCAGAACTGGCATTTCATGGTAATTTAAGAGGAATAATAAAATCATCTTCTCATAGTTCCCTGGGTAAAGGGGAGCAATGGGGGGGGAAAAAGTATGAAAAAGCAAGTTCAATAGTATCAGGAATCCTATTCATGTGTAACTTTTTTGAGCTCTTGACAGCTTTACTGCGCCTAACGCTAAGTATAGACTGCAATTATAATATATGGCTCATGCTCAAATGTCAAGGTACTATTTTGGGCTCAGTTTTTGAAATAAAATAAATCCAGTCAGAGTAGTTAATGGGCAGAGAGGAGCCTTCTCTTCCGGGAGAGTAAGCCATAGGAGAGTGTTGCATTTTATTGGATGTGGGCCTGTGCTGACGACCTGCCTGCGTCTGACATGGGCTTCCACAGGGGTTCTGTCCTCAGCCCTAAGGGAAGTCTCCCGGCATTTTTTTCCCCTGATGTCCCCCCACATCACAACTTGGCTGTTCCTGTGCCTCACTTAATTCATCACTTCCAGTGCTTGCAGCCAGGCTGTATAAAAAGTTGATGGGCAATTATATTCATGTCAGCGGTGACAATGGGTTTCTTCCTATTCCTGATGAATAGCTCCTTTGGTATTATGAATAGAAAAAAATATCTATAGTTAGTTGGCTTTCCTTGCTTGACAAGAAAGTGGTTTTGAAAGGAAGTGTATATTAAATGGGTTCATTTATTTTACTTTCTACCACAAACGTCCTGGTGCATTGTCTCAAGCCATGCTAACTGCTTGAGATGCTACACTGTAAGTTTGTTAATAACTATTGGCACACCTCTCACAAGTTTCTGAAGAGGTATAGTCACATTTGCAGAAATATTAACTGTGCCATCTGGTAAGCCATAAACATCAGACTTTCAGGAATACCTTGCCTCAAAAACTTGGGCTGTTTTCCCAGGGAAGACCACTGTACCACTGCAGCCAGGACTTTCTAGAGGTTTCTGATTTAAGTTAGCACCTTCTCTCCTCTCTAGTTCAGTTACTACCAGCTGGAGCTTCTGAACTCTTGGGCCCTATGCTTCTAACTGATTACATTTTGGCAAATGTTCAGCAGTAACAATGGTTGTCATAAAGGGTCTTTATTCCACTGGGATTTGTTGAAACTCCTGCAGTTTCCTTTTCCTCTGCTGTTGCAACAGTGTGGGTTTGGTCATAAATGACTCAGCGCAGTTTTGCATAGTGAAGCAGGTGTGGGCAGCAGCTGTCTTGGTACTGAGGTGTAACTGAAGTGTCTTCTGGAGCTGAATAATCCCATCTTTTCCTCCTGAAAAAGTTGATTGTAAAGAACATAAACTGAAAATCTTTATTTAAGTTCAGGGCTTTATTCCAGGTTCATAAATAATCCCTCCTTCTTGTTTGGTAAGGATGACATTCCTGTGAGCCTTTCTTTATTGTAGCTTTTCTTTTAACTGTAGGAGATAGATATTATTACCCTACCTTCACAAGCCCTGTTTGTGGAATAAAAATGTTTTGGGGAGTTTCATCCATTACAGATTAATGTCAAGGGGAAAACTTGACAGAATGTACTGTGAAACCTGTTGTGTTCAATTTTTTGTCCCAGGAGAACCAGAGCAGTGTCTGCTTCTCAGCATGTGTAATCTTAGTAGATAATCTTTCTTTATTTTTAAGAGATGACAATCGGTAATGAAGAGTAAAACCAGTTGACCTGGCATCTTCACTTGCAGGAAGATACTTTGTAGTTCCACATAGACCTCCCCTTCCTTCATATGAAAGTTGAGTCTTCATTCTAGTTACAGATAATTCCATCAGACAACCGCATTTTTATTATTACAGTACTTACATTGGTTCTCTTTTTGTTTTTTAACTGTTAAATAGGAAAGAAAAAAAAAAGCAACTTTTTCCTTGATAAAAATCATGTGCCAGTCTGCGCTGACCTGAATACTTCAGTATTGGGCCCTGTATTTCTTAAAAGCTCTCTGACTTTTGCAAGATCAGTGGGGATCTTGCCAGTGTACAGAGTACATGAAGGTTCAAGGAGGGAGCCAGCCTCTTTTCTTTGGCATCCCTTGATGGGACAAAAGGAATGGGCTCAAATTAAAACACATGAAATTCAATTTGCACACAACCAGTTTTTGCTGTGCGGTCAAACCGTTTGTCCAGAGGGGTTGTAAAGTCTCCATCCTTGGAGATGCAGAGGACACACCTGGACATGGTCTGGGGCAAATGGTTTTTGTTAGTGCTGCCTTGTGCAGGGGTTTTGGACCAGATGACCTCCAGAGATCCCTCCCAATCTCAGCCATTCTGTGATTCTGTGAAAGCTCTCCAAGGAACATCTGCTCCATAGTATTTTCAGAGTTGATACAGCAAGAGCAGCTGTTTCGTGGAGTAATTCTGCCAAAAATGAGCACAGTAATTCGTGCTTCTTTCTCAAAAGAAGAATTTTGACCGATTTTTGCAGCAGCTTAAGTGATGGCTATTACCAAGGTTACTTGAAGGTATTTCTAACATACTGAAAATTTGGTATAAATCAGTGAGGTACAATTTCAAATCATGTAGCAAACAGAATTGGTATGTTGAGGAATGTGGAGAGATCCAGTACAGGACCTCTTCAAGATATGTCAAGTGCTGGTACAGTTTTACAGTTTATCACTTCATTCATCCCACTGTTCTAACTTGTAACTTGAATTTGACACAGTCTTTAAAACTTCTCATCTTCCTTCCAAACTACTTCTCTTTTCAGTTTTTGGTTGGATTTTGGGGTGTGTTGTTTTCTGGTCGTGGGGTTTTATTTTTTCTTTAATCCGCTTTCAGTACAAATTGGAAACACAATCTGCTTTTACAGTCTCAAGAGAACACAGTAAATATAAATACAGTGTAGCTACTAGTAGTCACTATTCCTTTTGTACAGTTATTTCACGTGTCAAACGCTGCCATGTAGCTGAAAGATCAGACAATCCCTTCTTTCAGCTACCATCGTGATCCCTCTTCAGTACCTTCTTTTCTAAGCAGTCATGAAACCGTAAGTGCTGTTGCTTAGATGCCTGTGCTTGAGCTTAGGAGTTGCCCTCTCCCATCATCTGAAGTTACAGCTGTGCTTTTAGTGAAATGTATGAATAGACATTGTCTGTGGGTTCTTCCATGCAGTTGCCCTTGCTTATCTAATCGGAGTTCTCTGATGCTATAGGTGGTCTTTAAATACACCAGCACTGTGTAGGCTCCTGTTCTGAGCAGCCTTGGCAACCGAGCCAGTTCGATATATTTGGGCTGTATTAAAAATAAATATACTCGCTGCTTCTTTGAAAAGCTATTGAAGGATTTTTTTTTTTTTTTGAGGAGAAAAAGGGTAAAGAAGGTAAACATGCTTTTTTAGAAGTATTGTTTATACTAGGGAGGTCTGAAAACTTATCTTTTAGAAAGGATGAGAGAGCAATAGAAAGTACCTGTCATTTTTCATAAAGTTAATTTAAGTAATCAAAAAAGCTTCCAAGGTTTTAGAAATTACTTTTATCCTGAATTGGGATGAAAATTATATTTAGGGGTGTGAAATCCCCTCATCCTTTAGAACTGGAAAGGTTTGAGAGTGATGGTCATCAAAGCTTTGAGAGCAGCACCATCCTGGCAGGGCTGGCAGCTGGGTGGCTGATGCTCTGGTGGGTGCCAGACAGAAAACCAGCAGGGAAAGGGCACACTTTCCTTTCAATTCTTTGTTCCTTTGAAAGTTGAGCAAAATATATGGAATCTGCAAACGTTCTCTTTTTCTACGCCCTAAGCAAAAACTGTTTTCAGACATGCACAAAAAAAAAAACATCTGCTGCCGTCTCTGAGAGTAACCCTTGGCTTTTAGAATTAGGTAGGTTTTAAATCCTCATGAGTGATGGGATCTACAAAACATTATTGTTCATTTTATGCAATTTGTTGGTCAGATTTGTTATCCTAGAAGCAACTGTTAGAACAAGTTGCAGAGTTTATTTCCTCTGCTGCTGCTCTTTATTTAAAAGGTTGCTTCGTGGGCAGGATTTTTTGTGTTGTACAACTCTTATTTTAAATAGCAAAGAGATACCAAGCTTTGTTCATAATACCTGATGATAGTTTCTGTGTTCCACAAATCACTCAAACAGCAGTTACCTTGTCTTTTACCTCCATACCTGACTTTCTGGAGTGCATTTCTGTAATTTCCATGCTTCTAACAGAATCAAAATGCACACAGAATTTGTAACCCGATATTTCTTTATCAAGCAACGAGGTAGAGTGGCAGCATGGTGTGATCATTTGTTGCCTGATGGGGTGAGAGTGCAGTCTGATGAGATGAGGTGATAACATCATTGCTAAGCTGTGTGGAGGGATCTGTCCTGGGGCCAAAATAGTGCCACCACAGGTTTCCTACAGAAGAGCCTGAGCTCAGCATAGAGGAGAATTCCTGCCTTCTGCCATCTCCTCTCAGCAGAGCAAAAAGGTGCCTAGAACTGGGCGCAAGCAGAGAACAATGGGATTTCTTGAGGATACTTTGCAATTTTTATATATAGCTGGAAGACAATGGCTCTCTCACACTTGGTGCTAACTGAAAAGAAAGCACTAATGCCATCTTGACAGGCTTATACCCTCAAGGGATTTCTGAGATCCTTTCAAAATGTACCCACTCCTACTAAGAGATGTGCGATTGTTTGTTATTTCTCATGCAAGTAATTTGCATCCATAAATAACGTTGTGCAGATTCTGGGAATGAGAAATGCAGCTTGGTGAGGGTAAACCAGGGGTGGCATGCCTTTTAGATGCTTTCAAGGTAGATTTAAACCAAGTCTGTCCTCCATGTGGAAAGACTGAGATGAGGAAGCACGGGCCAAACCCGCGTGGTTTTGTTTGCGAGGAGAGCGGGAGACGCTCGCAGTAACTGGCTGTTCTTTTAAGCTTGTCAGAGGACTGCTGTTTGTGACTTGTAAAATACAGTCTGTACTACTTGTCTGATCCTTAATCAACC
Source organism: Regulus satrapa (assembly GCA_013396955.1). Lineage (NCBI taxonomy): Eukaryota > Metazoa > Chordata > Aves > Passeriformes > Regulidae > Regulus > Regulus satrapa. The sequence continues at coordinate 68,874 of VWZN01021798.1, read as the reverse complement.
ATATGCAGTGAACTGCAAACCCTAAATGTGTTTGGTAGTACCGTTTTATAGAGACCTAATTAAAGTGAACTCTGTACCCCACCAAAATATCGCTAAGTTTGAGAGAGATGCTTTAATTTTGTGAAAAACTCCATAAGATGATTTAAATTCGGGACACTGGGCTTGGAACCAGTGAACTGAATTGCCAGCAAGAGACCGTTGATGTTGGAGCAAGGGCCACAAAGGTGATTAAGGCACTCGAGCATCTGTCATGTGAGGAGAGATCGCAAGAGCTGGCGCTGTTCAGCTTGAAGCAGAGAAGGCTTGGCCGTGGGTGGGGGGGGTCTCATCAGTGTGTCTAAAAGCCTTGTGGTCTGAGGGAATGAAGAAACAGCCAGGCTCTTCTTAGTGTTGCTTACTGACTGGGCAGCACAGATTACAACACTCTACACAATTTTTTACTCTAGTCAAAGACTGGAGAAGAGTAAGCAGAAAGAGGATTTCCCTCTCCTGGGTGCAAAAGTTTTGTTGTTTTGCCCTCAACACTGTATTAATGTATTAGTTACATAGATTGGCTTCAGTTGTCTCAATAGCTCATAGATTATATTTCAGTCTTAATTCCATATGAAGCATATCTAAACAATTTGCCTTTTTCTTTCTCTCCTGCCCTGTATAGGTTCTGGGAACGCCTACAAGGGAGCAAATTAGAGAAATGAATCCAAACTATACTGAATTCAAATTTCCTCAGATTAAGGCACATCCATGGACTAAGGTGAGTCGATATGATCTGAATAATAAAGATGTGGGCTGAAAGTAAAAATTCAAGTTGTTCAGTTTGTTCAGTGATTTGGTGGCTTTTAATCTAAGCTGGGTGCCTATAACTAAGTTGGGGACCTGCAAACTTTTGATGTAGCTGAGGAGGAGATGATATTGAAGCAATACACTGTAATTTCTGGGGTTGTCCAGGCGGGTTGTTTTTTGTTTTGTTTTGTTTTTTGATGATGGTGTGTGTGTGTTAGTAGCAGATTGCAATATTCTATATACATATCCTGAAAGCATATCATGCTTTCAGCTGATATGCACAGAAGTCTCATAGAAATGAGGAAAGTGTCCCAGGATGTATGTGGCACTTTTGTAGTGCTGTTAAATCACTACTGAATTATGAGAGCTGACAGTCACTTTCTCAAGATAGATATAGATACAGATAATATTCTGTTTCTACTTCTGTAGGTGTGCTGTTTAGTAGGGATGTTTTTTCCTTGGAGTTACTTCTTAAGATTTCTTGTTACCTAGCTTTTATAGGGAGATACCAGTGCAGTACATGCAGGCAGTATTATGACCTCCATGACCAAAGAGGAAACTGCTAGCAATGAAACAAATACATTGCTGCACAATTAATTGGTCTTCCACATATCTAGCAATGATGAATATTTGACTTGGGATAGAGTAACTATCATTTAGTCAGCCTCTTGGGTGTGGAATAAGTCAAATATTGAGTCTCAAACAATTGAAGCCTGAGTAGTTAACATTTCCTCTTGCTGCTTGAGAAATGTCTGTTATAGTCACAGTGTATTTCCATCCCATCTCAGCGCTCAGGTTTCCTTCTGCTAAGAAAGTAATATCTGTGTGTGGAATGGTTGCATGCCTAGCTGAGCACATGTCCAGGGGGCATTATTTTGGACCAAATACTCTATGGCAGTAGAAACACTGAATAAACTAATTAGAGCTGATTGATAGCAGGTAATATACCTGACAGGTTTACATCACTGTTTTTGTGATAGATTCTCCTTTTTGTTATGTACCTTTTCCCCACTAATCCTTGGTTTTCATTTCCATATCAGAGTTATTTTCTGTGTGATGGTTAAGTGATGTATAATAGTAGGAAAGTTAGTAAATCCAGCAATGCTTTTTAATACCTTATGTTACTGAGGGGAAAAAATTAGAGCAGATGAGGTCCTTGGGAATGATCTCTTCAGATGTGAATTGTATCCTGGTAAAAGTCCCAAGAATAAGCCCCAAAACCTTGTAACACTGAATATTGGGTTTGCATCTGAATTCTTGCATTGAAGATGTTTGGATTAGGGGAGGTTAATTTAATATACAGTGGAGTAGAAGTACAGAGCTGTACTGTAGGATGTGGAGTTGAGTTGCATAGTTAGCTTAAATGCTTATCTTAGCTTGAACAGTCTTACTAATCATCAGTATGCACTTGATGGTCTCTTAAAACACAACTTTTAGCAAGTGGAAGCTTCAGAAAAACATTGAAATGTCCTTCTACTTATAAAGAATAGTTTTTTGGTTGTTGTAGTTGAAGTTAAGAAGTTGAGATGAGCTTGCCAGAAGATCAAATTTGCATTCTCCATTAGGTCACAATTAGTTTTGGAGAGTTGAGCTTGCAGCATGGCTTCTCATTGTCAAGTCATTCTGCACACAGCCCTTCCTGATGTCAGCTGGGTGCAGAATAGCATTTAAACCAGTTCATTGCAATTGGGTTACATGAGACTTCATTTATGAGATCTGTACTTATTATACACATGCTAAATTTAAAAAATGGATTACCCAGCATGATGCTGGTAATGATTCTTATCTTCTTGGCGTATCACTTCTCAAGATCTTTTCAACATTTTGAGCATGTGGAGCCATGATAGATGTAAGTAGTACTATTAGTAGTGGAACATCTGATGACATGCCAGTGGGCATAGGCAATCCTCTCAGAGCTTCTCTGTCTTAGAATTGAATAGTGAGAAAAATCTTTTCAGACCTTTGGCTTTGAAAAAACAGGAGTGACTGAAGAAGTGAAAGTGATAATGTGGTTGGTTGTGGTTTTTGGTTACAACTGTGTATGTAACTAGACTGCTACAGCTAGTGGCCAACAGGACTTGAACTTGCAGCTTCAGAAGCAAAAATCTTTGCCGTCTAAGCTGAAGAATTACTGAAGATGACAATAGACAGAAGGTGGTTATTTTGTTGACCAGTCATGACCAGAGGACTCGGAAGACGGAAAGATTTTTTTTTTCTAAGTGTGAAATAACTTGTAGGCAGCTTCTTTCAGAATGCTCAAAAAAGAGCTGCTGAGAATACAGTCACTCCCTGCTGTAAGCACTCAGACACAAGAGCATTCTCCTTGTTTTGTGCTGTTTAATAGATCATGGGTATTTGTCAAAGTTGGGTTTGTAGGCCCTGCCTGGAGTTAGTTTCATGCAGTCAAGGTGCCCAGTGCAAGTTCCTATGCAGTCTGGAATTGGTTGTTTCCAGGCCAGTAATCTATACAAAAATAAAGTCTTGTTTTCAGGGAACTTCCTTGGTCTGCAAAAGTGTGCATAGGTGGTAATTAAGAATTTTCTTTGGAAGCTGTAGTATCTGTAGGTTGCATCTGGATTTCTGTGGTGCTGACTTGCAGTGGATTATCTGGTTGTGGTCTGCTCTCTCAGGCAGTTCTGGGAGGAATGGGTATGTTATTTTTCCACTCAGTATTGCTGTGAAGTTGTGTAATCTGCTGCAGTTGCTGTACCTACTCGGGAAGAAGAATGGTAGCTGGTGCTATAGTGCAATGTAATATATTCTGTGTTTTTTAAAGAGACAGAGAAATTGTTTAACTCTGAAGACAGACAAATTATGAAGGAATGTTGTTTTTAAGATTCAATAGATTTTGGGCTAAAATTGGAATTTTGAGCACAAGTTTTATGTATGCTTGAAGCCTAAATTCAGAGATGTATCTTAGGCTTTTCAGTAGAAATGGATTGGTATTATCCTAATATAGTATTGATACCTTCCTTCTTAAATTTTGAGAGAAGTCTAACTACACTCTAAAATTATTTTTCTATGCTGCACCATTAGTATGGGTTTGCAGTGCAAACTGTTCACAGACTGATTTTTCAATTTGTTGACAATTTGAGATTGAAGTAAATTTTTAACTTAAGAGCTAGAATCTCTCATAATAAAACTTCCTGAAGCCTCTCTCATCTCCAGTATAGTTTTGTGTTGGCCAAGCATGTGTGTATTTTTATACCAGTTAATATACATGAAGCACCTGATGATGGAAATTCAACATGTCCCTGGCTGGCGGAAGAAAAGAGAATCCTGGACTTTTCAGGAATCTCTCAAACCATTCTTCAGAAACAGGGCTTCCTTCTTTTCCTCTGTCACCTATCCCTACAACCCCAGCCTCAAAAGGAGGAATCCATGACTTTTTGGTGCTTTGGCAGGGGAGGTTTTTTTCAGAGTACCAGCGTGTTTAGAACTTAAATGTTCTTGTCATCCAAACCTCCCTTTATTTTCACTTCATATAGAAGATTTTGTATTCATGGAGGTGCATCCTACAGCTTGTTTGCCTTGGTCTGTGAAGTAGGTGGGCTCCTGTTATAAGAGGAGCAGTGTTTTGCAGGGGTGTGGATATGGCCGACTTAGAACAATCAGAAAATAATGGGTAGGCTTCTAAACACACAGTCATGTCTTCAGGTGTCTCTTGGGTTGGAAAACCAGTCCATTTTTTCCAGTGGTGTCAGCTCATAAAATAAAAGTTATTACCCTTTCTGGAGATTTGCTGCTATTGTTTTTTACTGGGTCATATCTTTGCTTCTGTGTCTTTCAGCCACCTCAACTCCTTGAGCTTCTCTCTTCTCAGAAGTGCAGTCTGATCTGTGCTACTAATCTTTCTACTTGTGTCTGTTCTTCTGACTAAGCCCCATCTATACTGTATAACTCTGTGACTGGAAAGCCAAGGAGGAAATCCAGGATCAAGTGCAAGACTGTAAATCACAGGGCTGTGAAGTTCAGCTTTGGTGATTAGTTTCCTGGGAATCTTTCGGCCCTTTTGGAAGGGGGCAGGGACAGTGGGACAGTCAACAAAAGGTCTAAAGGCATTTTTCACAAGCTTGTGGTAGATTGGTGTTGCTTACCATGGCCCCATAACAGCTGCCCTTTATGCTGGCATTATGTAGATGCTACCGTCAGGTCTCAGATCCCTGGGGTAATGAAGAACAAAGGCAGTGCTGTGATAACTTGCAAAAATATATAAACTGTCCAACTGTGACAAAGCCTGCCTTTCTTCTTGCATCTAGCTAGTAAAGGATCTCCTTAAGGTTGTAGTAAATGTAATAGCATTATGTCGTTTCTGTGTGGGGAAAAGGACTCTCATAGATTTAAATTTTTTTTCTTTTCCCCACCCAAGGATGCTGCCACATGTTTGTCAGTATACTGTCAGGATAATGAAAGAGCTGTATATAGATAAATATGCCCATGTTTCGTGATGGCAAAATAACACAAGTTGTAACAGCAAAGGCTGTTTTCTTTACTGAATCATAATCTCTGCCTTGTCTCCATTGTGTAGACCTGGAAACAGTTTGTACTGCAGGCAACTCTTAAAATTGGGCAGTGAGTCTCTTCAATGTGCTGTGGTTTGGTTGCCTCCTGTTCTGAAAGTACTTGAAAGATTTTTTCGAACATGCAGGCATTTTTTAAAATATACTTTTGATGAGATAAATTTAAATGTGTACTCAAAAGAATGGCTTTATTCACCTTCTCCAAATCTATACTTAGCTGGCGCCTGAATAATAATTTCCAAGTGAGTGTTGAATTGGAAAAAGACAGGAGTCATTTGCCTGACAGTGGAAGAGACAGGGAAGAAAAACTGTCATGGTTAGAATAATTTTGAGCATCTCTGCCCCTCTGTTGTGCACTCTTGTGGATGTGTACACAAGGGCTTCTCACTGCATCACTCTGCCTTCGCCATAAACTTGTGGGAGGTTCGGGCAGGATCCCTCCCAACTTTGTAAGCACTTCCTTTTTGTTTCAACATGCAGGCATTTATTTTTACTGTTCAGGATGGGTTTTTGTCTGTGTCTTTAAGCCAAATGTTTATAGCATAGGAAAACAGTGTCTAAGATGAGACTTCAGACTCCAGCTCATCCCTTCTGGCACTTTTCCAAAACTATTGGCCAATTCTGGCTGCAGCTGAAGTTGTGCAGAGCCACAGTTGGTTGTGCTGAAGAGAAGCTTTGGGTATTTGCTTTAGAATTCATATTTTTGCCTACATTATGAAGTAATTTCTGCTAATATTATAAAATACTTGCCTGATATTTTAGTCTTGATATCCTCGTGTGTGTTCTGTATATATGTTTTTCCATACTAACCCCTTCACCTTGAATGTTGAATAATTCTGTGCTTGTAGCAGACAGTCCTGCTGTCTTCCCCACATTCTGAGACTGGGATGTAGAGCCTGGTCTCCCTCATAAACATGTTTTTCCACCTTCCAGAATTGGTTTTATGTTTTCATCCTGTCTTACTCCTGCTCTTCTTGTTATTGTCTAGTTTTTAAGCAGATTGTTTTGCTTGTAGTGCTTCCAAAGTGACTGCTCATACTGAAGATTCAAGGAAGAATACCAAACAGTAAAGTGGATAGACAGCTCATTTTGTCACTTCTAATTATAACTGATGACAAAAGAAAGCAAAAACTCTTTTGTCAGAAATCTTGTAAGTGGACTTGGATTTGGATTCAAGATGAAAATACAAAACTCTTCTTCCTTAGATTTCAGTCTGCTCTTTTGTAGAGGAAAAATGACACTGTGAGGAAAGAGATGTTCCTTTGGTTGCAGTTCTGCAACTGGCATTAAGTTCATCATGGAGCTGGGTCAGTTCTCCACCTCTCCCCTGCATATCCCTGAAATGCATTATGCTTTGCATGGTAGTAAAAACCTTTTCAGCAGCACATGTTCAGGGTTTGGATCAGTTTCCTGTACCTGACTGACCATTCTGCCCAGACTGCAGATGTTGGGACAAGGGACCAGGGCAGACCTCCATGTCCAGTAGGGCACAACTCTCATTTCCAGCATGAACTGGACTTGATTTATGCCTGTTGTGAAACTGTGCCCTGACCTCTTTCTGAAGAGTACAGCTCTGTTTTTCACTTGATGTGTAATGATTTTACAAGCAAAGAGTGAAAACAGCTCTGCTGGAGACTAACTTAAAATAAAAAAAAAAAATAAAATTATGGCAAGTTTCTATTTGCCAGCTCCTTTTGTATCAGCAATGATTTTTGACAGTGTAAATCTCATACCTTACATGGCTGAGAAAAGAAGCCAGGTTTGCTGGGTGGCAGATTGTCCTGCCTCTGCTCAATTTGTATGCAGTAAAGAAAGTACTGCCTAACAGTGAACGAGTGAGCACTAATGCAACATTAAGAAAGGATTTCCATCAGTGCAACTACAGGAATCAAATGCTAAGTTTAACATCTCTTCTGCAATGTTCCATCTGTTTAGCCAATCCCACTGCAACACATCTGTCCAGGCCGTTCATAGCAGCTGTCCCAGCGAGGTTCAGAGCACTGAGGTACATTTTTGGGGGTTCTCTCTCAGAAGAAGGGGAGCTGTTTTGTTCCTCTTAGCTTTGTTGCTTTCCTTTGGAGCTCGATAGAAGCAGAGCACATGCACTGGGTAATAAACACGAGCTCATTCTGTCTCCACAGGGTCCTTAATGGAAGGAGCCCAGTAAAAAGTGTGTGGTCTCAACAAGAAGTAGCTTTGAAGACAGGTTCCTGGTCCTGTTCCCAGTTCTGTGTTGGCTCATTTGTAAGCCACTTAACCCTTCTGTCTTTACTTCATTTTGCCCTGTCTAAGTGCCATCAGACAGGAATTCTTGACTAGTCAGGCATTTACTATTTCTGAGGTGCTTTTAGAAAAAACATAGAGGGGTTTAATTGGAGAAAGAAGTTGGAGGCTTATATATGTTTTAAAGTATCTCCCAACACCAGTGCCTCTTGTAGACGTCTTTTAACCTCTGTTTTTTATCACGTGACTTTTACATACTTCAAAATAGCCAAATGGCATATTTCAGAAATCCTGTGCTGAAATCCTCAGGTGTTTGGAACAAGACTAGTCCCAAGAGCTTTAGATGCAGCCTTAGGGGTATTTTTTGTGTCAGGTAGAGCTCAGTGCATACATTCTGTCTTGTGTGTCTCTTCCCTCTCCTTTTGTTTGTGAATGTGTTGTGTTTCTCATGAGCCTTATTGTGTTAAACTTGGGTGATCAAAATGCTGCTTCATAGTAATTGTATCGTATGATAGCATTTTTTAAAAGTTGATGTGAGGGTTGTGTTCTACATTGATAACTTGGCTTGTAAACAGTACAAGCTTTTGGCTGAAGGGAGGAGCTTTCTCTCTTACCTAATGTTCATGTGCAATAAAAAATTTGCTTACAAACCGAAAGGATGTGCAGACTGTCAGCCTTGAATCAGTGGTGTGGGTGGTTCTTGGCAAAGCGTGTCAATCCGAAGCTGGTGAGGAAATTTTTAACCATGGTGTCACAAACTTGATGCGTTAGCAACAGATGTCATTTTCCTAAGCCTCTGCTCTCTTAGGTAGCACAGCATGCGGGCAGGATTCACAGTCTGCATGCAAAATGTACAGTGGTAGATGGCATGAAATCATGTCTTTTAATACACACTGGCTAGAAGAGCACCTTGGTGTCACATTGTGAAGCTTTGGCTTTGGGGCTTAATTACGCCAAGATGATGGATGGAGCTCGTGTTGGGCATGGAAAGTTTTTTTTGAGGAATGTCAACGAATTGAAAGTCAGAGCAACCATTCTGTTAAAACAATACTTAGCTCTTGCCCCATGTGGTTTTATTTGGGAGCTGAATGCTGATGTGAGTGAAGTAAAAGAGGAGAATTCTGTGCTTTCCATCCTTTTTCTTTCATCTTTCCATATGTGCAGAAAAATAAAATCCAGAAGGGGCGTAGACTCCGCTACACTGGTAGGAGCTATTTCAAATTAGTAAGATAAAATGTGACTGCTCTGCTAGTGCACAAAGCCTTTATCTGAATTGAGGTCTCTTCGGGGGATGAGAGCTGAGTAGTGCACCAGGGGCACTTAAGCCTGACATGTTGAAGGTGGTAGTTCGAGAAAAATGAAGGGGAAGTAACATAAAAAAAATGTGCACTGCTAGCAGTTCAACTTAAGAAGGAGAGAGGAGTGTGTCAGGCCTTGCTGCCTCGCTCTTACGGTCTGTCGGTGTTTGAGCATCACTAGCATGCCTGAACAAAGAAACAACTTGCACTGGTCCCTCAGCTTTTTGGTGAGGTATAGATTTATTGGGATCTGAAAGGGGGAGGGAAAAACCAACAAAAGCACCAAAAGCTGTGGCTTTGGATGAGTCAGCATTTCCATTTGACATGATCATCCAGAGAGTTTTGTAACTCATCCAAAAAAAACCCCAAAGAAAAAAGAACAGCAACCTGGGTCTCAGCCTGAAATTCATTTGCTTTGCAGAAACAAGAGGTTTTGAGTTATTCAAGTGCAAATTTTTCTTGAAGAATATTGTATGTAAAGCCTTTTTTTTGCATTTGTTTATCTCCAAAACAGGTTCATTTTTTAAAATGAAAACTTGAGCCTTCGGTCCCTCCTGTGGACAAATAGCCTTACACAAGGTCTTGTTTCATTTTAGAAAAATGAATTGCTGCGCCGGTGGGGTAGTATTTGATTGCTTTAAAAGTTCCTGTCAGTGTTTTATTTTTCATTTTTATTTTGTTTGTGGACTTGCTGTGCCTTTTGCCCGGCTGTATTTAGTCTGCATACTAAATGTTAGTCTACCCAAACACTTTGTGCACTTAGCTTTTTT
>VWZN01021798.1:40121-59272 GCA_013396955.1 Regulus satrapa | reverse complement strand
TCCCAAACACTTTGTTGACTTTGCTTTTTTTTCTTTTTTTTTTTTTTTCCTTTCTCTTTTTTCTTTCCTTTTGTTTTGTTTGGTTTTTTTTGGTTATTTTTTCTTTTGCTTTCACCCAAATGTATTTTAGACCGAGACAGACTTTGCTCCGATGGGCCGGATTTTAGTCCGTGCACTAAATTTTAGTCCGCAGACTAAAAATAATCCGCGGATTATTTACTCAATCAATTCCCTCACTGAGAACTACAGAGACTTTTAAACACCCACTGAGACTTTTGTGCCAGGGGCTTCACGGCTCGCGAGTCCCACTGTCTGTCCACCCTCCCGCCCCTTCCCACCACGGAGCATCCGCCCGGCGTTGCCTTGGCGCCGGTGCCCCGTGGCATGGAAGCGCTGGCGTGGCCCCCGCCGTGGGCAGCAGCTGCTCGTGTAGTTCTCGGTGGGTGAATTGGGCAGCTTTCCCGGGGGAAAACTTTGCTGAATGGGAAGAGCTAAAAGACCGTAGGGGGCTTTGTTTTTATTTCTTAGGGTGTCATTCGAAAGGGAGGAGGGAGGGGACAAATTGAGGAGGAGAAAAAAAAAAAAAAATTTTTCTTAAGTAACGGGTGCGACGGGTATGAGGGGGAATAAACCCGCAATAGAGAGAAATTCAGTCCATACCCGCACTCCTGAGGTGGTACGTCCAGTTCCTGAAGAATCCTAAAGAGATAATGCCGGCAAACAAAATCCAGTGGAGAGGGGGAAGTCAATCCAAAATGGAGAATAATCCGCGGCGGCCTGAGGTACTCGTAGTGCACGCAAATTAAAAGTATCCAAATTTAAAGTATAGATCTCAGACTTTTTACTTTGTCTTCAGCACAAATTACAAATTGCTAGGGATTTGGGGTTTTTTTTGAGAAAAACCCAAAACCATCCAAAAGTTTATATTGTGTGTCTGGGACAGACTTACAAGTGGGATGCATCTTTGGAGACAAACTAATCTGGCCACTTGGTTCTGTGGACGTTTATATCCAGGACCGAGGACTGCAAATTCTTTATTATGGGAATTTCAATTACCCTTTTAGTTCGAGTTTTGATTTCAATTTTTTTTATTTTTTTAGTAAATGCACTGGCATTGGAACATAAATTTCATATAGAAATGTTTCTATACTATGCCTCACCATTGCACAATCGATTTTTTGGCATACACTGTGGTGAAGTTGGACTTGCTGCTATGGAGACTGATGTTTAAAGTTTCTAATTGTGTAAACATTTACTATGTCCCCCACACCATGGATTTCTTATAATATTGGCTATATTTTTCCTTGCTGGACTATTCTCTTTTGGATTGACTCCCCCTGTTTGGATTATTTCACTGCATTATCATCTTTAGGACTCGTCAGGAACAGGACATTTCACCTCAGGAGTACGGGTATGTACTTAAACATTTTTTCAAATTACTAGGCCTAGCCTTGAAAAAAAAAAAAGGAGAGAAATGCTAGAAGTGGAATAATTGAGTTCAAACTGCATTTTTGAGGCAGCAGCCAGGCAAATGAAACACAAGCTGATAGAGAGGAGATGGGCACAGACCTGTAACTTGCTTCATGTGTTAGTCACCACTTGTTGCAGGGAAAGGCCTTGTGAGGCCTCCCAATATATATATATATATTTTCCCCCCCCCTTCCTGGTTTGAAACAGTTAGGGCAGACTTTGGGAACTGCCTACCCCAAATGATTAATTCCAGATCCAAAGGCAGGCTGAGCAGTTCATAACAGGGTTTAGGAAATATTTTAGGGTTTCAATACTTGAAAGTGAGGAGTTTGAGTGGACAAGCAAGTACTCCTTTTACATATGTCAGATTTGTGACTGTCTGCCTACTAATTTTCTCAATATAAGGGCTTGTCATCTTTACCTTAAGGAAATAAAATGGTTTTATTTTTAAACTCTGTATAGTGGCTTTTATGTGAATTGTACTGAGGAGAAAAACACAGCCAAGAGTGAAGTACTAAAGTTCCAAGCTGTGATAATTCAAACTTGTAAAATATCACTGTGAAGGTTCATGAGGGAGACCTCAGTAATTTTACCTCACATTAAATACAGAACAACTTCACTTCTGTGTGTTTACCTCAAGACACACACATTTGTGCTACTTACCGTGGGGAGGTGGAGGGAAGCCAGAAAGGTGTTTTGTTTTGTTTTTTGTTTTTTTTTTTTTTAACTGGAGGCAGTCTTGGATTTTGTTCTGGTCAGGCTGTGACTTGGAAGCAATAATTGCATCCACTGTGTGCTGTGGTCAGCAATCCAAGCTCTGCAGGCAGCGGGCACAAAGCAGCTTCTGCTGCCTCTTCAGGTGGCCCTGCACTGGTACCACAGTGGTCAGTACAGGTTCTCTGCCAGCAGCATTAAGCTAAAGCCTTTCTTTTTGTCATTATAGGCCTCGTGTGAAAACTTTTGCAGTTTGTTTTACAGTAACGTGGTAGTAGGAGTAAAGCCAGATCTTCTTGTACATGGCTCCCTGATTCCCCTGGTCAGGATTCCTTGCCACACAAGTTAGTTAGCACAGCACACACTGCAGCAAACCCAGTGCTGCTGACCCGGCTGGGAACCAAGGGCAGGAAATTTCAGTCCCTGCAGAACTTGGCTTTTGTGATTGGTTCTCATTCAAGAGAACATATATTCCTGAGTTTAAAACTCCTAAAGGAGTGCCTGTGCAAGTTTCTCATCTATGATTAACTAGCATGTCATGCATTGATTTTTTTTTTTTCCCCTCCCATCTCCTTGGTGCTGTGAGGCTTGAGTTCACCTGCACTGGTGCAAAGGCATTTTGGATTTTTACCTCATTTTTTACCAAAAATGCTGGCATCAGAACTTAACACTCCCGCCCTCCCTATTCCCTTTACCCCAGACTGCATTTTACCTACAACACAGCAAGAGACAAGTGCTTGAGGAGGCCATCCAGGTCATGTACATGCTTAACTCCTATTTTGCTTATAATGGAATGAGAAAGGAGTATGGAGAGAGTGTGGTTAGCTGTGGGTAGAACCATTCTTAGATGCTTAAAACAGAGCTGCAGTGAAGAACTGCTTTTTGTAATCACTCAAAGCAAAAATCTGTTAGACTAAAATAGTTGGTTTGCTTGACGCAATTTTCAGCTGTCCTTACAAATACCAAATGTGCAGGAGTTATCCCTATAAACTTACGGGAGTAGCTTGCCAGAATAAGGTCACAGAAGGAGTAACTTGCAAATTGGAGCTAGACATTTCCTGCACCCCACCCGTGCTTTCCTTGTTCTCCAAAGCTGAACAGCAGCCTCCATAGCAACAGTCTGACCTGCCTGCCTGCAGAAGTCCATGTTAGTAAGACTCGTTTACTAGCCAGAAAAACCCCAACCCAAAACCATAGTGGGACTGTACTATATTTTTACATTCAGTGAATCCTGCTCATGTGAACCTTCTTCCCCACCTTCACTCCACCCCATATGCATGGCTGGTAGCACCTGTGTGTGTTTGTCATGATTTTTGAATGAGTTTCCCCCCTCCATTCTCGAAGTTGTTTTTCTAAGTGCGCTCTCATGAAGTCTCTTGCTGGCATTGCACCTTCACTCTAGTGCAAGGCGTTGCAATTAACCCTTTCTCAACCCCAGGAACGGATTTTTCCCGCGCTCACTGCAGGACTTTGATTAGCACAAACCGTTTGTTGCAGCTTGCTGGGCGGTGAGAGGTTTAATTGCTCTGACTTGCTTCTGGTCGACAAAGAGACGAGAACTTAGCCAGGCAACCTGTTTCTCCTTGCTGGTTTCCTTGCTGTCCCCGCAGGTCTTCCGGCCCCGCACTCCCCCCGAAGCGATCGCGCTATGTAGCCGCCTGCTGGAGTACACCCCCACGGCCCGCCTGACTCCCCTGGAGGCCTGCGCGCACTCTTTCTTCGATGAACTACGGGACCCAAACGTCAAGTTACCAAACGGGCGAGATAAACCTGCACTCTTCAATTTCACCACTCAAGGTAGCCCGAGAGCCTTGGAAGGATCGGCGGGATAAAATGTTTGTTGGAGCGCTGTGGGTGTTGTTGCTCCCTCAGAAGTAAAAATCTCCGAGCGGCGTTAAGTTTGTTAAGTAGTTGCATGAGCAGCTGTCCATTTCAAAAAGAGAGGGAAAGGTCTTGAAGGTGCAGGATTTTCAGAGTCTCAGTTCATCCAGTTCAGTTTTGCTGAGGTACTGAGAGTGGTTGTTACTGGATTGCATCAGGAAGGGTTACGTGCTTAGAGCGTGTGTCTGCAGAGTATGAATATCAACAGCTGGGACTCTGCAGCTGGGCTGATGGCTTTGTGTGAAACAGCACAGTCAGCGGCCCATGCAGGTTAGAGTATCATTTGGAGATGGTCCTGCTTCTTCATACCTGAAACACCGTAGCCAAGTAGTAATGCAAGGTAGGTTTGGCAAGGAGGTTTGGAGTGTTGCTGCCCGTTTTGGTTCTGGATGCAAGATAAACACAGATGCTTTCTGTCCAGATTTTGTATGCTGTACAGTTCATCTGGCATTACACCGACTCAGTCACTTAGAAACTGTAAAAATAAATGTACAGCTGACTTTCATATTTGAAGGCCATGCTGGTATCAGATTTTAAAACCATTCATATATTCGCTTCTACAGAAGTCAGAAATGTAGAACTGATACCCTCCAGAATAGTGAGAAGTATGGTATACAAATATGGTAGTAATTAATTTTTGAGCATTTTTTCTGTTGTTTTTCTTTAAGTGATTAGCTGCCAACTCTCACCCTTTGAGCAAGAATAGTTCTGTGTGCATTTTCTGTTGAAAGTCTAAAACACCTTTTGGCCCAGTTGGCATCAATGTCATTTTTCAAACTCTTTAGTGCATGCTGCACCCCTCTGCCAAAATGTGAAATAGGTCTCTCCTTCAACTTGTGGAGCCTTTTTATTTAAAAAAAAAAAAAAAAGGCCATTTATGAAGCATAAACACATTAAAGTGGTCAAGTAAATAGCTTGTGCTTCCAGGTCATGTCCTCCATGCTGATTTCTGCATCTGTTAGAAATTTAGTAGTCATGTTACAAGTGCTTCCTTGTATTCCTGGATTGCCTTTTGTTTTGCCCCTCTAAGGCCATCTTCAGTAGCTAAAATAGTTTAGATCCCAGTCTTAATACAGCTTCACTCCTGTTCTTTTTGAAAGTATTGATGAATTGTTTCATGATGACATTAAGATTTGAACTTATCTACTACATGAAAATAAGGTTTTTAGAAAGAGTTGGAAAAATCTAGAGTGAGTCAATTCAAAAATGTTTTTCTTAGGAGAAAACAGGTCTTGGGAGTGTGTTCCCTGGTTCCCCTCAGGTAGTGTGGAAGCTGCTGGATAAGCTACCCTAATGCTCAAGCAAATTTAAAGCTCCTCTTTTGCCATCCTAAGGAGCTGATTATGCCGTCCCTCACACAGTGAGTCCTGGGAATGGTAAGAGAAAACAGTTCCTGTGGAGCAATTTCCTTAAGATAAAAAAAATAAATTTCTGTTTGTCATCTAGAGATGCCAGTTTTACCATCTATGAGGGGAAGGCAGGACACAGGCTGATCATCAATGCGTTTCCAAACAAGCTCTGTTGCAGGTGACCAGTCAAACTCAAAAAAAAAACCAAAACCCAAACTGGAGTTGTTTTTAAATAGCTAAATGCATTGCTTTGCACAGTGATTTGAAGAACTTTGTAGCTGACAAATGTCACAGCAGTCCTGACTATGAACTCAAGATATGCAAGAAGCTCTTGCTCCTCCTGTGACTACTGTTCAGTCCTTGTTCTCTGGTCTTTACTGTGCAAAGTTCCATCAAATTGGGTGGCTGCTCCAGAGCAAAAACTGGGAAACACATCAGATGATTCGATGGATAATGAGTCATGTTAAATCATCTGTGATAATTTTAAAATTAACGAAAGATAATTTTGTTTTAAATAGCAATTGTTTTCAACAGGCAGTATTAAGTTCTAGAAGTGTTTGGTTAGGTTGTATCCAGTTGCCTGAAACCCATGAAGTAGGAGGTGGCTGCAGAGGGCTTGAAGGCAAAACTGTTAGGAATTACAAGATAAATCTGGCCATTAAGGCATTGGATTGATTTTCAGAAAGAAATTAAACATCATACTGAAATCTGCTGACCTGGGCACTGATGCTGCTCAGATAGAGTCTAGAAAAAGAGCAGTGAGGGTATGTGGAAGATTAAGATCATGGTCTTAGGCAGCCAGCTGTAGTCGTGGGGTGTGGATGTTAGAGATTACATCTGTTGAAGAGAGCATTGTCTGGTCATTTCTAATGTCTTGCCTGTAAGTTTCTCTTAATTTAAACAAATATTATATGCTAATTGGATTTTGAAAAAGTTATTTTGCCTAAGGAAGTATCTCTACTAGCCACAGAGCTGCAATTCAGTTAGGCTTTGAGATCTGCAATACAAAAAACAATTTTTCTCTTAGAAGCCAAATTTTCAAATAGTCTGTGAAATTACTGCCATTTTCTAAGCTACTTGTAACATGTCAGCAATGGTGCTGCGTCACAAAAGTTGTGTCACTCCATGTTGGCCATTGAAGACTGAAATTCTTTCAGTGATTCAGCACTTAGGAATGTTTATCATGCTTCTCAAAGATCAATTTTTTTTTATTGAAAAGGAAGTGCATTGGGAGTTTTGTTGGTTTATATTTTTAATGACCCTAGTCTGTGACCTTTAACTTTTTTTTTTTATTTAGAGAGAGATATATGTTTGTGTGTATATATAATGAAAAGTTTGTTATTGTGACAAAAAAAAAACCCAAACACGGTAGAAGAATAATTTTTCCAGGGAATTCTTGGAGTGCTGATATATCAAGTATAATAATACTGGAAAAGAACACTGAGCTGTTTCCGAACACCAGGCATTTTATTATGTTTGGGGAATGAAGGTGATCTGGTCTTCTAGTAAAATTGGACATTTTAAATCATTCCTGTTCCTTCTTGGACATGTTAAGTGGCTGCAAAGGCCATGATTTGATCAGCAGAAAGCCAAAGGTGATCTCCCAGCTGATGTGGATGGGAGTTGGGTCTCATAAATGAATTGTGATTGCTGCTCTGGTTGTAATTAGTCCAACCTTGGGTTGCACACTTGGTTCCCATGACCAGGCTACAGTTGAACACCCTGCCCAAATACTGTGGGGGAAATCACTAAGGACAGAGATTCTCAGTATTTTGTAGACTGCAGATAATCACAGGTCAAGCTTTCTCCGCAGTATTTCCTCCTTATAGGTGGCATAGGTGCAAAAATATATTCTAGCAAAAATTCAAACAAGTTCTCAAGCAAAGCTGCTGTTAAACTTCAGCCAAGAGACTCCACTATACCTTGTTTATATCTCCTCTGAATTGGCCTGTTCCTTTTAAGTTCAAGACATTCAGAGCATGCTGAATTTAAGAAACTTCATACCAAGGAAGATAATATGAGGTTTGAGAAGGGAACAAGGTGAGCCTTCTAGTCTCTATGAAAGTTCTTTAAGGTAACTTCAGAGAAATGGTTGTATTTGCATTAAACACAACAAAAATCCATTATTATTGCCATAATACGAAAGATGACAACATTAGATGAGGGAGGAATGAGAAAGGGGTCCAAGTGCCCTTGCAAAGGTGGTGTCCTGTCTGATCAAGTTATTCTTGGGCTGCAGCAGCACTGTAGCTGCACTCGAGGCCCGTGCAGCAGCGGAAGGTAGCGAGTGTCATGGGGTTTCCTTGTTTTACTTCTGCTTTTGTTTGGATCACAGCCCCTTATTGTTTCTAGTGATGAGCCGAAAATAATACAGGGCTGATAGAAACTTTCAAAAGAACAAGTAAAAAGTAGGTTCCCAGCAATAACAGGTTTGGAAAAAATACTAAGGGAACAAGCTTTCCCAGCACAAAGCAGCTAATACCCAAGATAGTGTTGAAGTATGGGTTTATAACTGGTGTTCCACTTTGACACCTAAGGATTTGTGTTTCTTCAGTTTATTTTTCCATTTAAACTGGAGATTCACAAGTTCTGCATGACATTATGAATATAGGAATTCTGAATTACTCCCACATGAATTGGGGATTTTGTATTTGTACAAGTGCTGTGAGTACTGAGGCTTTCTAGAAGGTCTAAGCTAAGTCTGCTTAGATCTGAATGGAGTTTTACAAGGTAGATCAGATGGGTTGCAGGTAGTGTAGCAACCTGCTTGCATTCATAGGTGCTGAAACCCAGTCTCAAAATGTGCAGTAATAAGAGGCTTATAATCAGGAGAGTCTTCTGCCTCTTGCCCTCCCAGCAGTAATGAAGCTTAATGTAACAGTTAGCAGAGAAAAAAAAAAAATCAAGTGAACTGCTGCTCCCTTTAAGCCCTGAGCTTAAAGCCAGCATTAAAGAAAAGCAATAACCTCTTAGAAATGAGACCAAATAATTTGAGTCTGCGTCCAAAACCCCCTTACTTGAACCCATGCCACAATTTGGCTGGGTTTCTGTACAGCCTGTGCTATCTGGAGGTCTTGCGTAAAGAGCTGTCCATTCTCCTGTTCTCATTTCTCCTCCAGATGACCTCCTGGAGCTCCAAAAGTCATCAGTCTCCTTCCGTGAGGTGACTGTTCACATCCTTTTTACCGGATGTTGCTTTCTCAGGAGACAGCCAGTCACTCCTGTTTCTGCAACAAACAGGACCTGTCTTGTCTCTGCTCAGTCCCACCTTCTGAGAGGCACTAGATTCTCTTGAACGGGTGCCAGAGAATTGTCATTTGCTGGCAATGTGTTGCCCTTAATCCTCCCACAGTTGTGGCTGTAAGATGCCTGTTTCTCATTCTGATACACACTGAAGCTATATTAGATTTGGAGCCTAAAAGACATGACTGTTTTTTTCCCTGGTGAATGTCTTCAGACAGAATGATTGCATCATGCTGTTGTCCATTTAAATTGCCCAGCTGACCAATTAATTCCCTTTGCCTTTCCCTGTCCTTTTAAAGGATACGTTGCCTCTTCTTGGCCTCGCTCAAGGAGACTGCTGTGAGACATTGGTCTTGGGTTCCTGGGTCCTTGAGAAAAAAAAATGATGTTTGAGTGAGCCAAAGAACTAATCCCTGAAGCTCTTGGAGCAACTGTTGCAGCTGTGCTTGCTTTGCTGAAGCAGTGCCCAAAGCAGCACCACTGTTATCAGCCTTCTCCCTGGGACTGATTGCAGGTGGGCTTGTGAAGAAGGGGATCCTTCTGCAGTGCTCAGAAGGAAACAGCAGTATCAGGCCATTGGCAAGGTACAGGCCTGGCTGGTTCTTTGCTCACTCCCAAGCCACTGTCTTTCTCTAGGAAATTACTCCTTTGCACCAGGATTTGTAGTTTTGGCAGTCTTGATCTGGAGACTGCCTTGCTAAATACTGCTGTGGTTTCCTCTCGCTGGTTGGCAAAGAAGAAAATGTAACGTGACCTTGGGCTGTAAGGGCACGTGTTTCACCTGAGGTGCCCTTACGGGGGAAGCCCTAGGAGCTGATCCTGCATGTGGAGCACTTTGTGGATGATGAGCTAACTCTGTTTGTTCCACCTCCCCTCCAGAACTGTCAAGTAACCCATCTCTGGCTTCGATCCTCATCCCTGCTCATGCCCGGAACCAAGCAGCTGCTTCAACCCCTACAAATGCTACAGCGGCCTCAGGTGAGAACGTGCAAATGCCTCCCTCCCTCCCCAGCCCTGCTCCTGCTGCCCAGGCACCTTCCCTCTGCTGAGGCCCACGAGCCACCTCGGCCCCCAAAGTGAACAGGGAGGAAGGGATTGTTTCAGTATCACCTGAACCTTGGTCTTGGTAGGTGGTAATTTGGGTGCTAGCTGTGGTCACCAACCCACATCCCAACCCAGGGCACTCAAACTTGCATTTGATTGCTTAATTTGTTGGTTCTTCCCACTCAGGCTTTCACTATTAGAAAAAAAAAAAGGTGTAATCTCACCTGGTTTTTCGCAATCCTTGTGGATTGGTTTGCACCTAATTTCTGTTCTCTCAGCCATGCTGAAATTAACACTGAGTTGGTACATGAGTTTCTGATGTCTAGAAAGGAAAGAAACAACTAGCTCAGAGCACGTGGCCTCTTGTAGTGTGGATGGAGAGGATTTTTCCCTAAGGGCATTGGCATCTAAAATTCTACTTAGGGAGTTCAGTCAGTGTGCTCCCTGCCTCCTATTAGTTCTTGCAGTTGCTTCCTACTGAGTCTCCTTGTGTCATCTTCAGGCACAAGGCAGATGTTTTTGGGTTTTGGCCAGCACTGAGTGAATTTTTTGTTTGCCTCCCGCTCTCTCAAGTTTCTCTCAGAAACCTTTTAAAAGCTCACTGTTGGCCTTCAGCCACTCCATATTGTATTCTGTTTCCAGCGAAAGCTTTAAAGTCTGGTAATACCAGTTGGGAGACTTCCAAAGCAACTCCACATCTGCAGGATGTGGCAGAGGTGATTGAGTACATGGCATTCTTCCTCTGAGTCAGCACACCAGAGGCTGTGTCGGGGCTTGGGCAGCCAAAGGCAGGCTGCAGAACAGGTGTGATTCCACATGTCCTGCACGCACGTCAGCCCCAGCCCACGGGGCTCTCAGCCCTTTCACAGTGCACACGCTTGCTTAGCCTAGGGTAGCTGATAAGGAGATTCAAAAGCTGCTCTTGAAACATGCAGGAAAGCATTTGCTGGACAGTTAGCTGATAGTTGATGCTCTTGGTCCAGCCAGTGCTGCGCTGAGAGCATTTTCATACTCTGGGACGGATGCACCCAGGTTTGATAAATGAAATTTCTCTCTGAAATTGTAGTAGCGGTAGATTAAAGACATAGCTTGTACCTTCTATGTACTCTGAATTTAGGAGAACGCAAAACTGCTATTTTCAAATTTAATGTTTGTTTGATACACTTGGCGGTATTTTGCAAATAGTCATGTTCTCTGTTTCCCTCTTATGTGCATCTGTTGCTCAATAACAAGTGAGAAAACACATAAAGTAGTAAAATTGATAAAAAAAACTATAAAATACAAACATGGAAAATAATTTTAAGCTTTTCTGAAAAATATTGTTTTCCCTGATGTCCCTTTCAAGCCTTATAAGAAGTTTTTTCCACCAAGACACAAGTCTTGAGGAATTAATGGGGTTAAGAAATGCTCTTTTCACTCAGCACTTTTCAAGGGCTCATATAAGAGAAAATGCATTATGCCACGTCCTAAATGTGAAGTGTTAAAAAAAGCAAACAAACAAACAAACAAAACCCAGCCCATCCCATATTATTGATGTCAACATTTTTAAAGCTTGTGTTTGCAAGCACTGCACTGACTTGGGATATGTCCTCCTATTTGCGGTTCAAAACCAAAAATAATATCCTTGCCAACTGGAAAGATACGGTGAAATTAAGTTCAGTGTTGGACAGCTTTGGATTTCTGTTTCTCACTGCAGGTGGTGGGAATGTCATCAGAGTTGTGATGTTTAGGATTAGGTCGTATTGAGGTTGTTTTAATCTGTTGTGCTTTGCATGGTGATGCTACACTTAGCAAGAGATTTTCATACAAGGTGTCCCTTCTTTCTCTGTACCCCCTGCACCTCCCAGAGCAGTAAATGTTAAATTCCTCAGTAACTGCTAAAGCAGTGTGGGAACGAGTGTCCCACCTAACCCATGGCAGTCCTGATGAGGCAGGAGACTTCTCTGCAAAATGTTTGTACGTGTGACTAAGCAGCACAGGTTCAGAAACTGCTTTTCTGTGTGCTGATGACACAGCAAAATGTAGCTCTCAGAGCAATAAGGGGAAGAGCAAATATGTAACTGTAGTTCACATTATTAGTGTGTAATTTGTACCCCTCTCTAGCAAGCAGTGTTAAAAGAACGCATTTGTTGTCCTGAGGCAAAAAGCTGTACTTGCTCTAGTAATGGAACCTGGCTTTGCAGTGGGAGTGTGTAGCCTTGCTGCTCTGGCATTAGTAAATTCTCCTAAACATTCATGAGAATCTCTCTGACATAGTGACATGTCTAAAGAAAAGTGGAGTAAAAGAAAGATGAGATTTATTGGCCCCTGCTTGAAATTATGTGCTGGCTTTCTGTGATATCCTGGTCATTGATTAAAAATGCCAGTGCAGTTGTATTCCCAGGGATGGCTGCAGGAGGAAGAGGATTGTTTCATAACTGTGCAGCCACAGCATCTGAGAGGGGAGT
The DNA here is from genome assembly GCA_013396955.1 of Regulus satrapa. NCBI lineage: Eukaryota > Metazoa > Chordata > Aves > Passeriformes > Regulidae > Regulus > Regulus satrapa. The sequence goes on along the minus strand of VWZN01021798.1, from coordinate 47,124 downwards.
TTGCAGACCAAGCTGAGTGCAATGCATACCTGCTTGTGTGACTACATTTTTCTTCCAGGACCAGCCAGCAGCAGTAGTAGTTACCTCTCTGTTAGTCAGCTTTAAGATGGGAAGAGCATAATTGCCATCTGCAGGGAAGTTGTGCCAGCAGGGATTCTGGGGTCATCGTCTTAGGCATCCCGCTGTGCTGATCCCATGTAATCCCAAATGCAATGGTGTGCCTGAACTTTCAGCGACAAAACAGATTAGAGCTGGTGTTACCTGCCAGGGAGTCGGAGTTGAAAAAACACCACAGTGCTCCATGAAATAAGATTTGCTGCATTTACATGGAAGGAATTTTGGAAAACTTGAATTCCGTAAGCAGGAGAGAAGATGGGTAAGCAATGCTCTCGGGCTTCTACAAGCTCAGAACAGGGATGAATCCATGACAAGAGAAGTAAAACTTGCACATTTTGCCAGCTTTGCTCAGAGCCTGGATTTCTACATCCATAGGCAGTCGCAATAGGAAAAACGGGCTGTCCTCCTCCTTCCACTTGTCTCCTCAGCTGCCCTGTGAGGATCCCAGGCTGGTGGTGGCTTTGTTTCTGTATCTTTGCAGATGAGCAGCACAGCCTGTCAGCATCACAAACGCACCCAGCTAATGCTGTCAGCAGGGCTAATGGGCTTTCTCAGTCTGAGCTGGCGCCTCTGTCCTCTTGGAGCTGTAGCCTTGTCTTTCCCTTTCAGGAGGATTTAAGGAGTGTCACGTACCCTCCAAGAAAGCTGAGGCACTCCTTAGAGGGAAAGGCTGAATTGGAGGAAGTTCTCTATAATGATAAGAGATGCTTTTGTCCTCTGTTTGAAAGAACTTTTGGAAGCAGCTGGCACTTAAACGCTTCTTTGCCTGCACAGACAGAGGTGTCAGGTTCAGGACCAAGAGGCTGCCCTGACCTCAAGCTGGCACCCATCTGTCCTGTGCCACAAAGCTGCGTGCCAGCTCCTAGCTGTGCTCCCCAGCAGGGCTTTGCTGTCCTCTCTCAGCATTGCTGAGGGCTTAGTTTTCCTTTTCTTAGGCCCATGTACTGGTTTTTCATGGTGAGAAGTGGATATCCAGAGAGCCTCATACTCCAGTTGTGCTCTTCTAGTGCCTCAGCAAAGGGATGCTGGAATAAGCCCCTCTTTGTTCCTCAAACATCCAGTCGATGCAGAGTCAACAAATGAGCTGAAATGTTAAAACACTGCATTTTCTTGCAGGCTGGGAGCCAGGGCAGCCTTGAACTTGCTCTGCGCTCCGTCCCAGCCTGGGGCGTTCTGTATATTATTGTGAAAAGCCCCAAGAAAATGTTCTTGTCCTGCATCACCTGATTTATTTTAACATGTGACATATATATATCTCAGGAACTCCCCTGTTACAGCGATGATAGAAAAGGAGCATATGTTACATGAAGTAGCTCCATCACCTCCTTTTTTTCTTTATCTCTGTGTAGTAGCGATGTAATTATAACAATTTCAGCCTCTGCTGTCTTCAGGAAATTGAGATCAAAAGACACATTTCATTTCAGCAAATGAAATACAAGCACTTTTTGTATACATACAGAGAAATCCTCTGCCAACAGTATAGTCTCCAACTGAACTGCTCTCATCATGCACTGCCAGCAGATGTTGCATTAACTGGAGTTTATCCATACTTGAAAATTAATCTAGAACAGGCATAGGGAGAGTTGAAAGTGTAGAAACTATTATCTGGCTGGCTGGGTACTTCTGATTCTGGTGGTCATTTTTGGTCTGCATGCATGTGGGATTTGGGAATTGCTCCTTCAGGGGAATTCTCCACGTAGCAGAGCGTCCCTCTCCTTCAAGGCCAGCTTCCCACATAGCATTGGTGCACTCGTGCTGCCTTGGTGCTTTAATTGCATAAGCTTTGGGGTTTGTTTCTTTTGTCATGGTGGTCATTCCTTTGTAAAGGAGGGGATGCCATCAATTTGGGGTGAGATGAAAGGGAATGACAAACTCCCAGAGCAGTCATCAGGCATCCTCTGCCCACAGGATGATTTGTCTTTCTTCCCACACATTCCTTGCAGCATTTCCTTTTCAAATAGGCATCACCCTCTCTTCCCACTTGTCAGTTGTGTTTCTGGATGCTGCTGATTGTTTGATTTCCTATTTTTGTCGCTGTTGTCGATGTAATTTGTGACACAGCAAGCGCTGCCCATTTCTCGCCAGCACGTGCGGTGTGGGTGACAGACTGGAGGGAAGGGATGGCATCCAGAGAGACCTTGGAAGGCTTGAGGGGGGCCTGTGCAAAACTCACCCCAGGCACAAATACGGGCTGAGCAGAGGATGCATTGAGAGCAGCCCCGAGGAGGAAGATTTGGGGGTGTTGGTTTATGAGAGGTTGGACACGAGTTTAGAACATGCACTTACAGCTCAGAAAGCCAAATGTGTCCTGGGCTGCATCCAAAGCAGCTTGGGCAGCAGGTCGGGAGAGGTGATTCTGTCCCTGCACTCTGGTCTGACACACCCCCCTGAAGTGCTGTGCCCTCCTCTGGGGCCACCAGCAGAACCTGCTGGACCGAGTCCAGAGGAAGGTGGTGAATATTATCAGGGCCTGGTTGAGAGAGTTGGGACTGTTAAGCCCAGAGAAGAGAAGGCTCTGGGAAAACCATATAGCAAACTTCCAGGACCTTAAAGGGGGTCTACGAGAGAAACAGAGAGGGACTTTTTACAAGGGCATGAAGCGTTTGGACACGGGGAAATGGGTTCACACTGAAACATGGTAGGTTTAGATTAGATATTAGGAAGAAATTCTTTACTGTGAGGCTGGTGAGGCACTGGCACAGGTTGCCCAGAAACATTGTGGCTGCCCCTAGAACTGTTCAAGGCTAGGCTGGATGGGGCTTTGGGAAAGCTGCTCTAGTGGGAGATGTCTGTGGCCATGGCAGGGAAGCTGGAACTGGATGTTCTTTAAGATCCCTCCCAAGCGCAAGCAGTCCATGATTCAGTTCATTGCCTTGGTTGTGGCTGTGGTCAGGTAAATGTGGCTGAAGAGGTGACTGTAGAGCATTGCCCAGCTCCTTTGGGATGGAGAAACCTTACTGCACACCCAGCACCCACCAGTGGGTTTTTTTCATGTTTGGTGTTCCTGCTGGACACAGGCTGAGGTTCCCTTCATGCTGAGGTCACCAGATCTGTTCTTTCTTTCTTTCCTTCTATAAACCCTTTCCGTGTGTCTTCTCAAATACACAGTTTGCCCAGTCTGCCCTCTTCTGTACCAAGATAATAAGTCTGTCTGATGTTTTTCCCTGTTGCAGTATCAATAGCTTTGCAGTTAATCTTACATAAATCAAATGGGTGAAATGCATGGCAGTCTCTTGGAGAAAACCTTGTTTAATACCTCTTTCCCATCTTGTATTTTATGCATTTAGGTTTCACCCACTTATCTATAAGTATCTTACAGTCTTTCTGGCTTGGCTAATTGGATACTATATAGAATAGTTCCAGGTGAAATTGGTGCATTTTTTTCCCCTACCAACTCTTCTAATACTAATACTATTTTTTTAGAGGAAATACCTGATGCATGCGGCCTGTGAAAACACATTTGCAGTGAAATGAATTCCTTTTGTTATTTCTTTGCAAACCCTCCGTTTTCTTGGAACGTGCTTTGACATACGCCCTTGATCCTGTGACTTGTCTCTCTGTGAAGCCCTGTCCCTCCCCAAGAAGGTGTTGGAGGCATTTACTGCAAAGATCCGATCCTCTGACATATCATGTGCTTGCATAAACCTCATTACTGGCTTCAGGCCTCGATGTTAATCTGCTTCAGCAGTTCAGAGGGTGGCAGATCCGACGTGGGTTGTGCAACACTGAATTCAGCAGCAGACTTGAAAGACTTTCTCAGGCAACAAGTGCATCTCTTGCACACTGGCACACCAGCTGCTTCTGCCAGGGGAGCAGGCTTGTCACGTTCCTTGCCCATGCTCGTTCACACAACTCACAGGCAGGTTCCTTATGAGAAGGACTAACAATATGAAACCTCGCAGTGACCACAGACACGGATATGTTGGCTTTGGCAACGCCAGCCTGCCTTGTCCTGCAGTTATGGGATGTAACGTGGGTGACTTTGCACTGCTCACCAGTGTTACAAACTGGAAAACCCGCTGGAGCCCAGCCCTCAGCCCTCCTGGTTGCTTTTGCCCTGCTTAAAGACCATCTTCCATCTTCCCCCCGATGGAATTGTTCCATCTGCACGCCTTGAGGTCAGGAGAGCATCCCAGCCAAACACTGTCTTGGTGGGAGTTGTGGGTTTCCCCTTGTGGAGAATGTCCTAGCTGTTGTTTCCAATGTGTCTCTGTTTTGGAGGTAATGCTGGTTGTTTTTTCTCTCCCCTTCTCGTCTGTTGTTTGCAGATGTTAACGCAGGAGAACGAGTTCAGACCAATAGTGTAGCTACAGCATCAGCCTCCAACTCCACCTGAACCAGTACCAAGCAGCCAGCTGCACAGGAGAAATCACCAGTAATTTGAGTCTTGCTCAGCAACACTGGTCACATTTGGAAAGAAAATTAAAAAGAGGAAAAAAAAAATCCAACAAAACAACAAACCAACCAACCTGTTCATTTTAGTGTTCAATTTTTTTATTATTATTATTGTTGTTCTTATTTAACCTTGTAAAATATCTATAAATACAAACCAGTTTCATTGTATTCTCACTCTGCAGGGTGTCCGGGGCAGGGGACTAGGTGGGGGGAGGAGGGAAAGCGGAGCAATACAACACACCAATGTCTCCCCTCGACAATCTCTTCATGTTGGAAGTTTGCTGTTGTGTACTTCAGAACCAGGACTCTTGCCTCATACCCCCTCCCACGACAGAAAGAAGGAAAAAACCGAAACAAACAAATCCCAAACCTCATTCTCTGCTGAAGTTCTTTTTTTTTTTTGTTTTTCTTTTTGTGTTTTTTTTTTTAACCCTCTTTTTTTATTTTCTTTTCAAGTGAAGTTTCGGACTTTGATGTAGTGCACAGCTTGAATTTGGTCGGGAGCTTAGCAGGGGTCATTCAGCAGAGCTCAGCGTTTCTTGTCAGCAAATCCATATCCCAGGTTATCAGTGGAACTGCCCTGGCTCGGCACGGGGAGCGGGCGACGTGGTAGGAAAATAGGTTACCGTGGGGTGGGGGGAGGGTTTGCCATGTGTCCAAGGCTCGAACCGCTAGCGGAAGCCTTTCATTTTAAAAATCAGTGCTAGTGATGAGGAAATCTGCAGCTTCATGTGGGAAAAGTCTTGCCCGAGTGGGTGAGATATATAATATAATACACACACATGCACCAACAGCAGCGCTCGGCTCTGCCCCCTTTGCCCAGCCGGAGCTCCTGCTCTCCGTGTCTCGGGCCGGCTCCCGGCTTCAGCAGAGAAGAGCGGACGAACAAAATCCTGGGCAGGGGCAGGGGCCCAGCTGGTGGATGGATGTTAAGGGACTTTTTGGGAAGTGGCCACTGTTGAAAGTGTGTTTGGTTGGGTTTTTTCTCTTCCCACCCCTCCTTGGCTCTTGATTTGAACAGGCTTCCCTTTCCTAAGGTGCGTACAGGAAAAGGACACCGGGGTTTATAATGTGAACTGTAACAGGCTACTGGTTTATTTTGTAATACTTTTTTTTAAAACGGCAGTTTTAACTTGCAGGATGCCACCTTCTCCAATAGTTTTGATTCTAAATCCACAGCTAGAATCTGTATTTAATTTTCATCTTTTTTCACCTCTTGCTTTTTCTTTTCTTTTTTTTTGGATCTCTATTTATTGATGCGTGTTGCCACGTCGCCATTATGTTTTTACATTGGTAGAATATTAAAATACACATCCGAATGCTCTTGACGGTAATTTGTACCTGCTGACTTGTAGGAAAGCTGGCTCTATACGAGTGTGTGTGTATATATATTATATAAATATATACATGTATACATAGATACAATACTGCTTTTTTTATTTTGTCTACGATCTCGAATCAGTCTGACTGAAGCGTGAGGTGAATGCTTGTTCTCTAGTCCATCAGTTCAGGGTCCAGGTTTCCTCCCTGCGACGGCGTGTGGTGCGAGCATCCACGTCTCTCTTCCTGAAGTCAAAGCAATATTCCTTGCGAAAGGGTCAGGTGAGCGGCCGGACGCAGCCCCGGCGTGGAAACGAGACTCTGGGAGACCCGATCTTGTGGTAGGCTTGCGGTTGGTGTCCGCTCCAGCCTTATCCTTCTTCAGAGAAACTGTAGTCGCCTTTGGTGCTTACCGAGCCGTTCCTCGAGCTGCGGATCTCTAAGGCAAGCAGTCGCTTTTCGGGAACACGCGGAGCCTTCGTGTGGCCCGGGGGGAACCGGCGGTGGCGGCTTTGGAAGCTCAGCCGCCGCAGCGGGCGGCAGGGGCTTGGTCACGAGCTCGGTGTTGTTTCTTCTTGTACCTTTTATGCTGTTGACGTGGGATTTATTTTTTTTTTTTTTGGAAACTGTCTCTTAGCAGCCCCGGAATTGATAAAAGCTCTGCCCCTCTCCCTCCCGCCTGGCATGAGGTGGGTTTGGGGACGAGGTTACTGATTGAAGAGGTGAGTGAGTGACCACCTACCGTGAAACCGATAAACCCTCATCTTATACCCCTCGGCGATTTGCTGTTGGGCACACACACAAAAAAAAAAGGTTATAAAGCTTTTTTGCATTCTGGCTGGCTGCAAAGGAAAGCACACCCACAGTGAGAAAACAGAAGGCTTTCCAAATCCTTACCTGCAACTGAATAGAAAGGGCTGAAGAGCGTCGTAACGCGTGCGCTCGGCTAGTCAGTGTCCTGAAAGGTAAGTGAAGGGGCTTGGTTTGACCCAGTGATCCAAATCCATGCAGGAGACTCAAAAAGTAGGACAGAGGCAGGGTATGGATCTGCTGTATAGACAAGACTGCTGAAGCATTAGCCACAGGCGCTGTTATTTGGAGGCAGTAAATTACCTAGTCTTTAAAAAAAAAAAAAAAAAGGTAATAAAAATAAAAAAAAAAAATTGCTGCT
>VWZN01021798.1:0-39425 GCA_013396955.1 Regulus satrapa | reverse complement strand
TTTTCTTGTTTCCTTCCTCCTTCTTTATTAACAACGTCTCCCACCCCAAACCCGCATCTTTGCTCCCCCCTCCCCGCCCTGCTTTGTAACTCTTTGAGTGCTGTAAGGTTTCGGTGATACCCTGATCAGTAGCGGAATGAAAAAGAAACCGTCTCCACTGTCATTTACTTCCCTGGAGCCGTGGCTTTGTTCTGGGAGTCTCCAAGGTGCCCGCCCTGCCCTCCTCCTCCTCCTCCTCCTCCTCCTCCCGCTAGATTCCATTGGGACCCTTGCCCTAGCAGCCCCCTTAGACTTTGCCAGTCTCTCCCTCAGCCGTGCAGCTGCAGTCTGGGCAGCAGCACTTGCGGAGGCTCAGCCTTCCCACCCTCCCTGCGGCCGTGCCGGGGGCGGCGAGCGGAAAGGGCCCCCAGGGAGGAGATCCCCGCTCCCGCAGGGCAAGCGGGGGCATCGCTCCAGGAGACTGCCGTGGTTTTTTCTGCCGGGAGGACTTTCTGTTCCCTTTCTTCTCCCTATTTTTTTCCCCCCACATCCTTCCCCGAAGTCACTTTTTGTTTTCTTGAGATAAGTTTAACATGACTCTTGATTTCTTGTGCCCAGCACGAAGGCCTTGTTTCTAAAACTAGTTTGCTTGTGTTTTACTACCTTGTTAGTATTCCACATAAGATTGTCTTGAATGGGAAAACACGTAACTCTTTACCAAACCAAAGGTTGCTGTTTTATTTCGGAGCATCTCGTGTTCATTCCAGTGAAGCAGAGGCTGCACTTTCTTTCTGGTAACACGAAGGTCAGTGATGCCAAGCTGTTGGCGACAGTCTGCTCAGAGCTGTCCCTCTCTTCTTTTACACTCTTTTGGGCTTCTTTTCTAACCCAGTGCGGTCTTGATGTGTCCTTTACGTCAGCCCTGCTGCAGTGGGTCCCTGAGCCGGGCTGGATCGCAGTCTGTCCCCCCCGATGGACGCTCAATCAAGACACTGGTGTTCTTTAATATTAAACTTATCTACCTTGCTAGGGAAAAAGGAAAAAAAAAAATTACCTGCAAAAGAAAATTAACTGGTAGAAGATCCCTGAACACTCTGTCCCCTTCTTTCAAAGCCAAGCTTTACCTAAAATAATGGCAGGTGCCTGCGACTTGCAACCTAAAATTTCCCCCCCTTCCCACTCCCCCCACCCCAGTTTTCAGTACTTGGAAAAGCAGAAGTCAAGCAGCCTGTCAGACTCGTACTCCTGTACTAGGAACCTCAGCCACCGTGGAGAAAAAGGAAAAGCCGATGAGGAAAAAGCACAGTAGGGTATTCGGTCCGGGCTCTGCCTTCCGGAAACTGCCAGTGGGTACCCCTGGGGTGGCAGCTGATTTCCACGGGGCTCTCGGCCGCTTCTGGTCGTAGTTGGCTTCGTTTTGCAACACTGCAATAATGGCAAAACGACAGGAAAGGAAAACAGTACCTAAGGGGTTAGCTCGAGAAAAGTAGCTTCCTTGTGTTGGTCTTTCTCAATTTATTTTTAATATATATATATAAAATATATTTATATATATATAATTTGCTTGCCTGTAAAATTTGCGTTCATTAATGTGTTGCTGATGGATCACTTGGGCCTGTACACAACCAATTAGCGTGACCACTTCCATCTTAAAAACAGAAATCTAAATATATATATATTAAGGACTGTGGGTTGTATACAAACTATTGCATACACTTGTGCAAATCTGTCTTGATTTAAAGGAAAAGCAAAACCTGTATAACATTATTACTACTTGAATGCCTCTGTGACTGATTTTTTTTTTCATTTTAAATATAAACTTTTTTTGTGGAAAGTATGCTTAATGTTTTATTATTTCCCCCGCCCCATTCCCCTTGTAAATACGTTTTGTTCTGTGTGACTCGGTTCGGAAATAGTTAACTGGTACTGTAATTTGCATTAAATAAAAAGTAGGTTAGCCTGGAAATGAAATTTAAAAAATACCAAGTGTGTGGTCTTTATTTCAAAAAATTGCCCTATCCTTCCCTCCTCCTCTCTCCCTTCTCTGACCCTTGTTCCTCACCCTCATGCCTCTTTCCACTCTGCGAGAATAGGTGGACGTGAATCTTTGTAATTATAAAGACAAACCTCAAGAAATGAGCATGTTTTCTTCAATGAGCTGTGTTATTCCATGCTATTTTTAAAGAGATGCCAGCTTGTCTATGATACCGTTTGATTTGATGGAGAGAGGAACCCTGGGACATAAATATTTCAAATTGAAACCAACCAATCTTCCTTTACCGTCCACCTATAGATACAAACTTAAGAACCTGTGTAAACTGCTGGCTTTGAATCCTGCACTCATGGTTGTTTGGGTTGTTTTGGTTTTTTTTTTTTGAATCATTGGATCCCATTAGTAATGTTATTTGGTGGTGATCTGTAAAGTTTGTCGAGACCACGTCCAGTGGACCGTTCCTCCAGCAAATCAGCACGTAGCTATCTCTGAGTTGGGTTTCCGGTACTGGATAATGTATGTATTAAACATGACATGTCTATTAGCGCAAAAAGAAAAAAGAAAAAAAAAAAATAAAAATCCTTTTTTGGGCTGGCTGACCTGGCCGAATCCATTCTGTCGCTATCCTAAAGGCTAGATGCGAGGTCATGTGACTGCTGCTTCAATAAAAACAAATTTATATTGCAAAGAGACTCCTCTGGCTTTGTTTGTGTGCCGCGAGCCGCGGTTGTTCCTGTGAAACCTCTGCTGGGCTCCGGGCCAGCGCCTCGGCTCTGGGGGAGCAGGGTGGGAAGGGGCCCTCGAAGGGTCCAGGCCGTGAGCGTTGGGCCAGGATCCCCGAGATCCTCTCGTGTCTGGGAGCTGTTCCGGCCCCTCCTGGGTGCTGGAGCCGGCCCGGGCTCGGTGTGTGCAGGCCCTGCTGCTCTGGGCCTCCGTGGGGACAGGCCAGGCAGCCCCCCACAGCCTGGCTGCCCCAGGTGCGATGTGGGGAGCAGAGCTTGGTGCTGTCCCCTCACTTACCTCTGCCCCACAAGGTCACCAGGATTCTGCATGCATCCGACTCGTGCTGAGACTGGGACTGCTCTGCTCGGCCAGCCTGGCCCTGAGAAAAAGGGACCGCCTAGACCTACAACCTGCTGGAGCCAGAGCACCTCTCTGGGTGAGTTTATCTGTTTAGAGCTTCTGCTGGGAGCTCATCGCGGTCCTCGCTGATTCGGGGTGGTGGTCAGTCGTCCTTGGGCACTTCTCTGGATGGACGTGCACTGAGGCCTCCTGTCTCTTCTGAGCTTCCTTCACCTGGGAATGCGAGTTGTGGGCTCTCTTTATGCGCTGTCTTTGCAAAGGAATTCTCAGCTCCAGTCTCAGGTCTCTCTTCTGAATGTCAGAGCCAAATGCTCGGGACTCAAGCACCTCGTACCTTCTCACTAAGCTGACTGGAAGGGGATCTTCAGTTCCTTCACATCTTTGTAATGTTTCCAATTTATCTCCACAGTTGTTTCAAGCACTGTTTGAAAACTTTTAAACACTGTTTAGGCGGTGAGTACCAAAGGCAGCCAGAGGTTCTCCACAGTGCTCTCCCCAGTGTCACTGAAGGCACTGGAGAGCATCTGGTAGCTGCTGCCTGTCCGCCTCCTTCCCTGAGGATTGCATTCACCCTTCTGCACGGAGGCTGCAGCTCCCCAGTGCATCCAGCACTCCCTCCCACTGTAGCTCGTGCGAGCACTGCCAGTGGGACCTTTACAGTTTCGTCTTTATATTCCAATATTCCTTTTAAAAGATGTAATGGAGCACCTTAGCATCAAGAGCCAGTCCTTGCACAACCTTCCAGGAAAAATCACTCTGTCGCCCCGTGAGAAAATGCTTTTTGAGACCCATCTGCAAACCAGGGTCAAATCCATTTAGCTGTCGGTCACCGATGCCTTGGGATGATTTAAAATGCTAATCCGAGCGGAAAGCAGCACCGAGCCGAATGCAGTACGAGAGTCTGCTCCGCTGATGGGCTTTGTCTTTATCGAGCGAGCTGCCAGCCATCTGCGCTGGAATTAAAAGTCAGCGTCAAGGCTACCGGCGCCATTTGTTATCTGGAAGGTGGCAGCTTTTGGGGCTGCTGGTGGGAAGGTCCAAGTGGCTTTCTGTGGGAGAAGGACAAGAGCCACAAAGGAGGAGGAGGAGGAGGAGGAGGGAAGCGAGCGGCGAGCTGCGGAGGGGAGAGAGGAGCGCTGCCGTTTGTGTGAGGCACCACGTCCAGTTGCTTGGAGACGGCGAGCCCAGCAGATGGTACACAACCTCAAGGGCCAGCCTGGAACCTCGCTCCCCTCCCTGGGCTCCGGGAGGGGCTTGGCTGGGCCCCTGGCCTGCCCTCCCTTGCTGGTCTTGAAAGGGGGTGTTCCTGGCCAAGGACTGGCTTTGCTAAACCAGCTGCGCACAAAGGCTGCAGGGTTAGGCCTGACTGCTGCCAAGTCCAAGCTCTGAGTGGAAAGGAAGGGGCTGTCAGTGCCCCACGGGGCACGGCAGGAAAGGCAGGCTCTGTCTGGGTGTGAGTGTTGTACAGTGTGAGCACACTTTGGAGCACAGACCAGACCCCCAAAACAAACTCCAGGAGCTGGAGCTCATCTCAGGTGAGAGTACAGGTGAGTGCTCAGGGCTGTAAGGGAGAACTGGACTTCACAGGGAACACCTGCCTTGGGTCAGTGCAGGAATGCACCTGGATCTTGCTAATTCCTGATTTTCCAGGTATTTTCTTGGTGCATCCTATTGCTGCTCCCTGGGTCTGCATGCAGTTGGGTAGGTGCCCGTGCAGTCAAAGCCACCTCTTGCAGGGATTCCCTGCTGTCTGCATCACTTTTCTCTGCTGACACGCTCCAGAGGTACGGCTGGGTCCTCCAGGACAAGCAGGGAATGAGCAGCCTCTTCCTTTGAAAAGGGACCGCCTAGACCTACACAGGGCATTTCTGACCGAGAGCTGCAGGGGGGCAGAGCCCCCTCGCTTGCTGCAGAGTGAGAAAATGTGGCTGTGGACAAACCAACCCTGCCCCAGGCAGAGCTGCCTGGCAGAGCACAAGAGCCCGTCCCAGCAGAGGAGCCACAGGCCCAGGGAACTGAGAATGAAATGGAATGCTAAGCTGAGAAGGGATTGAGGGGTTTGGCCTTTTTGGTTTGTTTTTGGTTTTTTTTCCCTAAGCAAAATTTCTAAAGACTGGTGGAAGGCAGGAGTTAGAGCAGGACTGTTCATGGACTGAGAGGGAGATGGGGGCTGCAGGGAGCGAGGCAGGACCAGGTGTGTGGGGGACACACGGGAGCACCAGGGGAAGCAAAGGGCATTCCCAGCCCTCTGGCCAGCTCCCCGGTACCACCCTCCACAACTCCCCAGGAGCAGGCTCCAGCCAGGTGGGGGGTTGGTCTCTTCTCCCAGGTAACAAGTGAGAGGACAAAATGAAACGGCCTCAAGTTGCACCAGGAAAGGTTTACATTGGATATTAGGAAAAAAAAATTCTTCATGGGAAGGGTTGTCAAGCCCTGGAGCAGGCCCTGGAGCATCTCCCACTGTGCCTGGAGATAATTTGTGGTGGATGAGAAGTGCTGGGTTAATGGTTGGACATGGTGACATTAGAGGTTCTCTGCAACCTAAACAATTCTTTTCTTTCTTGTTTCCTCTGCCACAACAGCAGCCCTGCCCTCCTTCTCCCTTCTGCAACTCATTCCTGGAACCAAATCCTTTGCCAGGCCAGAGTGCTCAGGAGGAAGATGGTGGTTACTGGAAAAACCCAGGTGGTTTGAGAGCCTTTTTACTCACAGAGATAATTGATACTGTTTGGAGTGTTGCCATAAGTTAGCAGCCTTGGGAAAAGGGACTGATCAGCTGGGCACTCTTTGGACCATCTCAGTTAAAACTCTTCTAAGATTTTTGTTTCACAGTCCCAGGCCTAGAAAGAGGTTGGTCAATGGAAGCTGTTTCTGCTGCAGACAACAGATCTAGGGCCCACGCAGCAATGAAAAAATGGTTTGCATTTGGCTGAAGGCAGAAAAATTATGTTGGCAGGCAGAGAGAGGCTTCAATTCAACAAGTAAGGAACCAGCATGGTTTTTTGAAAGAGGCTTTACTGGCTCAGTAACAAACAAAAGGGAGATTCTTAGGGTCAATCCTGCAGCAACCCGGGGAGAGAGCAGCAAATGCAGCTTTTAAGTCTCTTTTAAGTCTCTTCTCACTGCAGTTGGCACCGCAGGGGCACCCCGAGCAGCGACTGAGGTGCTCCAGGGTGGGCCAGGAGGGCAGGCTGCCATGCACGTGCCCCACTGGGGGAGCTGGATGGGGTAAATCTCATCTGGCCGGGCTGTGCAGTGGGTCCCAGCTGCTGTAGAGCAACAGTGAGTGTTGGCAGGAGCAGCCACAGGTCCATTGGGACGGTGTGCTGAGCCAGGCAGCGCGTGTGGATACAGGTAAGCAGGAAGAAAGGGGGAATAGAACATCCCCTGCGAGTGCTGCTTGAAGGACTGGGATGTGGCACATGGGAGGAGGCAAGAGAAGAGGCCTTGACTCCAGCCAGAAGTGGAGGAAAAGGTGTGTGGGGGTTGAGGCAGCGTGTGGGAGAAAAGGAGGAATGAGAGGGAATGAATGATAGGATCAGAGCAGAGAGCCAGAGCTGCCCTGCTCCACGGGTTTCAGCGTCCACCCTCCCCTCGGCCTGATGGCATCTTCTGTCTCATGCAAACTGTGTCTGTCGAGATGCTTTCCTTGCCAGTTCTGCTCCAGGCAGTGGCTGGGAGGAGAGCTGGGGGCCTTGGTCCAGGGTGGTCCCGGGAAAATGGAATTTACTAATCCAGGTGTACGCATTCTGTCTCGGGGAGTTGGCAGTTTTGGCAGGTGTCCAAACCAGCTCCTGCCTCTCTGGTGGGGTGGAAGGCAGGCACAGGAAACATCAGCTCCCCATCCAAGCCCAGGCCCGATTCTGGAGGGCACTCTGGTGAGGACGCTGGGTGCCAGCATGATACTGATTCACCAGTGATAAAAACACAGGAAAAGTTGCATGAGCAGGACTTGGGTGAAAGCAGGGAAACAGGACTTGGAGGAGGTAGTCAGCAATAGTACAGCTGGGCCTTGTTAGAAACCTTGAGCATGTGAGGACCATACTTGTAGGGTTAATCCCACTCTCCTGGAAAAAAAAAACTGTGTGAGGGCTGAATTGAGCCCAATGAAGTATCAGGCAAATTCTGCACACTCGCAAGACCAGGAGCAGAGGAACAGCTGTGCTCAGAAAGTGGAAGGAACTCTTTCAACAGCACCACACCCAGGTCTATGGCAGCAGCTTTTGTGACGGTCATGCTGCTTTTAAGGGAGGCTGGAGAGATGGGGGAGTGTGGGTTTGGTGTGGTTTTCTGTTGACAGAAACTCAGACACGGTATGTTTCCAGTAAAGAAGGACCCAAAGTGCTTTTTGCTGAGCTGTGCTTGGTGCCATAGGATTTTCTCCTCCCACACCAGCAGAGCCTATGGGCAGGTAAGCCCTGGGACAATCTGCATTCATTAATTTATTGCAGAGACCAATTCTTCACCATTCTCAGGGCACAGTGGCCCCCAGAGGCCCGTTTGGCTCAGCTGGTCTCCCCCACCTGCCAGGAGACAGGAGCTGGCAGAGTGGCACAGCCAGGCTCCCTCCCTGTGGGCAGCTGCTGAAAGAAAAGCGGGACAAGCTGAATTTCCCCCGTGTTTCCACTGCACTGGTGCAGCCCTGGAGGCATCTGCTGTGTTTGTTTCGGGTACGGGCTCCTCCCCAGGGCTGTTCTGTCTCCTGCTAGGAGAGGGAATGGTGCATTCTTATGCTGTTGATTTATGATCCCAATTCCCTCTCACTGTGCTCATTTTCTTTCTCAAAGTACATTCTGCAAAGCTTGAGAAAAAAACCAACCCACATGACAACTGAAAGCAGTTCCTACAGAAGAGTTTCCTACAGGAATCCTGCTGTGGCCTTCAGTTTACATGCTAGGCAATATCTTGTGGAAAAGATGGCTTTACCCTGATGGTGTCCCTTAAATCATAATAGAAGCTGAGACATTTATAGCTCAGCCTGTGGGCAGCATCTGGAGTCCCCTGCCCCCCTCACTGTCACACAGAGCTGCATCCCTACAGAAAACCAAAGTGCTTCGTCCATTCCCACACCTGCTGGAATATTTATCATTTTAAACCACATCCAACTGTACAATGAGCCACACGCAGAATGTTTGACAGACCATCTTCAGAAGTACAGCAAATGCCTCAATGCATGGGTCTTCCTGTTCTGCTGCATCAAGTTTTCCACGTCTCTCCCATTACACTGGGTCTTGTGATTCATGTTCCCCCTCCTTTTAACCAGGCTAAATTTGTCCAAGGTGGCCTGAGGCTACAGGGCTGAGCCCTGCACAGCTTCTCCTCCCACACTGTGGAGAGTGTTTCATTCTGTATTTTTGTATTGGCAACCTTCCCTTTTACTGACTAGATTCAAATACCAAGAGAACTGCCCCAAATCCCCAGTCCCTAATGAGATCATCTTCCCAGAGCCCCAACCAAATCTGGTCGCCCCTCTCTGACTCCTGCCAGAAGTTGCAGCACTTACAGAGCCTGCCTGACCCCAGCAGTCCTCTGCTGCCCCTGCTTCAGCGACCTGGAGACCAGCAGTGGTTTGGAGCAGCTCTTTTTCCTCTCTCCAGCTCTTATTTACTCCCCAGTGGAATACAGGGATATCCAGACTCCTTTCTCCTCCCTCTCCCTTCCCTGTAAATTCCTTTCCCCGTACCCTGCCCCAGCCTAGCCCACAAAACAAAGCCCTGATGCAGAATTTTTCCAGGAATGCCTTAATGAGCACCATTTTTGACCAGCTGCTGGTTTGTGTTACGTAGGACAGGCACTTACGGCCGGGATGAGCTGAACCACACCTGAGTTTTACAGACCCAGCACAAGGAAAGGAGATCCAGAGGGAGGAAGGATGGCAGCAGGGAGAGATCAGCCTGTTACCCACTGTGGCACTGAGGGCCAGTACTGCTGCTGGCCGAGCTGTAGCCATCAATGAACGAGCATTTGGGGTGTGGTGGCGTGGCTGTGCCCGCCCCTCCAAACCGTGGTGGGTGGTGTAAATGTCCCTTTACGCGCTGAGGCCACAGCCCTGGGGAATTCTGACGCGTGAGTGCTGCAGGGCTGAGCAAGCCTTGAGCTCTGTGACAGATGCTCTGCGCCTGCACGCACGGCAAGGCCAGCACTCAGCAACGCCAGCATCCTCTCTGCGTAGCCCTTGGAGCTGGAGAGTGACTAACACTGTTCCAAGAAAAAGAAGATTCTTTCCGGAATTGCTCTTTGCAGTGATAAAAAGCAAGAAGTGGGGAGCCTGAAGAGTAACATTTCTGGAAACTGCATCGGCCTCGCCACGCCCGTGTCATCCTGCTGTCACCTAGGTTTGTGCCAGACACTGCCTGCTTGTCAGAAACCACCCTGCTGAGGTCAGGGACACCTTTCTCCGAGGCCTAGGGATGTGAAAAGATGATGCAAAATCTGGTTTTGTTCAGCTCCAGTGCTTTATTAATAGCAGTGCTAATGCAGGAAGCCACTGGGCCTTACACCTCTGAGGAAATCAGTGGGACACGCTTGTCTGTGGATGGTCTCAACTCCAAATTTCCCACTTATGGAGTATTTTTTTCATTTAATGTTATTGAAGCAAGGAAAGACCACCAAAATCCCAGGTGCAGGTTTTTATTGGTCTGTGCCAGGAAAACAAACAAAGAATGCTAACACTGCTTTCTCACTCAAGCTTCTCCAAATAATCAGAACAGAAAAATTAGCTAATGAAGTCCAAAGCAAGCTGGGGAGGGAGTGGAGGGAGCTGCTGCACCAAAATGTATACAGAATGGTTCCAGGACAGCACTGCTGGCAGGCAGCAGGAGGGACAGCCCAAGGGAGAGGGGAGATTTTCCATTCAGGGTGCCCTGAAAAAGTAAATATAATGTGGTTCCTTTTCCCTCGCCATGCTCCCAACTCAAACCACAGAGGGGAAGGGAAACTCACCTCACTCATCTTCTGTCCTAGGAGGTGTGGGATCCTCGTGGAGTCCTTGTCCAGGATCATGTGCAACTGTGGCAGGTTGAGTGCTGTCAGCTGCACTCGGTCCAGCAGCTGTCCCACTCAGAGCTGTGCTGGCTGTCCCAGCAGGAGAATCCTCCTTTCTCTTGGGGGCAGACGCCTCCTGATCAGCCAGAGCCCTCTCTGTGCCCCCGTGGATGATCCGATGAGCAGCGTAGGTGTGTTTTCTTTGGGACTGCCTCACTGTGCACAGAAAGAGGTAAGGCTTTTACTTGGAAATGTACAGCAAAGTGTCCTCTGTAGGGGAGAAGGGAGGAATAGCTTTTAGCAATCCTGCAGCTCTGGAAAAGTCTGCCTCAGGAAGAAAAAATCCCTTCTAACGAAATGTCCTTCTAACTTTGGCTGAAAGCGTTCTACTGCCACCTAATAGCAGCAACCAACTTTGCATTTCACTTTGAAGACTGGCCCCCACAGTGGGAAGCACAGCTAAAGCGTTCTCCTTTCCAGCTTTGGGAACAACTGCCCAGCATATATTATCAGGCTTTAAAATAACTTCTCTTTCAGTGTCTGTTAATTGCAGCAAGCCTCTGGAAGAATCCAGCTGAAATCTGCCGTGTCCTGTGCCAGGATTTGACCTGCACTGAGGAACTCTTACTGAGTTCAAAGTAAGACTGGGAGCCACAACTGACACATGAAGTCACCTGCCTACCTTATCACCTCCCCTCAGCTACTGCAGGATTGCCTCCTTTCATCCAAAGTCATTTGTATGTATTTCCAACCCACCTCCTGGGAAATAATTACCCAAGCCTAAGTGTTTGCCCTACAGCTCTCTTTATTGCTCTTCACTAGTCTTTGTTGCCCCTTTCCCTCTTTATTTTAGTCATGGGGACTGAAGCACTGTGTGCCTTATGGAGGCTGTGAGGAGTGATGCAGGACCAAGGGGTGGCTCTCACCCTGTCACTTCCCTACAGAAGTCCAAGACTTATTTTGGCCTGTTCCAACGCTTAGACTGTGAATCTGAAGCACTGGTGTCCTGCATGCTGGCACAGGTTCTGCTGTCCCTGTCTCAGTCACTCAGCGTTACCAACCCACCCTGTTTATGTTTATCCATCTCCCAGGTCCACTTTGTCAGCAATGAATGCAACTGGATCTCACTTGTCTTTGAAAAGCTGACCTTCACCAGCCAGCCCTCATTCCCAGGAGAGGTTTCTCTACCCAAGGCATTTTGGCTTCAATCGTGTTTGCATCAACTGCATCAACTATACTGGGAATAATCCCCTGGAATTGCAGCAGTCCCTTGCTCCATGCACAGTGAATTCCATCTAAAGGACAGCATGCTGAAATTGGTGAGTGACTGTCCTTTTCCAAGCGAGGTTTTTCATACCAGCACAGTGACTTCCACTGAGGCAGGCTTCAGAATCGAGATGCAGAATTTTTACAGGGTGAGCCAGTATTGGATAATCCCTGCTTTTATGCATCAAAATGCAACAAAATGAGGAGGGGAAAAAAAAAATCCCAAACTAGGTAATGGCAAAACAGAAGTGTTTAAGGGGAAGCTAAAGTGTAGGCAAAGAGTGAACCTGCAGGCCTTACAAAAGGCCTGTTCTCTGTTCCACAAGTGGATTTGCTCCTTTGTCAGGCCAGACAACTGTGCTCTTAGATCACTTCCTGATAGTTTCAAGGAAGGTGAATGCTCAACCATGGGCCAGGTTGCTAAAACACAGTTTCATAATGAATAATTTGGCTCACTATAGGGAAGGCTTTAAAAGCCACCACAGAAATGCAATACACTAATGTGTTTGTTTATGAGCTCTAATGCCATTCTTTGATATTATTTCCTTTGGATTTCCATGGAATAGTTAATGACTCTGCTTCCCTGCAAGTATCACTGTGCAGGAGGTTTACAGCAGGGTGTGTTCATCAGAGTGGACATCTGGAAGAATTCAAGTCTCAAGTGAATGGAGCCCCCCCACCCCATGCAGCAATAGCAGAAGAGAGTATGAGCCAGGTCTCTTCTGACATTTGATTTCTGCCATCACAAGAAAATTGTGATAAATTTCTCCTGATCACATTTGAAGGAGCTCTTTTACTTAATTGCCTACTGTTCTATTCCACCAGCATCCACTTTAATTTTTAATTGGGTCTAGCTCTGGTTTCCAGGCAAACTCACTGTAGCTATCACAGATTCTGAGCATCCTTTTCTTCTGTTGTTTAGGAGTGCTTCTGATTGTTCATTAGCTGCTGTTGCATTTAAGCCCAGTACATATTTTGAGCCTTGATGTACATCCTCAGTATGTCCAGAATCCTAAGCCATCTCCAGGTCTTCTTCCTGCTCTCCTTTCTGAGCCAGGCTAAGCTGTGTGTGTTTGTGCCTGAGCTGCAGGCTTCACTGACTACAATTACATCACCTGCTCTGGAAGGCTGGCAGAAGCACTGCTGGAGTGAAGGGAGCTGATTTAAGCTTATGCAGAACTGCCAGCTGCAGAACAGGTCCTGTTGTTGTGGCAATACACAAGCCAGGAAGAAGAAAGTTTGCACAATTCACAGACCACAAAATGCATAGCCAGGGTTTGTGTTTTCATTCACAAAG
Source organism: Regulus satrapa (assembly GCA_013396955.1). NCBI lineage: Eukaryota > Metazoa > Chordata > Aves > Passeriformes > Regulidae > Regulus > Regulus satrapa. Next base: position 26,823 of record VWZN01021798.1, on the reverse strand, counting down.
CAATAAAGGAGGCAATGAACTAAGTGCCTTTGTTCTCAAGGCAGAGAAAGGCACTGTGGCAAGGACCCCTCCGAGCTCTGTTGTGAAGCAATTGCTTTGCTTAGGTCATACTCACTTTCCCAGCTCATATTCACTTTCTGTGGGGGACTGGTTTAGTCGCTGTCTTCCACCTGTGTTGGTCAGTGGAAACACCCCAGCTGGGAGCAGCCACTTATTCATGACATTACTTAATGTAATACACAGGTTTCCAGTGTCTTCCCCTCTCTGTTTTGACAGATGCCATTCCATTTTTGTTAAATGTCCTTTACAACTGCAAGGTTATTTCCTTACAACCTGGTGCCACTACAACTGGCCTTAAAACTTTATCTTTACCTCTTGCTCTCAGCCAACTGGGGAGGAGAGGGAAGCATAGGGAAGTGTACAAACTTCCTTCCATATATTTAAGTAAGGAGCTTGCTAAAGTCTTCTGCAAGAAGACTTTTTAGAAATTGCCATATAATAACACAGTTCACAGCTGTGCTACTTTAATATTTTCACCAGTTTGTTTCTGAACGTGCAATGGGCTGCTTCTTTTAATGCAGTTTTATTGTTGCAGATGCACCAAATTTATCATAGCAAATCAGGTTGGAAGGTACCTCAAGGATTATTTGATCCAACCTTTCTTGGCAAGAGCACAGGCCAGATCTTACAGCAGGTCTGAATTTCAGTCACCATTTAAAAAGACTAAAGCTCATGAGAAACTGGTAAAAAAAGGGTGAAAGAGCTTAGCTTTCTACCTGCAGAGTGCCAAAAAGGAATCTCAGGGAACTGAGACAGCTCTTGGCTGCATCATTCCTTTCAGGAAGCTAGAATAAAGAGAGTGAACGAATTCACAAAGAAAATAAAGTTACTGCACTCCTTACCTCTTTCTCTCATAAAGCTTTTCTCAGCTTCTGGGATCAGGAAATTATAAACCAGCTCTGCTACAATCTCTTCTGACTGTAGACGTGTTCGACTACACGACAGATGCACAATGGTGTTAGTATTTTATTTTTCTCTCCAGACCACCTCTGCAAAACCAGGTCTCCCTTATAGATATCCTCACTCTTTCCAAGGGAGTGTATTGTCATGGCAGCAGCTGTCAGCTTTATCCTACAAACAGGTGACAGTGTGACAATTCCCCTTTGCACTGTCAACGTGTTCCAGTGCACTGGAAAGCAGGATCACCCTACATTCCTTATCCTCAAAGGTACTGAGAAGTTCAGTTCCCTCTGATGGTACATTTAGACACACAGGTGTCACTGAGGATTTGTGTCTTTGTCAATTTGGTTTTTGCTCCATTGCTGAGTTTGCTAAATTCTTCCCTTTTGTGACTCTGCACTTGGCTGGCCCCGTGCTCTTTTCCATGCCAGTGTTTGGTGGCTTCCCACTTGGCTCAGGGGCTGCACGCATTATCTACACTTCATTCCCCCAAGGATTCCAAGGTTCTGCTTGCATTCATCCAGATACAAAATACACAGCTGCTGGACCATAGGAGAGTCACTGTGTCATTGGGATTTTTATGGCTCCATTCCAAAAAAAGAGCATAGAAACTGAACGGGGGGGGTTTGGCAGGTCCTAAAAAGTATTCACTGCTGATGCCCCAGCCAAACACAGACTGTGGTGTTCTCAACAACTTACTTTACTCAAAGTGCCTTGTCAGGCAGCCATCAGTATGAGTGACCTCCATGGAAATTGGCAGTTCCTTAAAGAACAGCCACCCCAGAATGAAAGGCTGTGTATAGCCGTATCTTTTAGGATCTCTTTCAAATGGATTTTCTGTAGTAGTGTAAATAAATGAAAAGATCGGTATGAATGGGTATTGCTTTAGGCAGTTCCCAGATTCACTTAAAGCTCAGTCACAGCCTCGCACTGGTGTGGAGAAATCTAAAAAGAGTGATTCACAGATCACACAAGTGATTTGCAAAGGGAACCTGGCACATGCTGCACGGAAATAAGGCTCTGACAGATTTATGTGTGTGCAGCAGGTAGCAGCCACACTATTGACCACGAGCAGCACTGCTCTGCCCTTCCCATGGCTGGGGTGATGCACAGGGTCAGGCAGGTCTGAACTGCTGTGAACAGCCCCTCACGTGCTGTTTAATCACCTACCGACTTTCCATTTCGTAAGCAATGTCATTGATTTCTACAGCCCTTCTCTGAACCTCTTCCCTGGCTTGCTCCTCAGCCGTCCTCTCCATGCTGCTCAGGATAACGTCTTCCAAGTAGGTGTCAATAGTTCTGTCCTGAACATCCACCACCTAGAACAAAACACCCAGTTACTGTTCCTCTGCCTATTGCTGTGCCAGGAACATAGTGGAAGATGAACAACAGATTTTCTCACAAGACACTTTGTTTCAGGCAGGCCAACCTGAGATTTGTTTTCAGAGATGCTTTCTGTAAAAAATTTATTTTCTAGTAATCCTTTCTGAGAACTGATTGAACGAGTGCAGGTGAAAGAAAACCAAGCCACAGATCCAATTCTGGTGCAGCAGGTGAGTCCTGTGAATGCCATAGCAGTTGCTCCCTCAGTTCTCACGGTCCGCTGAGCAACAACTGCCAAGTAATAATCATGGGTATTGACTTCAGTAAATAAATCAGCTTTCGTTCAAGCAAAGCCTGAAGGAGAAAGTTCCATCAAGACAGTCAAAAACCAAGATAAAATTATTAGTTTCCTTATAATGGTTGTAGAGCTGAGATTCTAGAAATTGGTGTTTTCCTTCTGCTGATATGAAGGGCATAAGCTTATGGCACCTTGGCCTTACCTGCTTACCACTCAGAAATACAGAAAAGATGAGAAGCTAAAATTAAAAATAAAAATTAAAAAAGATGCTGGACCTTTTTGGTATTAACCACCTCCCACAAAGTTTGAAAATTATTGGTTTAGTCAATTAGACTCCCACTCACGTCTTTCACCAGGGAGAAATATACTTCATGCAGTCAAGAGCTAGGAAATAGGAACACAACTATAGAATAATTATGAATTATGGCCATTCAGTATTTTTTTTTCTTTATTTCAAGGTTATTTTATATATTATCATTACTTCAATATAAATGTTGTACCTCTTGTAATTTGCAGTCCACTTAGGCCCGGGGGGGAGGCAAAATCTTTCCAAACCCTTGCTTAAAGGCATCCTTCCTGGAAAAGCACCTAATAATTCTGCTGGGTAGAAAAAGTGCTGACAAAACAGCGTCCCTAGAGATGATCTAGGTACATCTGCTCCCCATAGGTGTTTACTGGAGAAATTTAGAAGCCTACACCCATTCATGACAGGCCTAACAGGACTGTCTGTAGGGTTATTCAGATCATCCTTATTTTAATGGGCATGACCCTCTCAGGAAGGAATCACCCTCTCTTCACTAAGCTTTCCCCCTCGATTTTTAAACTGGCCATCACTCAAGTCAGCGCTGAAGCAGCTCCCATCCATCTGGACCTTCCCACAAGGAGGCAGCTCCCACAAACTGCCTACAGTCCCACCAGTCCCCTCTCTTGCCTGTCTGAAGAGCTCATCCTCCTCCTGCCGCCGGCTCTCCTCCAGCTGCCGCCGGCCGCTCTCCTCTGCTTCCCGCATCCGCCGCTGCCTCTCAGCCAGCAGGATCAAAGCGTGAATCCTCCGTTCTTCCTGCAGCCTCACCAGCTCTTTGGACAGAAAATCAAGCATGTTCCCCAGTGACCTTCCTTCTACGGCGGCCAAGTCTCTTTCCAGCGCTGACAGCTTTCAAAAGAAAAATGCCAAGAAGTGTGTTACAAACCCCAGGAACGTTGTAGCAAGTCCCAGGACTACCACAGGCATGTGAGACAGCTCTACAGCATCCACTCAGACCAGCCACGGGACGGTCCCAGGAGTTTGGCACTCGTCGTGTGTTCCATGCCCTGACTGGTTTCTGCACAGTGCAACCCTGAGTACCTGCAGCTTCAGGCATTGAACCTAAAATTTTACAAGTTACGAACTGCTGACAAATTTAAATTGACAGGAATTATATTGAGTTTGCAGAAGTGCAAATGAGACCACAAAATTCCGGGTAATGGAAAATCAGAAAGTCTGTGACAGGGTTGAGACAAGATTCCAGGTGTTCAGCATTACTGTGCCATTCACTCCTTGTTCCAAGCACATCCTGTTTTTATGGGCTGGGTATGTGTGATTGCACTACAGAAAGAGAGACAAGATCTATGGGGAGTTCATTATCTCCAGAAGGGACTCTGATGCCACAGGCCTTGGCAGGAGGGAATGTCTGGAACTGGCTGGGATGCTGTGTTCTGTTGAAATAAACAGGCAATTACAGAGCAGACCTAAACATAAAAGTTGAAGTGGAGCTGAAATGTCCTAGACAAGTAATAATAAATCAGCTTTCTAATACAGCTGTGCCATTTGCTCAGGCAGTGTTTCAAAGGCAGTGGGACTGTCACTGTTGCACACATCTAGAAGTGACAGCACTTAGCCCACAGGTGTTTCAGATGGAAGACGGTGATGCAGTAGCTGCACCACTCCACAGGGAGGGATAACGTGGAACTGAAGTGCTCCTTTCTCTCCATTGCTCCAGGTGCTGTCTATAAAACTGGTGTGAAATTGAGGAAAACAACTCAGGAACACTCTGGTGTTAGAGTTTTGTTACATATGAATTGAAATTTTTCAACTCCTCATCCTTCACTGTTTTATGTGGAGTTTCCACCCTCTTTAGGCAGGAAGCATTTCTTTTACATTGAAACGGTTAAAAACCTGAAAAAAAAAGCTGTGGCCACCAAACCCTATAGAACTGAGAGTCATCAGTGACTTTCTGAAATAGCCACACACATAGAAAGCTCCTGCACATGCATTCCAGAGAGTTTTGGAGTTCAAAATGTTTGAAAACCTGAGCCTTGGACTGTGAACCTTCAGACAGTAAAAAGAAAAAAAAGTGGGAGTAGAGGAGGCCGATGCCAGCAGAGGGGGATAGTGGCTCTCCACAAAGGAAATTCTGAGATCAGAGGTCAATATTTTTTACCATTTGCTCTCTCTCCTTCTCTATGAATGTCATTATGGTGTTTGAACTGCTTTCTCCTTCACTCTCACCTGGGCTTCCAGAAGAAATGGAGCACTGCAAGTTTCTAATGCCTAAAGCTTTTCTTTTTCTCTTAATTCCTCAGAATTAATTCCTCCTCAGTAGAAATATTCTGTATTCCTGCATTCCACACCTAGGCTTCCTGTGCATGAGGGAGTATCTGGAAATGCTAAATGGTAAGTGATAAAACACAGTCACCTGGTTCATTTTTTAGTGAGATCTAAGGGGAAATTTTGTTGCTGCCCAACCAGCAGGAAACTGTGGTCTGGCTTCACCTCCACCAGGTCAGCTGGCCAGTGGATGCTGTTATTGTAATATGGAAGTTGCCAGATTGCCTCACAGCTAGTCATTGATAAAACAGCAGAGTAGTAAAAACTACAAGAAAACGTGCAGGAATGTGATCGATACTGTTTTCTCTGAAATGTAGTGAACTCTGGACAAAAATCTCTTTATGATCCACTCCTGACCAGCATCTGCCATTTCATTCACTTTGCTCTGGAAGGTTGTAGCACTGTAAGGAAACAGGATGGGAATTTGCAACCCTGGTGCTCGCTAGATTCCTGGCAGAGGATGGAGCCCAACATTTCTTTGCTCTGCATACAGTGGCAGGTATGTCAATGTGTCACCATTGGTTCTAGAAATTTTGAGCAGGATTTAAAAATAAGTTGGCTCTGGCTTCCTTTGTGAGGTTTTCTGTGTGAGGAGGAGCCTTAGAGGGTGCCAAGCTAGAAAAGGGACAGGGAAATAACAGAGCAGTAACAAACACTCAGGAAAACATCTGACAGATGTGAGTGACAAGCACATATTGTGATACCAGGTCATAGTACCAGTCAAATGGATTGAAATGTGGGAAAACTGAGGGTCATCTGACACTGCAGCTCGTTCCGAGCCCTGTAAATATAAATAAATGCTCTGTCTGCAAACAAAGCAAATGCAGCCTGCATAGCAGCTGTGGTCAGGGTGCCTCAGTCTGTTCCTGAGATCCCCCAGAGCCCTGAGAGAGCAATTTTAGCCCCTCAGGCATTCAGTGCTTGGCCCATGCTAGGAGAGCTTTATTGCTATTGGGATGCCTTCTGCGCTGTGGATAATAGAAAACATAAAAAATTAAATGTGAAAGTGTTGTGGTACTGCAAGCACAGAGTGTCTGGTCAGGCCAGAGCTGTGTGAATCAACCTTCCCATCTATGCAAGCAAACCTGGTGCATTTGTGAGTCATGCTGTCGCTGTAAAGACAGTGTCATTTGCTTCTGTGCCTTCAGGAGCAGCTGTTCGTCCTCCTGGAGCGCGTGAGTGGTGCGCAGCTCTCGGATCAGATCCCGGTGCTTCTCCTTCCCTTCAAACATCTTGAAAATAAAGGTAAACAACTGAGCATATTAAATGGAGAATAGAGAGCAACATGCTTTTGCCAGCAGAGTACATCCTTTTTCTCCAAGTTGCAAGGCCAGCTGTTACCAAGACCTAGTTCTCTGTAACAAATTTGGGGTTGCATTTACGCAAACGCTACTAATCTGCTACTTAAAAAAAAAAAAAAAAAAATTATTATTCTGTTTGACTTTACCCAAACTCAAATCACTGGAATGTGGAACAACACCTTTTATGTCAAAAAGGTAATAATCTTCTGCATACCCTGTTATATCTGTCTCAATGTGAAAGCTTTGCAGTGTTTCAACATCTCCAGTCCTCTTATCTTTGAGGGAGCCCAGCCACAGCCCAAAGCCATAAATTGGTGGCGAGGTTGCTGAAACTGCTGCCATCCCTGTTATGGGATTATGTGGCCCAGCCCTCCCTGACACTGTTTTACAACCTTTGCCAACTGTGTTCCAACAGGACTTCCAAGAGCAAAAAAAGATCACTCAATCCTGCTTGTGTCATTCTCCAATTCAGTAATATATTTCTGATTGAGCAGTAGCTGGAAGAAGATTCCTAAAATGGGGGGACATTTCATGCTCTGAAAGTCAACAATCCTTCAGTGACCTCAACCATCCTCCTCACAGACCATCACACAACTGGAGAACACTTGGGAAGTCTATATTCCACCTCAAGCCACTTTCCCAATATCATATTGTTTACTAAAGCTCAGGGTCCTGCATGGGAACACTTCAAAACATGAAATAGTTACTGCAAGAGAGAGTATCAATTGTACTCTCTGTGGACAGGGAAACAAACCTTCAGGACTGGTCTGATCACAAGTGACAGACTTGCTTAAATATAAAGCCCACGAGGCATGGCTGCGGAATTAATTTTTAGTTAGACCCCCTTCTGTTCCACTGAAAGCAGAATGATGTATCCTGCACATCACAGCGGTACCTTCAGCTGCTCCTCATCTGGGGTCCACCAGCTCAGCACCAGTGGAAACCAGAAAGATGGGATGAAACACAAGCTGCCCCGCTGGGATGTGGCAGGTTTCTTGTGCCTGGGACCTTGGCACATGGTCCAGATCTAGTCTAGAATTTGCCATTTGAGTAATTTGGCTGTGAAGAGCCTCACTACCCCTGATTAGTGCAGTAGAAGAAACATTGCAAACGCCCTTTGCAGTCAGCCATTCCCACACCATCATTTTGAAGACTGACATAGAGAGACAGAATACCATGTTCTGAAGAGCCCTGCCTCGAAGCAACCTCTGCAGACAGATCACTGCCAGGTCTATTTCCTCTTCCTCCTGCCAAAACATAACAAATATCCACACAATGCTTAAGTATTTCTTTGGAGACTGGGATTTCTGTAGATTATCTGTCTAACTAATAAACAATCTAACTGATATCCTGTCTTTTCCTGTTTGTTTCTGAATACCATTCTTCTAATTTCTAGGGAAATAATAAAATGTATTTGACGTTTTACAAGGGATGGGGAAGAAAAGTTGTATAATTAGATTCTATTTGAGATTTTAGAGGGTCTTTAGAGATGAGAACCTAATGATAAGGAGATGTTGATGGAGAAAATTACTGTATGCATTTTAAGTACTATTTGTAGCTTGACTGAATCTAAGTTTGCAAAATGTGCATCAGCTACATTAATTTAACAGGTCAAGACACTAAGAGGACAGAATATGTCCAAGGGAGCTATTAACCATAAAAAAAGGATTTTAAGTTAAAAGGGAACATACACAATTTTTCTTTTGATATTTATTCCATGGTGATCTTTATCAGAGTAATTCAGTAAATTTAAGGCTTAGAAAGTGATAGTTTGGAAGTAAAATTAACCACAGTCCATTGTGGTTTGTCTCTGAGAACTTTACTGGCCTTGTGTGATTGATACCAACTTGGAAGAACAATGGAGCATGGTGGGAAAGGGAACAAGACCACAGAAGGTAATAAAAGGGGCTTATTTTAAACAGAGGAAGTAGGTGAAGCTCAGATGGCAGCATTTTTTCTAGGTGAGGAGTTTTCTAGTTTGCAGTTGACAGTAGGAAAAGGAAAAAGTCCGTTGGGTGCCTGGGAAAGATAAAAAGAAATCTTAAAATTGGAAGCATGTTTTTTTTTTAATAAAGAATCTATGAGGTCTGCACTGACATGTGGTATTTAAGAAGTGCTGGAAAAACAGGGAAGAGTGTGGGATGAGAGAAGTTATGTGGGCTTGAATCTTAGTTATCTGTTTTTTCTTAGGTGTTGAAGACTGAGTTTTCCAAACGCAAAAGAAAACATTCCTGCCTTTCCACACCAGCACCCAGGAGGAGCAAAGCAGAACTAGAGAGAGGACTTGTGATTTGGTATGTTCTTCTTCTCTGGAAAGAAGGGATGAATTTCCAGTCCTAGAGAGCTAAACTCTACCACATCACCTGGCTACAGTGTGAAATCCCTTCAGGACAGTTTTGGAGATGGTGATGGCACACATACTGGTAAGCCAAATGCTTGGTGTGATATTAACTAAGATTAGGTTTGAATTTTTATGAGGAGCATTTTTCTGTACTTCTGTTTTTGAATGCTGCAAATGATGCCTTAGCAAGTGTAATCATCAGCTTGTCCATCTGCCTGCTACAGACCAGCAGGAAGGAATGAGGGGAGATGAAAAGCCTATCATGCCCTGCAGAAAAAAAAAAAAAGGAAAAATAAGGATATAGAAGAATCTAGGAGATGTCTGCAAAACTAGAGGAGGCTGGAAGAAGAAAGTCATAAAGCAATGAAGGAATTCAGGGGTGCTCTGTGAGCTTGTTGTGGCTATTAAGTCTATTAGGAATGATTGGGGAAGAGAAGCTGAGGATGCTTGCAGCAGTGCCTCTATTCTCTCCACTTTTCTGGCACAGTTTCTTTCCAAGATCCTCAGTTCCAGTGGGAAACCCTTAGCAGTCAGTACTCGTATGGGTGTGTGGCAGGAAGAGAAGCATTAACAACAGAGAAGAGCCTTGTTTTCACTGCTCCTCACAGCCACCTGGTAGGAGAAACCTTACTTGGATTTGGCAAGGCAGGAGATGCTAGTGCTGCTCTTCAGTGGCTCGAGTGGCCTGATTTTACAGATGGAGCTTCACTGGAGAGCTCCATCTTATGTGTTCACATATAAAGATTCTTGACAATAAACCAAATGTTGATAAAATTCACGAAGATAGAATTCTATTGTATTGGAATTCTTAAAAAAAAACCCCCAACTATAATCTGTAACCGCACTCAAGAATGACTACCAGTGGCAGAAAAATTTTTCTGATTTCTTTACGAGTTACCTCAAAGTGCTTCAAAATCTGCCAAACTGGTAAACCTAAACAGTGTGAACCCACCACTGCAATACAGTATCTAAAGCTTAGAAGTTGGTAAAGCTGTGGAAAGCTCTCCCCAAGGAGATAAGAAATTCTTGTTCCAGTCATCTTAAAATAGACTGCATAAAACACAGAATATCATACTGCACAAAGGAACACAGCAGCAAAGATGATTTAATAGACTTTTTCTCTTCACTTTCATGGTTGTGTGACTCTTAAATTCACAAGTTTAAATGGTAATTCTGTCTGATTCTTAGTACATCATGAAAATGGTTTTAGTAAGAAGACAAAACAGTCCACTGGGGCAAGCAGCTCTTAAGTATGTTACCTTAAGAAAAGAAAGGAAGTTGCAGCTCCCCTAAAAAGTATTTTTTTTCCTACAGCATATCACAGCCCCCATGACACATCATTACTGCTGCTTCAATCTCTGCAGGAGAATCATTATCTGTGAACTGGTGCATGCTCATCAAACACTGCACCCTGCATGATGACAAGAGCTTCACTCCAGAAAATTAATGAAGTGCGTGCCCAGTGCTAAGCAGCCAATGTCTCTCTGACTTCAAGAAGTCTAAACTTAATTGCCTCACTGGATTATGATAGTTCTGTCAGATCTGAAGGCTGGAAGCTACTAAATAATGATGATGATAATAATTAATAATCATAATAATGATGATGATGATGCCTTTTGGTTCCCCAAGAACAAGGGAGTAACATGCCTACTAATTTCTGTTTTTATAAAATAAAGTTTACTTAAGAATTTGGCCAACAGATACTGTAAATTATTTTCAGATCTTTGTCTGCTAGTATCCTTACAGAATAGAGGTTAAGAGAGTCTTAAGAAATAATGATGGCTATTTTTAACATGGATGCACACAAAAAAGAGAAAGCTCTCTTCTTTCATTCCCTGAGCATTCCTTTAACAACTGTGTAGGAAACAGGGGGAAAAGTGCTAAAACCAGCTCACTTACAATTGATGGTTTTTCCAGGATGAGAGTGGGTGGCTTAGGAACAGGGCTTTCTACTTTTTCACAGACAGGGGGAGGCTTCTTTGGCTCCCTGAGTTTATTCTTCTTCTCCAGTAGTGCCTGGAAAAGATATCCAATTTAATAAGAACATGGGTAGACAGAACAACATAACAAGGCCAGTGCTCCAGGTGCTGACTGTTGCTGACCATACTGACTACAGGGAGCTGAAAGCTTTGCAGGCTTGTGGCTTCTATTTCTTATTGCACAGCAACTGAAAAACTGAGTATGGTCAGTAGATGAGGCTATTGGTTGGTCAGAAGACACTGATGGGAATGTCAAAATCATATGTAAGAAGGAAGTAGGACTTATTTTACTGTATTTACTAATAAGTCATCAGCACTTGTGAGTCACCTAAAATTAATCTAAAATGGGTATGAACTTCATCTCTAATTCTAAAATAATTAATTTATAAGAATGCTGTAACTCTTTGCCTTTAACGCTAGGTAAAGCTTGTTACTGTGGTTTAGAAATGTTATGCAGTCAGGAGATTTTATGAAGGGGTCACTTGAAGAGAGCGCTGTCACTGTTCTGTGACAGTGAAATGTCTTTGTATGATAGGCTAGTACTGCACAAGGTTGAAACAAATGACCCCTCCCGAGCAAAATATGTTCTGGAACTCTGCTCTGTTCAACTCCCACTGCCCAGCAACTGTACAGGTGGGCTGGGGGCAAAAGAGAAACTGTCTTGTCCAAAAATTTCCTTCTAGCAAGAAAATGCAGAAGCCCATTAAATGTGTGTTTATCTCGCTTGCAGCTGATTGGTGGCAAATGCCACACTTTGTCAGCAGACTGGAGTGCCACCACAGCTTCAGCTTTTTCAAGGCATTTTGAAAAAATGTCTTTAAACTGTTTAGAAAGCCCAAGTCCTGCCAATTTCCCACTGCCAATCCATTAGAACTAGATACTCAGGAAAGCATTTCTGACTGCATGACAATGCTTGCCTGCTGCAGGACATCACACTTTGGCTTGCAAAGAAAGGGAAGGGAGTATATCCATTTAAAGTTCCTTCCAAACTATAATCCTACTACTGAATGGGTTGGATCTTTACTCTTTACTATTGAAAGATCATATTCCAGCAAGGGAAAGTGTGTCTTTTCTTTCTCTCTCTCTCTCTCTCTCTTTCAAATGTTCAAATGCAGTATTTCACTAGGGAGGGAAATCAAAAGAAAAAACTTTAGAAAAAAGTTCAATGCTGGATTTATCTCTCTGGTAACAGAAAACTGATTTGCACAGAATTTAATTTTGAAATTAATTAAGTTTTGAAACTCCAGTAGTCGTTGCACAAAAACCCTTCTTGCATGTAGCATCTGAGCTTTCAGGTGAGGATAATGAATCGCTCCAGAAAAGGAGAGAGGTTTCTAGGTGGAGGGGATAAAATACTTTATTATTGAAAGCTTCTTAAATGGTCAGCATTAATTATGTAAGAATCAGAGCCTATAAACTGCTTTTCAGCCATGTGAAATGGCTATAGCTCAAAAATGTTGAGATATTTTTGAACTGTGTTTTGTACATGAAGACCTCAGAGTTCTCTAGCATGAAGATTATAACAGTGATTTATAATAAATAATGATTTATAAGGAGATTTGCATGGCAGGGCAAGGGAAGCAGAAAGAAAAAGCTGCTGTAATTGTGACTCTTGAAAACAATGGCTACTATGTTTATTAGTACAATCTCGCATTCATAAGAATTTTTCTACTAAAACTGTGTCCTCCAAAAATGTTTCCTGCTACACAGAGTAACAAAATATAACCAGACTAACAACTTTTAAAGATGGAAAAATCTATGCTTAATTTGGACAAGAGAATTTGAGATATACTGAAGTTCTTAGAAGTGGCTTTATGTTTTCATGTCAGCACTATCTAGTGATTGCTTGGCTATATTTGCTAAGTAAAAAAAAAAATGCTCACCAGTTCCTTTCTCTAATCTGATGCTTGAAATTATTTTAAGATTTTAGCATAAGAAAAGAAAAAGAAATTAGAGGGGTTTGGCCTTAACTGGTTCTGCCTAACTTAACAAGTTCTCATTTTTGGAAACAGGGATACCAGGACTCAAGAACCACTACAAAAATACTTGATTTTAAAAGATAAAAGTGCTAAATTTCTGAGCAACATACACCAAATGCTACTGTCCAATATCATACTCCAATTTTCCTGACACAGACTACATTCCTTTATTCAGGTAATAGGTTCAGAGTCAAGGTAGGATCTGACTGAATTGGACAGTGAAAGAACACAAGTCATCTCTTTTCCATTCTCCTGGCAAATGAACAGCAAATGGGACTCATGCTCTTTACCACAGACCTTGGCTCCTCAGCCAGCTTCTGAGAAAAGCAGAGCTCTTGACAGGGTAATGGCTTAAGAAGCAACTCTCCATCTAAAGAAACTCAATCCATTCTTTAGATTCCCTCCTTATCTCTTCTGTGATCCCCTCCATTCCACAAGACCCTAGGTATATTTGACTTTTGTGTATAGCACAAAGTATACAGTCATGGTTCTCTTTCTTCCTTTTTGCTCACAAATGGTAATTGTGGGATTACACAATCACAAAATCAGTAAGGTTGGAAAAGATCTCTGAGATCATTGAGTCCAACCTATGACTGAACACCACCATGGCAACCAGACCATGGTCTTTTTTTCCATGTGCAATCTTTCTTTAAACACCTCCAGGGACCGTGACTCCACCACCTCCCTGAGGAGCCCATTCCAATCAGTGAAGAAATTCCTCCTTATCCCAGTCTAAACCTCCCGTGGTGCAGTTTAAGACTGTGCCCTGTGTCCTGTCACTGCTGCCAGGGAGAAGAGGCCAAGCTGCACCTGGCCACAGCCTCCTTTCAGGTGGGACCATGGAGGGCAGGCTGCTGAGCACTGCAGCACGGCTGCTGCAGGCGCTGATCAAGGCTGACACGAAAGCTCTCATTGCCTGGCTGAGCATGAGCCAACTAACACTGTGTAGAAATCTGTTCTTCAAGAAAGAACTGCTTAAACAGCCTTTCCTATGCTTTGAAGCTGGCAAAGATTTTCTCCAGAGACGTTCTTGGCCCCTCTACTTCTCCACCTCTTTCCAGCAACCGGATAAAAGGCAAACAGACATGGTGAGAATTGCACTTAATGCTGGGGTGAGAAGTTTCTGGTTCTGACCTCATCTTCATCCAACGCTTTGAAAACCTGACACTTCATCCCTTTTGAGTCACCACAGCATAGAGGGTCTGCCTAAAGTCAGGTATTGCTCTGCACTGGGATGGCTTCTAGCACCTGCTCCACTCCTTGGTATATTCACTTCCCTGCAGTAGTTCTCTGTATTGGTGTGTCATGTCTTTGATGCCTTGGATTTTCATACTGGGCTGTCTATATAATGGCTCACTTACATTCCTAAAAGCACTGCTGTCTCTGCTGGCTAGGAACTATCTTTCTTTGTCATTTTAATGATCTGGCTTTAGAAGATAAAGATTTTGGTTTTTACTGTAAATTTTGGGTCACTCCTGTTTCTGCAATGTTCTCTTATTTTAGAGAATTATTCAAAGACTACTGAGTGTACATAATACTTCTGCAAAAGGTTTCAGGATGGTCCTAAAAAAAGTCTGCTTCTAAAATCACTTCTTTTTGACTTAGTTTCATGTGTGAAAGGAGCAGTTCTCATTCTTAGGAGAACATAGATCCTTTTTGTAGTTGCTTGGATTATTGCTTATCCCTTCTAAAAAGTTTTAAGCTTAAGAATAAACTCAGTATGGCAAACAAAAAGAAATAAAATGAGGAGAACTCATCCATCTTTCCTCATGTTTGGCCAGAGAAGCAAGCCTTGGAAACTTCCTTTATTGAAAGTAATGACTTCTGAGGCCAATATATAGCATTCCTCCTATATTTGTCCAGATAACCCAGGAAAAAATTTAAAAACTCATTGTAAAGCTAGATCTCCATGTACTCAGAATTTTCTAGGATTCCACTTTATTTCTAGGATTATGGGAGAGAATTTAAAGCTTAAGTGTGCTAGGAGAGCACTACAATAAAGCTTTAGAATAGAAAACTGATCTGGCTACTCAGCTATAGAAATAAGGCAAAGCAACACAGTGCCCTTGTAAGATGATCCCAAATTACCTGCTTTAAACTTCTTTTCTACTGTGTGTGATGGGAGGCACAATTGGGACTGCTTATTCCAAGTGGCCTCCTCTCAGGGAGGATTCTCCTGAATTCTATTAATTCCAGTACTCTGTATGCCTTACTGCTCTGTTTTCGACAGCTCCAGCAGCATTTGAGCTGGACCTGTCAGCAAGGCTCTGCTAAACCAGAACATGCCACAGCCATCAAACTTCAGAAGCCAAAGCCTCTGATGGGAGAAGTGCCCAGGAACAGAACCACAGAGCTCAAGAGCTAATTAGGGCAGTCATTTCTTGATTCTCTGAACAGAAAGTTTGTTTCAATCTAACAGGGGCTGAAGCAGTCTGGGTGTTTCACAGTGTCAGTACTTTTTGCCTGTCTGGACCAACCAGTCTGGTGTCTATTTCTGTATATCTAAAAGGAGCAGTTAGATTTTGCATGATGGATTTATTTTATCATTTTTGCCTGCAAGGTTTGTGATTTTAAAAGAATATACATTTGACATTTTTGTGGTGGGGAAATGAGTATTCCTTATGTTAGCCTCTCTGTTGCTATAAATCAATGCAGACCAAGTGATCTACGCTGATTTAGGAAAGAAAATGTGCAGAATTATCTGCTTTTTTTCTGCATTCCATCTTCCTTTGTCTACCAGTTTTTCTTTGAAGAGACATTACTATGTGAGCAGCCAGTGTTTGGCTGCTCACACTCCTTCTCTGTTCCTACAGTTTGAACACTTCACCACAGTCTTTTAAACCCTGAGGAGTATTTTAAACAAACAGAATACAATTGCTGTAACTGGAATTCAGCTCCAAAAGCATGGACTAACATTCTGCTGACAATGAGAACCATGTTATGATGCAGATTACTCAATTTCTTCTTGAATTTTATACAAACCCACCCAAACTCAAACCTCTTCAACACTTCTTTGTTTTTAAAAGACTCTGAACAAGAGTTTTGTCCTTACTCTTGGACAATTCCTGTAGCACTCAAGATTTTCTTGGAAAATTTTCTTTCTGGATAATAATGAGTTGCAATATTTCATCTTTATAGAATCCAGCAGAATTTAAATTTGATAATATGACTGATTTTTCAGAGTAAGATTTCAGTTTAAAATTCAGCAACAGAAGGTTACTGTCTGCTTTTAAATTATTATTGCATTACACTAAACTAAAAAATCTATACATACAGATATACATACACATATATATACAAATGTAAGTTAAACTTGCCAAGCTTTACAAATTAGAGTCACTATTTTCCAAAGATACAGCAGCCAGCCAAGAATATTCCTGATTTTATGTGAAGGTAACCCACAAGAGCATCACAAGAAGTGTACTAAAAAATACATGTAATTTATAAATATTGTGACTGCAGATGCAAATGAGGCACTTCTTTCCTTGGTGTCTAACTGCATATATGGACACCTTATCTGCATGAACAGTTGTGATAAATTAAGATATGTAAAATGCTATTAGCATGTTTTCAAATTAGCTGCTCTTTCTTAGGGAACAAGAGTGATATGCATCCACATGTGGACCTGTTCTTATGAGTGGGTCATTTTAATGATGCTTTGCTGCAGATGTTTTTAAAATATGTACTTAAAATGTACTTTTAAAATAATGTACACAATTTTTAGAATATGAATCCAGATTCGCTTTCTTTGATTATTGGAAGCTTGACAGTGTAGCCAGTAGTGTATTAAAAAATGGAGCAACAAGAATGAGAACAGGGTGAGAATTTCAAACTGACATAATATGTTCCAATCCAAACATCTGTAGGAAGACAGATTTGTTTGTGCTTGCTTTCTACAGGATTGGAGCAGAAGCAGGAGTGAGAGTACTGATGGGCTGAGTATCAGAGCAGCGCTGGTCAAGCCTACGACAGTCTGCATGTCTGAGCCATTCTGTCCTAGGAACTGTTTTACAGAAGAAGAATTCAGCACAGGAAATTGGGAAGAAGCTTAGACATCTTTCCAATTGCATTTATGAGCAGTTCAAATCTAAGGGGAACTAACATTCTGCTGGATGCAGCTTCATACCTGGTGTACTTGTGCCAGGACTGTCTCTAGTCTTCCTGACCTTTTAATATAGCCAGTCTTAGTGACAGTGCATTTAGGTTTTGGAGCTTTAATCTTGAGCTGGGAGTCAGAATGCTGGACAGATTTTTCCAGTTCACACAATCCTAAGATTATAAGAAGAAGAAAGATCATAATACAGACAAGGATTTTAATACAAACAGTGATTAAGTAGTGGAGTGATTGGGGGGAGAAACTTGAATTTTGTTAATATCTCAAGTAAGTATCTCCCACAACTAAGTCTTCCAAAATGCCTTACCTACAAATGTGTTAAGATAGAAGTTTTTTGCTGCATAGTAGTCAGAACTGTTGTCTGGGAAAAAACCAATTCGAGACAAAGGAGCGTATGTTTGTGATGAAAAGTCATTATACTCTTTGATGATATCTCGTCTCTCCAGCTTTCCCATCCAGTTCTTCCTCTTAGCTATCAGTTTCCTGAGCACTGAAAAGGAAATACGGATGTGAGACACTTCACACAAAGAGTTCTATAAAAGCCATATCGTTGTAAATTCACAAGAGCTTTTGCTACATAAAATAAAAACATGACAGACCAAATGCTGGCCACACACATCGATACTGTCAATGCAACCTATTTCATTTTGAATAGATGGTAACCTCGAGAAAACAGAGAGGGGTTGTCTGAAAACTGTCTCATACTCCTCTCTTCCTGTCTTTCAGACTTACTCAGTGCACAGTCACGCTGAATCTTTCTTATTTTCTCTTCTTTAGCCTTCTGATGATTTTGCCAGTGGTTGTACAAGCGCGTGGCATCCAGCTCGTTCTGATTCTCCTCTCGCTTCTGCAGCAGCTTCTTAAAGACTTCCAGCTGAACCTTCTGCAACCTGCAAGGAAAGAAAAGGTCAGGCAGTGTTGAGTGTACTCTGCAGTGCTCTGTGCAATGCTGTCACCATCAAATCCTACACACCTTTGCAAATAGGTCATATTGCATATCTCATATTCAGTCTTCCATTTTAAAAAGGGAGTTAAGCATTGGTAAAATCTATTGTGGTAGCAGACCTGGAGATTATATTTAAGAAAAACATCCCTTCCCAAAATCAGGGTATTTTCACAGGAATAGAAGGTTTGTTGTACCCTTCAGCCAATCCCTAAACTTCCTTGCTCCTCCTCTATTCAACCAATAATTAAAAGAAATAAAAGAGCATAATTAGACTCCTACCTATCTATTTCCTCTTCTCTATAGGCCCACTCCTTCCTTTCCATAGCCTCCATCATCTTCAGCCTCTTGGTGACATTGGAGGGGCTGTCCAAGGGGGGCAGAGCTGCTTCCCAAGCGCGCTTTTCCCGGATGCGGTCAATGAGCTCCATCTCAGCTTGCCCTGCTGGCAGTCCCCGACCTTAGAGGGACAAGAAGCATTCACTCTTGGGGACACTGGAAAATCCTACAAGCAGCCACCGCCAAAATGTATGAGAGTGTTGCACGGGCACAGGCCCAGGTGTTAAACACAAGCCAGAAGGAAATACTTCTAAAAGCCAGTGAGATTTTACAGGACGAGGCATGGCAGGACCTGCACTTGCTACAGTTCAGTGCACATTAACAGCAGCACTTCATTCTTCTACTGCAGGCTGCAAAGGGAGAAAAGCTTTTCTGGGAAAATACTTTCTGAGAATGAGCACTTTCTTCGGCGGGTGCAGGGTCCATCACTGACACAGGTGAGACACTGGGAGATGAGGATCACAGGTATATTCTGGGGCAGCAGGAATATTATCCTCATACTGTTTTTATTAAACAATGTTCAACTCAGAGCAGGTGAAAACAGTAGGAAAATGGAAAATCTGCTCCTAGTTCACATCTGTGAAACAGGACCATTTCATATAGAATGGTCTTCAAAACCCTTCAGGAAATGCCTTCGAACAGCACCCTTAAGTAGGGAAATATCATGCTTATTTTAGAAACAGATAAAACAATTGCCCCAAATGCACACAAAAAAGGACTGCCAAAGCTGGCAATAGACTTGAACCTTGACATTGAAAAGAAAAAAACTTCCTGCTAAAGAGGTGACATGGTTATTATAATTTATCTTCACAACTCACCCCAAGTGAGTGTAGCAAGTGTCAGAATTTCAGGGACTGAGCCACTGCGAACTATATATTCAGGGGAATAGGGATCTGTCTGTGCTTCACCATCCCTGTAATCTGTCTGTGTCCCCAGAGTTCGGAACATGAGGCCCAAGACCTGGCTGTCTCCTGCAGCTGACTCGACATGTGGCTCTGTCCTAAAACGAGGTGCAAGATGGAAGAAGATTGGTCACGTTCCTTAAAAAAGCCTCCAAGCAAACAAACCAGAAACATGTCAGTCAAAGGTGAGATTCTTAAATGTGTTTTGGTTTATCTTAACATTACCCCCACTGATGTTACCCCCATTATCTTTAGTAAAAGCAGACTGAGTCTGAAACATCTTCCTTAAGTAAATCCAGAAATCTTTTGGTTTCAGCTCATATGATTATTACATACAAATCTTCTCTATGTATCCATTCTAAAGCATTGCATTTAATGGACACAAAATCATTGAAGTAACATGAAGTAGGATGGCTTCAGTTTAGTTTCCATGTTTCTCTTTCCAACAATTCCAGAATAGAAATTTAATTCTGATATAAGCATGTGCCATTTCCACTGACTCTACTGGGAACTGAATTTTATTACGTGACCCCAAAATTTGATACTCACTGAAAACCACATTAAACTACATCACGGATGCTCTACATCTCTGAGCAGCATTGCATCTATCACAGAGATTGTAATAAAATATCAGAAGATTTTCCAACAATATTGCTCTACTAGAGAATCTTCTTTGCAATGGTACCTCTTGTAGAAATAAGAGACACCTGGCTTTCAAGTTTCAAGCCTCACAGTCTTTACACTCTAAAGGCACATCCTTTATTCACAAAGCACTACTTATATACAGCAAGGAAATTCTGAAACAGTCCATCACCTGTTTGCTCTAGAATTCTCAGGGATGAGTACAGCACCTTCTCGCCTCTTAACAAGCTTTTCCTGGTGGTTCACTAGGAAAAATAGTGGTCACCAGCTAAATAGTTTCCTGATTCTTTTTCTGGTGAGATGTTACCAATGGGTAATTTTCCACAAGTCACTACTTACTCTGTTTCTGCATACGAAACAGCTTCTGGAGTACCTGCTGAAGGCAGCTTAGAAGAGCTGGGAGGTCTGGAAAGAGAGAATGAAAGTAAGACAACAAGGATGAGCCTAAAAGATCATTATGGTTCAGAAAAAACGCAGTCCACTAAACTCAGTGGAGTTAATACTGATTTTCCACAACTGTGGTTCTGCTAGTTGCAGGTTTAAGAATTGTGCCTAAATATTAAAGAACTCCTTCATAGCTAAGGAGGACCAGTAGGACTGAGTGTAATTCTTAAGTCAAAGCAGAAAGGGGAGGTGCAAAACAAGACAATTATTAAAGTTAGTTTTGAGAGTGTTCCCCACATTTTGTGTGTTTCACTAATTAGCTTAATCTTATTAAATGCAGCAATTTTTTTTTATATTTAAAGTGGACATAGTGGCCAACAGCTGCTGAGTAAAATAGTAAATGCAGTTCAGAGTGTATGTGACTAAGTCAAGAGTATTCATATGGTAGCTGTTGGTTCAGATCTTGAGTCCACTGTTGACCTGCAGTGTCTTTCTGGAAGAAGCAGAGCAGTCCTGCAGTAGGGGACATGGATGAAAAATTAAATCAAGGCTTCCCTTTGCTCCCCTTCTGCTCCTGGCAGAAACTGGGAATTAAAAGGTTCCTTTTAAAGAAAATATCTTTCTGGGGGTGTGGAGAACACTGGTTTTGTAAATATCTTCTTCCTTTGCACAGGATCATCTACAGCCCAAAGCTTTCTTATTAAGTACAGAATATCTGATATGTTTGCTTATGTGGTAACTTGTAACTGAAAATTCTGTCATAGTGTGAATTTTAAAGGCCTTGTGTTTTAAGATCTGGTTACTATTAACATTTTCCATATCACTGATCAAAGAACTGAGAGAAAATACAGAAAAAAAAATGCTCTGGCCTTTACTTAGGTGCTCTTTAAACTGCACAGAAACAAGCTGAACCCTGTTTCAAATCAGTTTGCTCCTTACCGTGCAAAATATTTGTAGCGATTCCTTCCATCAACTTCAGGATCTTTATACACAATCTGAGGTATCTGAAGAGAAGACTGACCTCTGAAAGCCAAAATACAGGCTATCATTTAGGAAGTACATTCAGAGCAGTTATCTTTTGCCCTTATGCCTTTTTTTTCTCTCTCTCCCCTCTGGTTGCACTCTCCAACATGCACACTACAAATTCCCTCCAAGCCTCACACTTACACAAACAATTATATCTTGGTTTTTTTTCATACTTACCTATGTAGCAAAACAGTTGGACACTTTATGTATATCTCCCACTATGTGTGGTCAAGAAATGGTCTTTGCTGCCTTTATTAAAACTTTCTTATGAGCTTGTTAAAAATGGACTAACCACCTGTGTAAAGGAAACTACTTTTATGGGAAGTGGGGGCAGGAAGCTTATTATCTTAAGAGTGACACACTTTCCAAATATGTGTAAAGACACAAAGCAAAGGAGAAGACACTTTTTACCTTTGAAAAGTAGATAAAAGAGATTTTGAGCAAATGTGTAAAATTTAGAATCAGCAATTTCAATTTCAGTTCTCCAGTAAAGGAGAAAAATTAGGACAATCGTGGGAATGTTTTAAAATCTATGCTGGAACAACCATAAGTTTTGCAAGAACACTTCATTTTTTTTTCCCCCCATTTTGAATTTAAATTAGGCAGACTGTTTAAAATTTTCACTATAACATCTTGAAGAGTTTTCTTTAAGGCTTTGGAAGATCATGTGGAAAACCTCATTAAGGCAGTCAGTGAGATAATGGGTAGAACTGAGAAATTTGAAAGCTATTCATCAAGGCTGCTATTTCATTTCACAACTGCTTTATATTCCAGTCTTCCTCTTTTCAACCTGCAGAGTTGTCAACGACAAAAAATAGAAGTTCTTCCCCAAGAAGCTGTGGATCCCCCATCCCTGGAAGTGCTTGAGACCAGGTTGGATGGAGTTCTGAGTGAAAGGTATCCCTGCCAAAGGCAAGGGGATTGGAAGGAACTATGTGATCCTTAAGGTCCCTTCCACCCCAGCCACTCTATGATTCTATGATGATTTTATTTCTTTGAACTATGTATATGCCAAGTCCTGAAGGCCAGGTTTTCTACAAGACCATTTTTGTACGAATTCTGACCTCAAGATGTATGTGGCTTGTGGGTACTGGGGTTGGTTGCTGACTCCTAATTTTAATACAAAGGTGTTTTTACAGAGATACAATTAACAATACGTAACACTGCTTGACAGCTGAGATCAAAACAGAAGATTACATGCTGAGATCAGTTGTCTTCCAAGCCCTCATCTAATTCCTGCAAACTGTGCTGTGGAATCTGGGGAGGCACAGTATGGCTACCTGCCACAGGAAAGCGTCCAGCGAGGTGCTTCATTAACCTCCCCTGACACACAATTTACTGCCAAGGTAAGTTTAAAGTCATCTCTTCCCAAGGCTTTCAGTCACATCACATTAGAAAAGAGAAGGGAATATTTTGAGATGCAATGGCGTAACCTGATACACTTGCTCAGCACTAATCAACCTATTATTGTGAAGTTGTGTTTGTAATTCAAATGAGTTAATTGAGCTGATGGCTAGTTCCCCTAGCTGACTCTTTACATATCAGACTGTTGCTCCATCCAGATGGATTTGTGTTTCATTCAGCACAGGTGGGCACTTATTCTTATGATCTAACTTTATTAGCATAAACCGTTCATCCTGTTACGGTATAGTTACAGGCACAATGGGAACCCAGGGAAATAGCCCTTTTTATTCCACAGATCCTGCCTCTTGCATGTCCTTGACTTCTATCTGCTGACTTTGCTGAAATAAATGAGCATTTATTCCCAGTAACCTTGCAGAGGCAATGCAACTACTGAGAAGACAGCTGGGAAATATTCTGTCTTCCGTATCCACAGCACTGTCAATCAGTGCAGGTTGAAACAGAGAGGATGTATTTCTCATTTTCTGTTAATTGCAAGACATTTTGCAAAATACCTGTTGTTGAAATGCAAATCAATTTTAAAGCAGCACGGGTGTCAAGTTGTTAGAGAACAGCAGGCTAAAGATAAGAAGCCACTGAGGTGTTCATGTGATGGGGACAGTTTGAAACACTGAAAATAGTACTAAGAAAAAAATACTCCAAATTTTGTTTATTATTATTATTATGTAAATGAGAAGACTATGCCTTTGAAACTGAACAAAAACAGGTGCAAAATCCACTGTACCACTCTTGAGCATCCTAGATTATTGTCTGCCATGTGGTAGAACTCAGTTACCAGCAACCCCAGAGCAAGCTCCATCTGAAAAGCCCATGGTCTAAAGTTAGCTGCTTAAAGCAGAAAGAACCTTTGAAAACAAAAACCTAGGCTGACGCCTGCAGTCTTGAATACAGCTACAAGAGGACTTCAAAAACCTGTGGTGTGGCAAAACACATAAACCTTTTTTTTAGTATCTGCTGAATGAGAACCCAAATTGTGACACTGGGAGAAAAGCTCAGCTAAGAAACCCCTGCATTAAAAAGGTGGTGCCCCAGAACAGGCCCCAAGGACCCTGGAAGGTGCAGCAAAAGCAACCTAACCAGCTGCAATTGCACGGGACTAAAATCAAAGAGCTCCCACTGAAGTAACACACATGAGTCACTGAAGTCTTCATAACTCATCTCATCTGTAAGAGATTGAAATAACTCTTTTCTTCTTTTAGTAACTTCTTTTTCACGGCAACCGCTGCAAAGCAGATAGCACAGGGATGAAGGAATGTGCAACATCCACCCTGTAAGAAACAGATGGGTAACCATACTCCACAACAGCTGCAGTCTCTTAATTTCAAGGGAAATATAAGTAGGAGCAAATTGCAGTCATCTCCACTTCAGCGTGCGTGGCTTTTTGTTGGTTTTGTTTGTATGTTCATTTTAAACTGTCCAACCATAGAACACTTACACAGCAAGCTGCTGAAGAGCCTCCAGGCGCTGCTGAGCCCTCCATCTTCGACCAATACATGCAGGCAAGGGATCTTTGCCCTCGAAGCACAAACTGCAGGCTGGGAAATGAATCAGTCCAGTAGCCATGCTTCAGAATATTGGTGCCTTCACCTAGCATTTGTGTGGACACAAAGAAGAGAGGCTGCAATTTAGCCACTTGAAACAGCACTAAAGGGATCCGTATTCCAGCCTGATTTACAGGACTGCACATTTGGGATGGAGAGAGAAGGCAGCATACGTATGCTAATGATGTCAGCTAGTTAGATGGCTCTTCTCAAGATGTGGAGCATACCAGACTAGCAGCAGATGCACAGATTTGTCTTTTGGCTGTTTTCCAGTGCTAAACTTATACTGAAAACCAAAAGGTCTAACGGTTTGTTACATAAAGAAGTTAGTGTGCAGTAACTGTGAATGTGCAGCAATGTGAACTTCTAGCACATTACCCCATGTAACTCCCTCCTATTTCTAGTGCTCTAGAAATTAAGTAACATATCCTACTTGCAGGGTAAAGTTACATTATTTTATACTGGAACAATTTTAGCATTTGTTAAAAATAACTCAAAGGGAGATAGCATACAAAAATGATCACATTAAACATCTACACCCTTCCTTTTAATTATTAATTTCCCTGGGCAGATATGCCTTAAATTGCTAAATTTATGGTTGCAAATAAACCTTTGCAATCATAAGTGAGGTAGCTCTATCAGCTTGAGCTTCTGTAAAGACTGAAATCAGAATAGAGTTGTGAACTGCCCCTTTGATTTCAGCAGGTGCCAACTCAAATGCATACAGGTGACATTTCAAGTACTCACCAGAATGTAAGACAGTGTCAATTGATGAAGATCTAGGCACCCTACCATGAGTAGCTGCTTGCTGTGCATGAAATTGCATTTTTGTTCCATTTCTCTTCAAAAGGAGTTCAATTTTTGAGAGTTTGTAATACCCTATGAACTAACAGTATCACAACCTCTGTCCATCCCAATTTGTGAAGCTACAGATTAAGAATTCAAGGATGTAGGGTTTTGAATTGCCCATTATGCATTTGCTGATTGATTCTAAAACATGTTTTATGCAAGAGTCTGCCACCACCCATCTGCACCATTACACCTGTGACATGACAACTTCAGTGACAGGATGCCTGCTTACTTCATTTGCCCTGAACTCTTACCCCAGCCAGGCTGTTGCAAGGATCTCAGTGATGACAGGCAGTGTCCCCCAGCTCTGTGTGCATGTTTCTTCATGGAGAGGCAGACAAATATTTTTTTTTAATTTCCATGTAGATACAAGAAATATTCTGAGATAATGGAATAAGAGATATCCAGCAACACTCTTCAAAAAACTGCTCCTTGACTTCATCGCTGGAAAGCTGCTCAGGGCTTTTCTCCTTGCTGTACAGCAATGAAGTCTGAGCTCAGAATACCTGCCTTGCAGCCTCAGTCACATGCATAGCTTCGGGGGACTCTGTTTAAA
The DNA here is from genome assembly GCA_013396955.1 of Regulus satrapa. Classification (NCBI taxonomy): domain Eukaryota; kingdom Metazoa; phylum Chordata; class Aves; order Passeriformes; family Regulidae; genus Regulus; species Regulus satrapa. The sequence continues at coordinate 1,337 of VWZN01021798.1, read as the reverse complement.
ATCCGCCTCATTGTGCACTTGCACCAAGTGTGTTTTCCTCTGTCATTCCACCTGTATGCATCCCGTGCAGCTATCAATCACTGCTGTCTGAAGGTGTGACTGCAACGCCCACAGACACACCCCAGCTGGTTTTAAACTGCCAAGGGGAATACTGACAGCAGGGCAGCAAATGCAGGAGGAAGCTAAGCAGGGGCTGACTAGGTAAGGATTAGCTAGGAAGTTAAACTCTGCTAGTTCTGTATGAAGAATCAGTATGGATTTGCAGTCTTTATTGGCTGCTTAGACGTTGCTAGATGTTTCATTTTAGTCTAAGTAGGCGACATTGATCCGTAGTGTAAGTATATCCCAAGGTAAGAAAGGAACTGTGTGAAATTACAGCTCTGCTTGAACAACAGCCCAGCAGCTGCCCACTTCTTTTATTAGATCTAAGGAACATATATACAAGCTATAGTTAACAGCATTTGGAGATAGTCTATTAAAAATATTGATACACAGTTTAGGAAATTACTCAGAACACGAAGCTGGGTATTTCTAGGTTGCTGTTACAGAGTCATCAGAGGCAATCATGGCTACTCCCTGTGTTGTCTTGTTTAGGATAAAACTTCTTTCTCTGTTTTGCATTTCATTGTTCTAAGGGAGCAGCTTAGGACTGAGACAGTTCCTACCCATGTGTATGCAGAAAAAGACAAGGTGAACACGTGAGCTGTCTTGGGCCAACACCTACCACTCTATCACCAAGCTGAGCGTGGACGTTTGACTTTGGAGAGTCCTTCCCACTTCACAGTGTGTACAGAGGGTCTGAAAGACAAGTGAACAAATGGAACTAGTTACATATTTGAGGAATCAGCACAAATCATCAGGCTCCACTTCCCTCTTCAAAAGTCTGTCGATAGGAGAGTACAAAACAGACTAGGAAGAAATAACTGTAATATATGTCGCTGTATCAAACAGATGTCACCATCATGCAAATGAGCCTCAGAGCTGAAATCCTACTCTTCTGTGGAAGATACAGGTGAAAAATATAGTAAAAAAATCAGCTTTCTTTGGAGGCACTGTCAACTTAAACAGAAAACGTGATGACATGAAACATTAAAAGGAAGGCATGGCGCAATGGTAATCAAAGGAACTACCATACTGTACACAATGCTTCCCTCTGGGACACGGAGCTGGCTTTGCTCCAGCAAATGTTTCATGGTCTCAGCCTCGTTGGAGCCGCCAGCCCTGTCGCTTGCCCGCTGCTCGGGCGGCACCCACCTTGTGTCGAGCTCGGCGACAGCCCCGGGGCCTCTGAGGCAGGGGGTGGCCCTGGGCCAGGGTGTCCCTGAGGCAGGGGATGG